>RCSZ01000015.1:1200000-1788163 GCA_014898425.1 Botryotinia globosa | reverse complement strand
TCCGTCCGCGCATCATAGTATTCTTGATCCGGGGTCTCCGCCTCCACTCCCTCTTCAGCGGGAATGCGTCCACCCGGCGGGAGGAAATTCGCGGTCCCGAAATCCCCAACTTTGATATTGGGGTATACTGCGCGTCGCTGCTCCAGGGTAGATGCACATTCCGGCCACTGCAGAAAGACATTCTGCGGCGCGAGATCCATGGTGATGACCATGGCGCGATTTCGATGTTCGGGAAGCGTATTGTAATCGGGATGTTCGTTGTGCAGAAAGAGAATGGCGGAAATGAGCTGCGAAAATATGTGCCAGAGGAAGAGTTCGGGGGGGAATCGACGTTCGACTTCCGGGGGGGATGGGAGGAGGGGAGCGCGCCGCATGTGCCGACCTACGTTGATGAGGTTGATCATTTCGCTTCGATTTCGTGCGCTGGCAATGCGTTGATGTCTTTTTCGATAGCCGCTGAGGATGCGGAAGAGATCGCCGCCGTCGCAGTACTCGTAGTATGAGGCGAACATGACGATTCCTCGTTCTTCCGCGGCGCCGAATTGGGAAGTGAAATCGAGAAAGGCGTCCAGGGCGCAGATGTTGGGATGCCCGGATTTGATGTATTGCAGATAACAGCGGTTTTCGCGGTAGCGTTTGGAGAGCAGATTGCGGGCGGCGATGAGGGTGGGTGAGCTGATGGTTGCTTCGGAGGAGGGCGTGATGGGGGGTGTATGTGAGAGGGGCTCGGGTGGGGTGTGCGGCGTGGGGGGCTGTTCGCGTTTGCGCCGCGAGAGTCGTTGGTCGGTGGTTTCGGATTGGAGTTTTAGCGCGTATCGTTTCTGGGTGAGGGTGTTGAGGACGAGGTCTGGGGTTGGGGGAGGAAGTTAGCTTGTGGGTTTGGGTAGGAGTATTTTGGGATGGGGTGGGATGGGATAGGGGTAGCGAGAATCCTCTGTTTCTGGGCATCGCATCGCATCTCATCCTTTCTTTTTCAAAACTCATATTCCCTCTTTTTCGCATCAACTGAAGGAAGTAAACTTCTCCTTCCCAATCCACCCCTTTATTCTCATGCATAAAAAACGAATCAAAAAAAAAAGATACATACAAACACTCCCAAACCCCCCCACCCCCAATATCCCCTCAAAAACCTGATTTTCCAGCCCCCCCAACCTCGGATCATCTCTCCACTTATTCCGCCTAATACTCTTCGGTTCCTTCTTCAACGATTGATAATAATGCGCGAGTCGTTCTTCAGATTCATGGATATCGCGATTTGAGAGCGAGGAGTTCTGGGGCGGAGATGGGGGTGCGTGGATGGATTCTGCGTTGGAGTCAGAGGAGGAGTGGCTGGGGGTATCTTGGGAGGAGTGGTGGGAGGAATCGGATGGTTCGTCGTCTGAGGAGGGAGGGTCTGGGTCTGGGGGGTTTGCGGGGGGGAGTGGTGGAGGGAGGGGTGGAGGGACTGCCGCCGGATTGGTCCATAAACCTATTGCTTTGAAAAAACGTCGGGATATCTCCTGGAGGGTTCCTACCAGTAGGATAATCTGTGGAGGTATTCTAGTACCCCCGCTTAGCGAAGTGTTGTTTTTGAGGAGTTGGGTGTAGATTGTGACGATGAGAGAGAGGTAGAGGTAGCAATAATTAAGTGTATTGCTTATAACGAATAGACGAGACAGATGTGGATATGATAGTGGAGGTTTGGGTTTAGGTTTCAGGTTTTCCTGCATGGTTTTGTTGGATTGGGTTTGGATGGATAGATATTATTTTGGGCTTGGAGAGTTGCATGACATGTTTTGTGATTGGAAGTGGAATCGCGATAGTAAGCAGCTGGTAATAGCTTGGAGTATAGTCAGCGACTACTAATGCTGAAAGAAATTTGACATGTATCAGCTTTGTTATACTTCGATTTGCAGGAAAATCCAGAGGGAACAAAGAGATGTTGCCGCATTTGATGGGGGAAGATGGATTGATGGCTTTGTTATTTGGGAGTAAATGGATTATACACAGATATTAGCGAGAAATATTCAGGAATCTTTAATATTGGTGAAAGTATGCTAATCGATCAACTACGGGAACTCTCCAAACTTTTCCCTGAGATATTTAATTCTTGGGTTGGGGTGTAGTCAGATACTGCCTAGGTAGCAATCGTACGGGAATATTGGAGTTTTCAGAATGAAAAGGTACCATAATAATCATCGTGGCCCCTTTTGGTGAAATGAACATAGAATCGTTACACAACATCTATGCGCTTCAATCCTGAAAATCTCTACACCGTATCGTGTTAGTGCTAGTACCTACGTACTAGAGAATTATCGGATGTGATTACATTCGCTTGAAACCTCTTACCCCTTTTGTCAACAAAAGGAGAAAATGAAGGAAGGAGAATCTATGATGAGGACGGTATGTACATAATTTTCTAAATTCGAAATTTCAATCACTTGTAAGAAACTCACATCCCATTCATCGCATTAATAGATGTATATAAGAAAGAAGAAAGACAGGAACTCAATTGGACCTACTAATCATGAGCAAACCACTCTGCGTTTCCCAAATCGAGCATTGTCAGTATAATGCGAGGAAATTGTATATGGTAAGAAGGAATAGATCAATCCCACGTTCGAAAATTCATTGTGATTGTTAGACTCTTCAACTCCTTATTACTCCTACCCCGCCCTCTTTTGAAAAATGCTAAAGAGGGATGAAGCGAAAAGTGTCATTAATAAAGCCACAATATAATAAATGGAATAAAAAATGAATACTGAATGATGGATTATGATAAGCGCACCAATTATCGAGACCCTTGACTAGGTAGTGATCAATCAATTGATTGTAAGATCTTACAAGATTGAGGTTAGCGAGAAGTACAATGGAACTGTACTTTACTTCCTTCACTTGTTTTTAGAGCCAATGATATGAATCTCAAGAATCTCCTCTATCATTGACTCTCAATGTTCTGGTCCTCATAAGGTATTCATGAGATTTTTGCGTTCGTCTGTATGAACTTACGTGAATGAATTCAATCCACTGACCACTGTACTAAACCTAGGCGAATACGAAAGAGACTAGCTCTTTCGGTAGCCCTTATTTAAGGCCTGATATTTGTGTACAATAGCTGGCTCTTTAGATAGAATACAATATTGACATTAAGGACCTCCATATTGAAGGTGCTGCGTCATCCGTATCCTTCTCAAACCAACACGTCTCTTCCACAAATGCGATAAAAGGTAAAAATTGATGGCCAATGATAGCAGTATGTAAATATATCAAGAAGACTATTCTTGACTTTGGAGTTTGATGTACGAGAAATATATTGAACTCGTAAGAGGTTGGAAGTTAAAGAAATATAACAAGTTCACTAGGAGGATATGTTTTGTTGGTTTCCTTCAACCAGAACTTTGATATCCAAGTAGCCTATCTCCTATGCCCATTTTTATGCCCATAGCCATATCCATATCCACCAACGCCGTCATTATGAAGAATATTGTACATATCATCATGAATACTAGTATACAAATCAAACCATGTCTCTCTCCAAATAATTCATCCTCTCAGCATACTCAATCTGAATCTCCGTCCGCCTCTCAATTCTGTCGGCCGGCCTCGAAACTAATTCATACTCCTCATTCTCCCCTTCCCCCTCCCCTCTCCTTTCATTATCAGCAAATCTCCCATCCGGACTCCTCAATATTCCCTCCTCACTGTGTTCACTCCTCCCACTCCAACTCTTAGTCGTCTTAAGATTCGAAGATTGCGTATGAATAGTATCTCTCAGAGTCAATTCATTTGACTGATGACTCGCAGTAGGATCACTCCAACCACGAGGAGTTTTCTTAAATCCGCTCCAAGAACCCGATCGTGGGCCTCCCGGTTCAGTATCTGAGCTGTGTTCGCTGGTGAAACCAAGGATTTTCCAGCTACGAAGAAGAGGTCGGAGGGTGGCGGTTGATGCAGCGACTATGCCGAGGGCAATCTCAATCGTGGACCAGATGAAAACAGGAGTGATAGAATCTTTATGTGGGAGATGAGAGGTTAGTTGATGCAGTGAGTTTAAGTGTGTATTGCTAAGTCGATGGAGACGCTAGTAAGGAGCAACTTACACAATGAATCTGTAACATTCAGAAAAGCAACCAGATACTTAAGACGAATAATCGTAGCAGCACTTGCACTATTAAGGCAAAGCCTCATGTCAGTCTCCCTTCAACTGTAAATACGACAGATTGTTTCCTTACACGATTCCCAAACCCAGAATAAACATGATAGAGAGCTTTGAACGAAGACTCATCTTGATTTTCCACAACATCGGTATTGGCAACAAGGCGAAAAGCCAATCAAAGAAAATCGTCTCGGCCGAGATGGCATATGCAAAATTCGCAATGATACGGGGTTCGAGACAGTCTCCTGGAGTTAATGGATCCCATGACGCCTTTAATGGTCTGCACTGCACACAACTAATAACAAATGTGACTATTGTCCATATCCATATTATGGCAAGACTGATCCAGATGACATATTTGTAAAAGGTTCTGACAGAAGTAATGCGAAGGAGGAGCAACCCGACGCTCGTTTTGATTATGGCTGTGGAAAGAATATAGCCGAGCTCGACGTAAATTTGGAACTGGGTGTGTTAAAATCTTTCTACGAGTTGTAACTCAACGCAGGCTGTAACTCGCAATGTATACCTTTGCAGCATTTATTAACTGATCGTAAGTGAGGTGAGCAGAATGCACTCCAACTCCATAATGAACATCAAGGTATGTAAAAATTGAAACGGCAGTATAGGCAATCTGTAAGTTCGATTAGCTAAAGCTTGTTTGAGATTCGAACGCCATCATTATATCTAACGGTTCACTCACGAGTCCAAGGAGAATCCAATAATCATCACTTCCAAAAGTCCTCGAAACGATTATTCTCGTATAACATCGCAGTCCAACACTTAACCAAGAAAAAAACAGGCATATGGTTACCAAGGTCACAATCTTGATTTGCCTGCCTTCCATGATGTAAACAACCTCTTCGCAGTGAGTAGCTGTTCAGACTTCAGGAGAATCAACCATGATAAGATACAGATGTCGAATTCTCTTTCGTTAACAAGTTTAAGATTTAGACCCCAAGCGGTTCCACATATATGAGGGAATGAAGGCTCGACTGCACGTTCGACGTCCACACTCAGGTTGTTTTGGCATATTGACAAATCGAGGGGATTCGACGATCCGTGCAGAGATAGTTACCATACCGTATGAGTTCTGATGTCAAGTTGGGGAATTGGCAAAGTGGATACTTTTAAAGAGGGGTTTAAATCCATTTCTGCTTAATTTCCGTCGAAATTTCCGAGATTGGGGCAGAACAGAAGCAAACTAGAGCTTTTTGCAGTAAATACCGAAAGACTCATTATCAGTTTATTGAGTTTTAGTCCTGCGATAATAGTGATAATTATACTCGGCTATGCAAGGGGAAGAATTCTGTAAGACCTGCATCCTGCAAATAGGTAGGAACTTGGAAGACCTCTGCTTAGCATGTAGTGATGCAATAAAATTCCCCGATGAAAAAGATCAATCAATTGACATACATACTTTGCACTTGCTCTACTTGCGACCGCTTGGACTTTGAAGTTTGAGTCCTCGACATCTATTTCTTGACAACCAATTAAACGACGAACCAGATGTAATCCTAGTGGTCGATCTGTGGATCACGAAACTCATCATCAATTCCGAATTTCCGGGTCAGGACTTGAAAGCACCAGAAATAATGTGTCGTCTCTCCAGACTGCAATTATAAATTTAAGAGATTCGCCCTCTTGGCAACCAGGGCCTTTACGATTGGCGAGACTATTGTGTCTAAAGAATTCGATCTCGGTAGACCACTGCCTGCTTCATCATATCTGACCCCAGATTTTCTAGCAAAATTATTCTGTGAAACCAGACCCTAAATACCAAGAGACTGAATCTATACTCCGTAGAGTTTATACGGGTATTTTTCAAAGGGTTTTTTCCGTGGAGTAATTAGCTACTTGGGTGGGGTATCGAGAGATCATCTCTCATATTATCCGAATACAGCTAATAGCTCAATACCCATTTTCCGTAGTAGAACACTAAGAATCAATATCTTTTGTACCCAACGCAGCGATACAACCATGTGACTTGGGTAGGTCCATGGACCATGACAGAAGGAAGGCGGTGCTTACCCATAGAATGGTAAATAAAGTGGAGTATAAAACATCATTTCTCTTACTGCCCCTTCTAGATCAATACAACTCTTTATATTACCCACTCATGCAATCTATTCTATGACGAATAGATCGCGAATGAGCATACATACCTACACATCTAATATAATTCAATTTCATCCCCACAGGCAACCACAAATGGAAAAAGTAGGGTTCATTACCGACTCCTTTGTCATCGCTTCATACTCAGATATATAGGTACCTAGGTAGATACATCTAGCAATCTCAAGATCTAGAAATATATACAGTAATTCGAATGGAATACTTTGCGTTCCACAATAATATGACAAATAGACATCTATTTCCCGAATTTCCCGAAATACGAGTGCCGGATCGAAACTATTCAACGTTCTGGAGATTTACCGAGCGCTAGATGAGCAACCAGCTCAAGACCTCATCGTCTAGAGCGGACCCAAGAAAGAAGCGCAAAAATCACGTGACTACAATCATCAAAGCCCCCTCCGCACATGACTCGACGTCATTTTTCGAACGTCAGATGTATTAAACGCTCAAGTTCAGGCCAAATATTGCTCTGTGCAGCAACATGTACAGAACATAGCGATAAAACGGAACAAAAGCAATGTTTCAATGAGACTTTGTCTAAAACATCTATCACTTCCCACCCCCTTACTGTTATTTCAATATTGTCCTTAGGTAAGGGTTAGACGTGTTGTGTATCGGTTTTGCCAGAAAGCAATCGCATGTCGAAGCTCGATGTCGAAACTCCAGATTTAAAATTAAGAATCAACGTCTTTTCTAGATAGGAAGACGATACGAACTGCCGGGTCCCCAAGATAAAGTAATCTAATCCGTCCACATCAACTCCTCTTTCACTTCCACCATCTATAGAACACTTTTTTAGCCTCATCCATACTCCTCACAGAACAATTCCTTGCGATTGTTTACATCATTCGGATAATCCCTCGTTGGAACTCGTTCAATCATGTTTATGAGCCTCGGTTCCTCGGTTCTCTTGCTGGACACTTTGGCCATCTGATGATACGATACAGAACCTGTAAAGTGATTTCCCTTACAATCAAAAGACTTTCGAGCTCCGGAAGTTGCTCGTCCTTCATATTGAACGTTGAATTATTAAATGTTACCTTCTATTAATACTATTTGCTAATGTATGATATGATTGATCAAATCAACCAAAGATATCTATTGATTCTATGTGGCCAATTCATCCAAGCACCAAGCTAGATTTTGAGCCATTTTGGCATGCCGGGTAGACCCTTCCGACCTGTATTCCCATGATACTGAAATGTTTATGTAGCACTTCCCGATTCAATAATCCTTCCCAGTGAAATAAATCCAGCATAAAGTGACATCCAATGGTATGAATGTTCAGGTATCTCAAATGATAAAAATGTAATTCCTTTCCCATCCCAAACCGCCAATGAACATACTTTAGAAGCCAAGCGAACGCCACAAGCAAACTCCTCTCCAGAATCATGTTGGAGCGGTTGGACCTAATTATCCCACTCGCCTTCATCGTTATGCTCAACAGAAGCTCCCTTTCCGGAAATGAAACTCGCTCCTCTTGGTCTACCTCGTCCTCTTGAGATTGAACTGGACCTAGCTCGCTTCTTTCGCACGCCTAACACTCCATTGCTGCCAGCCTTCCTCTTACGGCCTCTTCCGCTGCCACCCGGCGGACCAGGGGTGCCATCTTCGTCGTCGCTTGGCGTGCTCATTCTGCCTCTCTCATCAATCTCGTCATTTTCTGCTGAGACCTTGAAGTCGTGATCGACATTGAGTAGTTCCACAAAGGCTCGACATTGCGCTTCCATTTTTCCCTCAGACTCGCAACTAGTCATTCTACCGCAAACTTCACTCCAGAATTTATCTCCGGAGACGCTTGTTACCCTTACTGGAGCCCGACTGAGATCTTTGATTACACCTTTAACTTTTCCATCTCTATTCATCAATCCAAACTGACGACGAAGATATGTACGAGCCTCCCACAAATTCGTAAGCATGATTGATATTGCAGTGAGCTGTTGTAGGCGCATTGAATCTCGCTTTGGTACGTCTGGATGAATATGACCATTTGCATCGGTTTCATTTGCTGGGTGGTCGAGGCTAATTTGAAGAACCTCCGTCTCAATCGCATGAGCAATACCCGTACCTGTACCCGCGACCAATTTCTCCATCGAATCGATAGTTGACAGTAACTCATCCACGGTTTGATATTCGAAGAAAGCGAGATTCTCGATGATGAATTGCGCGAAATCCAAATGATGTGGTAGATCTTCAATGGCGTCGAGTTTTGCCGGGTCAAAATTAATTCGCGAGCATAGGCTATCGAACAATTTCTTTCGGTTCTTGACCTTACTAATTTTCATGATTTCAATCATCATCCACAGTTTCGAAGTGAAGGGATTAAGTGTAGCACCATGAGTGTCCTTGACTACATCTCTCTGGTATGCGTACGCAGCCAAAACAGCTCGCATATATTCCTTCTCAAGAATTGTCTCATGCTTCTCATGAAGAGCCCTGTGCTCCCTGAATGCAATGTCAGCAATTTTGCTGGTAGGTGAAGTTTCCAGGGCAATGAGAGTGCAAGCGGTTTCCTTGGGATGAACAAGACCTTGTCTATTTATGCTTGCCACGACCTCTGCAGCAAGAAGTGCTTCCTTATCTTGGCTACCAAGCGCGATGCGAGCAATATCTTTTAAGAATCTCTGTGCGATATCCAATGCAACACCGTCACCTTGACTGCCGCCCATGACACCCAATTTTGCCTTTGAATCTGTACCAGTGCCGACCGCACCATCGCCACTTTCTTCTGATCGCTTTTCCTCAATCGAAAGATATTCTTTGAAGGCTCTCATCACGATCGTCTCTAATTCCAAATCCTGATCACTAAATACTTGGATGAACGTAGTGTAAACGTTGGCGGCGGAAAAGTTCTTCGGCCAAGATTGACAGACCATACCCATTGCGTCAAGCGCATGCTTCCGAACTTCCATAGGCTGAGAAGGAGTTGCAAATGGAGCAAATGTATCAACCATCAACTTCGAAACCGAGTTGCCTTTCATCTTCGGAAACTCCTTCTCTTTGAAAATCTCATGCTGAGGATCAAGGTCGCAGTGCTTACCACACATGCCACAAATAAGGAGAAGTTTTGTCAGTTTCTTAACAAGATCAGCTCGTTTTGGATCGTTCAAATCGATGCCTTTCATCTTCTGAATACCAGCCAAACTAGATAATACAACTCTTGTTAAGTTATGATAATCATCAAGAACACTACTAATGATCCATAAGCATGCAACAATGTCATCTAAAATAGATTTGGGACTGCGTGTCATAGTTGGCAAGAGATGCTTCCTAATTTCAGTGAGGAAACCATGTTGAACCTTGGGTAAACTAGGAAGGACATAGCGGAATATGATGACAACTGAACGATAGATAGCAGCTTCATCACCGCTACCGACATTTGCAACATATGGTTGTAATAATTGGATTTGATCAGCTGTGAATAGATTTGCATTGGACTTGGCAAATATGGTGAGTACTTCTAGAGATTCCCGAAGATTTGGTGCATCGGAATCCTCGGAAGCGGCATTATCAATAATTGTCTCGAACATAGCAGCAACAAGTGCTTTGCAGACCTTGAAATTGGCCTCGGGGTATTTTGACTTTGGTGAAAGTAGATTCTGGAGCACTTTGTCTAACACGCCAGAGGTTCCATTCTGTCTTTGAGCCGTCTTGATGATCAAGGTAACATGATCTGAAATGGCAAGTTTTGCTTGAACCGATGTATCTTCAGATCCAGTTATTTTGTAGAAAGGTAACATCCAAACTTCCTCGATTGTTGAACGAGCCAATTCTTGAACACTATCATCAAGGTCGGTGACTCTGTATAGAATAGCATCTGCAATTGAGGCTCTGACATCTTTGTTAGTGTTGTTCAAGTAGATGTCTTTTAATAGTTTCATAGCTCGTTTTCGAACACCGACACCACTATCATTGACACGGTGAAGAATACTAGGAGTCATCTCCACCTCGAGTGATGGTACCAGTGAGATACATTTTCCAATGAGACCCAATGCCGAATCTCTGACACCGACTGAAGGATCATTCGAGCACCTCAAAATCATTTGCTTGGCGGTAGGCTCTCTTTCAAGGATGGTTGGATCTGTTTCCAAAACCTGATTTACACTCTTCAGACTCTTACTTCTGACAGTAGCTTGTTCGCTGAACATTGACCGAAGTAGAATGTCAAGCACGCGACTGAAAGATGTGCAGAAGGTTGAATGCAACAAGGTCACAGAGTAAGCCAAGCGGGCATGACTTGGGTCAACCGAGCCATGACCATATTCGGTAGAAAACCATTTTTTATCTGTGATCATCATTCTAAGTCGGTATGCCACTTTCCCATAGTTCTCCTCAATACGCTCGTGATCAGGATCATTATCAAGAATGTTGTCGTATTCGTCTGCCAATTTTGAAGCCCATTCAACAATCATGAGAGAAATGCTGCTTGCTAACTGAGGATCAGCAAAGCAGCGATCTTCCATGAAATCTAGACACATGAAGTAAGGTCCACCCCATGTCAAAATCTCATGAGTATTTGCTTCGTGTTTAAGTGATTCTTCAACCATTCTTGAAAGAGACTGTCCCATACGACCATCTCGATTTTCAAGCGAGGCGGCACTCTTTCGAACATGAAAGTGCAATTCCGAGATTGCTGCACCCATTGACCCAAGAAGATCAAGGGCCATGTTCTTGGCAGGAGCAGGGGTTTTTTCCGCTTCAGCAAGCTGAACCATTTTGAAGAGGAATAGGCGTAAGAGCAGTTCTGCAGCGGGCCAGTCCGGTGAGTTCAAACATGTAACAAAGTCTTCGACGAAGAGATCTAGCAGATTCCGGTATGGTGTATCGCCATTCTTCGTAGATTTAATTGCTCTACTAACAATGAAATTGACCACATATCCTGTGTTCTGTGTCGCACTTTCCAGTAGTGAAGCTCCGCAGTCTTTCAGCTCTTGAATCGCTGTGACGTTCTGCTCGATCGCTCTTCTTTCTGTATCGTATCGCCGACGATTATCAGCATCATTGATTCTATCCTCTTGTACCTCATCATCTCCAGTTAGAGCATCTTGGGCCTTTCGTCTTCGCTTCTCTTTCGCATCATCCGTTTTGCTGGCACTTGTCTGAATCAGCTTCATAATCAAAGCCGAGACAAGTTGAATGCTTCCCCCATCAGCCAATTTAAATTGCCGAGCGCTCTGTTTGGTAACAGGAAGCTTCTCCAAGGATGTCAGAATTTCATTGAAGATTTCTGCTCTTTCTTTCGGGTTGTTATTGAATACTTGTGCAAGTACATCCATCGCTATGACTCTAAGATTGTCGAATTTGGGGATACCAAGTACGGAGTCTTTCTCTGCATGAGCATTCTCGACAAATATCAATTTGGAAGCTGCATACTCAAGACTGTTGATGACCGTTTCAGATAGATCAATACTGGCCACGAGAACTGCCATGAGTGACAAAAGGCGTCTGCATTGCGCAAGTAAATTAAGAATAGCTTTCTTCTGAGCAGAAAGTAGCTTGAACAATGTTGAAGTCGACCCCGTGCTTCGAAGTTCCACAATCGGAATTATGAAATTCTCCATGATGTTTTTAAAGGCATTCAAAGCGGACTGAATTAGGTCTTCTGAGTACAGCTGCTTCTCGTCACGCCCGCCAGTCATAACTCTGAGCGAGGTTCGAGCAGATTTGAGTCCAAGTTCTGCATTCGAAATCTGTAAAAACAGACTTTCGACATCTGACTCTCCCATTTCCTCGTCGATCTTCAAGTCGAGTGTCTCGGCTTCTTTTAAAGCAGCTTCAGACAATTTTTGAATTCGAATCAAGTCTTCCAAGGGAACCTGCTTGATTCTGCCAACTTCAATAATTCTGTTCAAGAGGCCCTCGAGCCGCGTTTGAGTATTAGCCGCAAGGCCGATTCCCTCGTTCGTCGAAACAAGGAAATTGCTAGAGATGTTAGTTTCAGGCTGGAATTGATTTTCGGCTTCGAAAACATCTTGAAGATATTCTCGAAGGTTTCGCGCGGCAATATCGGCCTTCTCTCTTTGGTCGATCACTCCGGAAACATTCCCTTCATATTCATCGGAGCCCGCTCGTCTTCGGTTCTTACCGGGACTTTCAGGCGAGTCTGGAAGAGGTTCTACAACCTTGTACTCTTCTGGTTTTATCTGTGATTGCGGAATGATAACGGATATGCCTGGTTGTGAGGGATAAGGTGGAATATTCTGACTTTGCTTGCTATCCTGAAAAGCGGCCGGTGCAACTTGTGAAGGAGCAACCGACGATTGAATATGCGATATTTTGGGACTGATCTTCACATGTGAATTTGACGCAGGGCTTGGACTTTGTTTGTGAATAGGCGCAAGTGCCTTTGGCAAAGGAATTTCGACCGCGATTTGTGACTTTGCTTTAGGCGGGACATTCGCATGTTCAGCAGCAGGCTTCGTAGTAGTGGCTTCAGGAAATATAGTAGCGTTTGTATTCACAACATGGGCCTGCGAGTTCGTATTTCCATAGCTGCTACTTTGATTTCTCGACTTCGACTGCGACTTGGTTCTCTGCTTCTGGATTTTATGCCTCATAGCTGCCACTTCTAGACGCTCCGCAGTCTTATACTCCACCTTAGTTGAGTCGTATAGCATTTGCGCAAAGGGTGAAAGGTTTGGTTTCAAAGGAGTAGCATCAGGAACAGATGCGATCTTTGATCCGATCTTGAAGTTACTTTTTTGAACGTCAGTCAGATCGAATTGTTTGCTGGATTTCGAACTTACTATATTGTATGGTCTTCTGGTTTGAGCAACTGTTCGAGATCTTTCAGAGTTCGTTGCAGGCGCTGCGAGGTCTGATATGGGTTCGTTGCTTCGGCGTTCAAGCTTTCTAGACTTCCTCTGCCTTGTTGAATTTCTGCTGCATTTGAAAATAATGAAGAGGAAGAACCAAGTCCTATTGTAGGTAACGGGATAATATCTGTAGGTTTATTAGTGTTGTTAGAAGAACTGATAATAGTAATTGGGGATAGGATAGGTTGAAAAGTGAAGAGAAGGCAAGGTACCAGAATTGAAAGGAACGACAGAGGAAAAAGGTGAATATGGAAGAGCTTCATCGACGGTGAATGGCCGTGGCCTCATTTGACGGGTTTCACTTGTTGAAGACGCGCCATCTGTCCCATTATGGCCATTTTGGTAGTTATAGCCATAGCTATATCCATATCCATATCCATTACTTGAATCCATGGTGAACTTGTTCGGCGTAGTGAGGCGTGGATGGGCGCAAGGCCGGAAGGCTCGTAGAGGTGTGTGGGAAATTGAAGATCCAATAGATTAATTTACAAGATCATATCGTTGTACAATCCAAAGTCGTTATCCGCAAGACATACTGTTTCTCTTGGAGCATAATAAAGGTTGTCGACGAACGACCGATTCGACTTCACATTGAATATTATTATTGGTAGCCGTCCGTTACAACTTATGTAGGCAGCCTTGTGCTAAAGATCTGGATTGGATGGGCCGTCACTAGCGGCTTTCTTCATTTCGTTTGGGCCTTGCATGCATACCTTGCAAATGTAGAATTTTATTTTTGAGGAGCACCCAAAAAACATCAAAACACCAAAATCTTCAAAACTTGACAATCAAACAGAACTCCAAGATGTCTGCAGTCGGATCTCTAGTATTTTGTACGGATTGTGGCAATCTGTTGGAAAGTTCTACTGGTAATAAGAACACTATTCTAACATGCGATTGCTGTGGAGCTGAAAATAAAGGTACGCGCAGCGCAATATGTTTCTTACCATTGTCAGAGTGAATGGTACTGATCAAACTTTACTTCTAGACACTGCTTCACAAACAATCGAGACGAGAACCAAAGAAGCATCCTTCCCCTCAGTATTGCGCCAAAAAAGATCAGTTGTTCAAACGGTAGAGAAGTCTGATTACGAGAATCAAGCAATGAGTAAAACACCATGCCCAGAATGTGGCGCGAAGGAGGTCAGATTCACAGCCGTACAATTGAGAAGTGCGGATGAAGGAAGTACCATTTTCTACAACTGTACCTGTGGAAACAAGTAAGTTTGCATTGTATCGATACAATTGTTCTTTCCCTACTGATGAATACTAGGTGGACCGAGAACAATTAATTTGCGACGCACGGCGCATGGACATGTTACTTCACGATTCACGAATTACATATATCATATGGTATGGGAAACTTTTTATCTGGTGTTTGGTATAAAGAAGTAGTGATATTTTAATGGGCCAAGCACTTTGGCACCAGCCGTCTATTTTAGTAGAATGAATACGCCGAGTTTATTTGGAAAAAATAAGAAGACTCATGCGGCTGCGACGGCTTCCTTCTCTGGGATCAGCGCATACTCGGTCTCTCCACTCTGCTCGAACTCCGCCATATCCAACGCAAGGATGACACTATCTCTGACAACCGAATCCTTATCGTTCAAGAACTTTTTGAGGGTATCTTCGACGCCTTCCTCGTCACCTAAGCTTCCCAAAGCCTCGGCCGCTTCATGTCTGACCATACTGACTTCCTCCAAATTACTCAGAGAATCAGTAAGGGCAGGAATGGATGCTGGATGAGACAATTGTCCAAAAACGAACGCGATTTCGTGTCTGAAAAGTGCAGATTTATCATGGAGGCCTTTAGCCAAGGCAAGAACAGCAGGGACGGCGGTAGGAAGATCTGGGGGTGATGCAAGATCTCGGAGACCAAACATGGCTCTGTATCGGATGAATAGAGGAACTTTAGTATTCAAAAAGGTTTCCTCAAGTTTCTCGACTGATAGTGATTCTGAGTTCTCTTCTGCGGTTGGTGGAGCAGGGTCAATAGACGCGAAATCCCTATAGTTGACGATATTGTCAGTAATGCAATGCAAAAAGAATCCCAAGCAACTTATAGAAGAACTCTCTCCGGCATTGGAAAATTGGAGCATATCGCTATGCTACCTCTGCTATGTGCATGTTCTGTTCTTCTGAAACATATGAGATGTGCACTCACGATTGTCGTAGTTTTTCTGCTTTACCAGCGTCCGAATGTGCCCACTCGATGTTCTCAACACTCAATTCGCACGTTTCCCTAACCTCGACCGGCTCATTGGGATCGTCTCTCCTCTCTTTGAGTAACTGCAGACAATCCCTATCTGCCAAAGCACCCAGTGCCTCAGCAGCCTCATGTCTAACCATACTATCTTCCTCTCGATTCTCCAATACCCCTCTCAAGAATTTGGAACTCTCAAGGTTCCTGGTCTGACCCAAGCAATAGGCAAGCTCATGTTTCAAGAGCGCGGATGGAGAGGCAAATGCAGCTGCAATGGCTTCGATGGCGGGAACATTCAAGGGTGAAGATGACATGCATGCGAAATGTTTAAGGGAAAAGAGGGCGCGGAATCGGAGACCGATAGGTTGGGCTTCTGAGCAAAGGGTTTTGCGCAAACTGAGGATGGTAGCGGTTGTAGTAGTCTCCTCTGGAGCGGGAGATGTTGCTGATGGAGCCATTTTGATAAGTTTCTTTTAATATGATTAGAAATGATGTTGTGGTAGAAATGTGGTGGTATTCAAAGAAATGGGCAGCTGGGAGAAATAAATTATGAAATGATCAACCTAAGGTGGCATGCGAAATCAAAAATACAAAGAGTGCCTGCCCGCACTAAAAGATCCGAGAAAAAATTGTGGCCGATTCGCGGGGTCTATCTAGATTACGTAATATGACACATGCATCTGCACCCGCTAGGTTTGTAAAAGTGGATTCATACAGTAGTAGGAAAAACTCAACATCTCCACGATGCGCGAGAGGTAGGGAGGGAGAGAGAGACATACAACTGAAAAAGAAATCCAAATAAAAGAGCAAAAAAAGAAACCGCGGTTGAGCTTCAGGGTCGAACTGAAGTAGCGAGCAACCTTCGTGAGAGAAGGTCGCAATAGGAATCGAACCAATATCTCCGGAATCAGAATCCGACGTGCTAACCATTACACCATGCAACCTTTTTTGGGAGTTCTTGTTGTTGTCGAGTTTCCGAATATAATCCTATAAAAAGATTAAACAAATTGAAGTATGCACGAAAAACCATACACCAAAATAGATTCCCACATCTATCTCCAATATCGGATCCGATTTAGAATACTAACTACCTGGTATCTGGCTGTCGTGCTCGAGTCCTGTTACTGAAAGTCTCAAATGTCTAACTTGATCTTAACTGTTAATAATATTTGATTGTTGAATTCGAATCTGGTTATTGAAGATATTGAAATATCTAAGCTGATTTTGAATATTAATAGTATCTGATTATCAAATTCAAAATAGATATTGAAAGTATTAGAATCCTGTATCTGAATACAAGGAAAACTACTTGGGGACGGCAAGCACTTGCTACTGCATGTTGACCAGATATCCTGACAACACGCACAGAGAGACAGGTTGCCTTGAAGAGAAGCGAGCCTATCAGCCTATCTCCAAGTTGCTTTTCAAACTGGCATAAATCTTTATGGTTGATCTCAACAAATTAATGCTGCAAGATATAGAAGTATTTGTCAAAGATGCGATCGTAGATTTCGAATATTGTTCTTTGCTTTATTGGATTGCACATCGCAATTTTTGTGAGGTGGATAGAGACTTCATTATTGAGGAGGCACAGGATGTTGTTGCTGAGGTTCAAAGTTTGTGGCCAGAGGTAGGAGAGATTAGGTAGGAAGCGGTTAGATAAACTCAGAGAGGTCTTGTTGATCTTCAAGCTGAACTAGAATATCGATTGGTTCCAAGTTAGGGTAGTTTTGGCTGAAGGTGGTCATGTGTTGCGATATCATAAAGACATTGAAGAAAGCCCCCCCGAAGGCCCTCCTAGTCTAATCGTTGCAATTCGGATGAGCGGAGCGGCAAGCAAACCTCTGAATACCTCCAAGGATAGTGAGGAAACTATGGACTAGGAAGGGGATGAGGTGAATGATACGGTTCGGTGGAAGTGACTCCTGGGAGGCCATGCAACATACAAATCAAGAGGAGGAAATTGCTCGTAGAAATATCTATCTCGAATATCGCATCTGATTTTGAACATTGATATTATCTAATTGTTGAATTTAATATAAATTATTGAAGATATTGAAATATCTGAATTGATTTTAAATATTGACAGTATCTAATTATCAAATTCAAAAGGATTATTGAAACTATTGAAATATTTAAAGCTGGTTTTGAATTGTGATTGCATGAATGCCTCAAATACTTTGACATTATGAGAGATTTCGAATAATTGAATACCTTTGGATGATTGTGATTCGATGAATATATCAAATACTTTGAGCTCATAAGTGATTTTGAAAGTCTGATAGCCTTTGAATGTCTCTAGATCTTTGAGAACATAAGAGGATTTGAATTTATAAGACCTTGTGAATAACAAACTGTTGAAAACATTGAAATATCTAAGCTAATTTTGAAGATTGATAGTATCTAATTATCAAATTCAAAACGAACTATTGGAAGTATTGAAATGTCTGATGTAGTTTGAAATATTAAAGATATAAAATCATCAATTTCAAAATAGGCCATTTACAAGAAGATTTACTTCAAATGCAACTCAAGTCATCAATCATCAATCATAAATACATTTAGTACTGCTTGAACAATGAAGTATCTAGCTAGTATATATAGCTAGAGATACTCATAAAGATTACTTGTTCTCTCTATTTCAAATATCAGCTTATATCCTTTAGCGACCTAACTCACCTAGTCTTACGATCTTCTCGTCTCTTGATTGGATATTGATTTTTTTTCCTAGTACACAGGACCTAGCTCAATTCTAGTTTCATTCAATACATTGTGATTTCTTTAAAATATCAGATCTATTTGGAGCAAGATATATATCCAGCTACTGGGAACGTTAGATCTCCCTCAAGCTGCATCATCATAGTCTTTCCAACCTCGAGAACTTTTGAAGTTAATACGCTGCATATGTCTGCCCTTGTCATTTTCTTCGGTGAGACACTGCAACTCCCATCTAGAGCCGCCGTCAACTTGCCTCTTAGCGGGGTGCGGAAAGCAAGAGTGAATTCTTGAATATAGCTACAATCAACGAAGGGATTTTAGGATATCAATCTATCAAATCACTTGAGCATTGCAACAGATTTTAGCGCGTCAAATAGATTCAGATGTCAAGGATCACTCATTGTAGGACTGTATTCTAGATTATCGAGGCCGTGGCCAAGGAGCCTATTACTCTTCTTTAGGATAATTATGATTTTCTTTCCTCCTGTTTCAGACTCCAAGAATGTAATCTAGTTGATGTGCTCGATGGTATGAAGCCTATCTAATTCCGAGGTTTCTGATTCAATCTGCTCAGTTTCATCTTGGTCCCTATCAAATGCAGGGCCCGTCATGTAACTAACTCTCATCCTCGGCCATATGCGATGATTGAGTATTCTATTCGTTGGATAACAACTGAGGAACAACATTGACATGGAAGGCCAGGTCTTGAATTCGCCACTGGAGGATCTAGGCTACGCATCGGGTACCCGCGAGGTGGAACATCTGTCAGCGGGGCGGGAAAGTCAAAATCTGGGAGGGCAACCCGTGGAATATCTGCAAACTATCTGTGGGCACGTAGATACCTATGCACTGTATAAAATCAGTATAAAAAAAGCTTGGATCATATCGAGACTATGAAATGATTTGGGAATAGCCTCAAAAATAAGCGAAAAATTGGAACATTCCAGATAATCCGTAAATGATCTGCGCATATTCCGTGATTTGTCAGTTCTAGATTCTTAATTCCCCGTCCCGGCCACTCGGGCGGACCCATCGCGCAGCGCAATGGCTTCCGGGGAAATTGATGAAATAGCCATTTCAACTTCTCGATACCGAGTATATTCCATAGTGTTTGAGAAGTTGTTCTTGCAACATCACCTGCTCGACATGCGAGTGCTGCTCAGGGTTGTGAAAACCCGTCTTGTCAAGTTGCAGTGTTGTTTATGTCATATTAGTATATGTCAAATGTCGGTGATCCTTTCGAGCATTCAGATCTGAATCTTGATAGTCTCATCTGAAATGTCGTTTGTATATAGGGTTATTGTTTGATATTATCAACATGGGTTATATATATTGATATTATATGATTGAATTGGCTGAGAGCTCTACGAGTTTGTCAGTCAGATGGGCTTTTTCATTTATTCTCAATTGTCCATCATATCAAGTTTATATCCCTCGTCCTGCTATGATAATCTCACTCATAGCTTTGTATACATTAGATTAGATGTATAGGATATGATTGAGTTGTAATTGTTGGAGCAATATTATTTGACTAGATACCGTCAACGACTCAATCGTTATAGGAATATTATATGATTAGTTGATAGCATTCGCAATAGAATTATTAGAAGATAGATTGTTTAAAACTTTATGTAGAAAATTGTTCAATTCTTCATTTTCAAAAGGATTTTTATGTGGCAATTTTGGATGAGATGAATTATTTAACTCTAATTGCTCAAAATGAGGCAATCATGAGACGATATAGTATATTGATATGAGAGTTGGATAGCCAAAAAGGGGTTGACGAATATGATCTGACAGTATACGTTGATATGAAGGCTATTTAACAACCTTAGTGTATAGTTGAATATGAAAGTACCTGATCGATGGAGTCGATCCAAAGCTCACTGCATACATGCTAGATAGACCTCGGGATATCATTGCTTCAATGCCACATCAAGCGTGGCTAATGATGAGCCGCGAGTGGAAGTCATTATATCCAGAGCAGCGCTCATTTAACACTAGACTAACACATGTCGATCTTGAGTCAATAGAGATAAAAGCTAACTCTCACGCATATCTCCCTCATCCAAGAGGGACCGCTTGTATAAAGCATTGCATATTTCCCTACAAGAACATCATTCACAGTAACGAACAGCCTCAAGAATGATAGAATTAGATATAAGATACTGTGAATGATAACCATACTTCATCCAGCGACCAAGCCATCTCGAACGATGATCCCAAAATCAAAGTTCTGGGATCTTTCTCACCATTCAATAATGTAAAATAATGTTTGTTTTGTGAACTAGCGAAACACCAACAGTTATCAGATCAGTGATTATGAAATAGCAAGTCACCACAGCCCCGCGGCGGCATAACTAATATGCACAAATCTCATACGTAACAGTCTGTAAAAATTGAAGGAGCTGTTGAGGTGTGCCAACGACAAATAGTTCCCCCCATCACTTGGGTGCCACGGAGAGCGGGCAATGAGGGGCATATGTATGAATAATGGGCACCCCGAAAAGACACACGTAACAAATGAATATTTTCTTTGTGTCCCGAGTTCGTCGAGCAACCTGAGTGCTACTGCTTGCTTGAATCAAGTAGCCGGAATGGTCCTCTTCCTTCAAATAGAACGAAGGGAAAATATGAGGTATCTGAATAGGTTATGCTTGCGAGCGAGGGAAAATGTACATCATATCATCGTCGTCATACTAACCCAAGTTTCTCGTCTCTTTAAAAACTTCGCCGTTACAAGGTAGCCTGGAGTTATGGTTAGCTTTGACGTTGCAAGATACTTCAAGCATGAAAAGGAACGATGCAGTTGCTGTTTGATTGCCATGCTGTGTATATTTCATCAATTTAGCCGAGATACAATCCAACATAGCATTGACGTTGGCATCAAGCGAAAAGCTCCAGCTATCCTTCTCTGGTTGACAGGAAAAGCAAATCATCTTTATGAGAGACAATCCAATTTCTCAATCCAAGTTCAACAATGAAACAACAGTATCCCGTGCCTGAAAATATACAATGCCTCCAAATATTTGGAAACAAGAAGAAGTCCGGAAATGCAATACAAGATAGGATTTTAGAATGTCTGAAATAGAATCAAACAATCAAATGGTGATTCTCATGACATATATTTCCAACGCGGTATAATCCGAGCACAAGATAGTCTCAAGTGAGAGCCTGATGAATAATCGACTATATCGGAATCGGCAAGAAGAAGAAAAACGATCAATACAGAAGGTCTGAAAATACACCAAACAAAAGATTACACGTTTTGCTGAACTGAATCGCGAAAGGACCACCCACCTGTTCTTACCATGTACATGTACATGTACATACACTGTACATGTACTCGATTCGATGTATGTGCAAGGTGGAATTAAATATCACATGATCGTCCGCCAGAAATAATGGAGCTCAGGCATGTCTTAGGAGTAGTGGATAGATCAAAAAGATAATAAAACATAGCCAGAAGTGGATGCAGAAGCGCGAATTGACAATGAAACAAACATAAACAATTGATAACATGAAAAAGCAAGGAATCGATCGTCCTTAGATCTGAGTGACAAAAATCGTGTACCATCATCAAAGATCAAAAGATCAAAAGAGCAAAAAGTTTATAAATGCCCACTACTGGAATCGAACCAATGATCTTAGCATTTCCGTGTTCTGAGATACGCTGATTATATTATTAGAGTGAATACACAATTGAAGAATTCAGGTTAAACTTACAGTGCTACGCGGTACCACTGCGCCAAGTGGGCGGTTTTGAATTATTGTTGATGGAGGAGCGGCTCGAAATGGAATCCATATTCACACATGTGTTGGAGGTGTAAGACATCAAAGCGGTGAGAAATTATCGAGACTCATCCCAGAGTTCAAGCTTTATAGCATATTGAACCAAATATATATAAAAATATAAGTTGCTCCTTCACTCCATTTCCTCAGGTATTTATTATGATTAGTGTATTCCTTTATGCTACTACTAGATAATTCACAATTGGATTGTAAGGCCACCACTCATCAATAAGGCATGAAGCAAATTAGTCACTAGGTGTTTCATTATAACCTAAGGCGACTAATATTGAACTGGATGGATCTCGGTACCTTAATTCTACCTCAACTATACATCTTGATAAATTGATCCATCTATGGGATACACTCCGCAGTACAAGTTTCGATTTATTGCAGTCCATGACAAAGTTAAATGGCATCGATATTCATATGAACTGTATGGTAAAGCTACGCCTGGAAATCACATCCTTATTACTCCGAGGTCATTGTCGCAAGGTCACTGAGTGGCGAGAGAGTGGCGAGAAGCAACAAGAGTCGCGTTTTGGCACATTGGTGTCTCGCGCCCCACTCGCAAATATGCTCCGCAAGGAGAGGATCCACGGGAAGATTTCCAGTCTCGATCGATTCCCCACGAAGACCTGATCAAATTGTCAAAATATACAGATCCCAGACCGACGTTCAACTCTACGACTCGCTACCTCCAACTTCCCCCATACACCGAGTTATTTCCACTCCATCCTACGAGAATATTGTCAGGAAATTCAATCGGATAAAGTCGGGCAACTTACTGGTTCTCCGGTAGGCTCGAAGCTGTTGATCAATTGGCTGTCGTATATGATTTTGGGATTGCCTTTGACTCCGGTGTCTAGCGCTTCAATCCCACCATACTGAGTGGCAGATCGTTTTGCAAACCCGTCAGTATCTAGCTGTCCCTCCTGCTTCAGCTTCTGAAGTTTATCCTCGACACTGCTTCGCACATATTGCAGATATGGAGGATTTCCTGGACTAATAACATTGTCGGCAGCAAGAACTGTTCCTTTTTTGATCAGGCACAGTTGTTCACATAACTTTAGGTCAGTCGTGTATGCTGGCTTATAGTGATCTAGGAACATCATATCAATGGTCTTCAGTCCGCGAGAATGTAGTGTTTGAATTCCCTCGTTACTAGGACCAACGATCACTTCAACAAATTCTCCGAGGCCAGCAAATTCCACGAGAGCAGTGATAACTTTCGCGAACTTCGGACTTCTCTCCAATGAATAATACTTCGCTCCCCCTGCAGCCCGTACTGCTGACGCAAAAAGTATTGTAGAATATCCACAATACCCTCCGAGCTCAACCATTACATGAGGCTTTCTTTCACTGATTATCTTGGTGACAATAGCTCCTTTGTCCTCTCCTACATTCATGAGATATCTCTTCGTTCGTCCATACTCATCGATAGCTTTGAGAACGTTCGCCGGCGAACCTTGAATCTTAGATCGATCGTGATGATTTCGCACAAACTCGACAAGTTCTTCTTCCCTACCATCATCGAACTACGGACAAAGTTAGCAGTGAAACGTACTCAAATATAGTCAGAAAACCCACAAATGTTTCTTCCTGGGAAGCATATGACTTCGTCTTGTCAAATGGAGCCATGTTGTTGTCTTTGCAAAAGGTGTTGAGGGCAATTTGATACCTACTATTGATACTGCTTGAAGTTTCTTGTCACTGTCTGCTAAGCAGTAAATCTAGTACCCAGCACAAACGTCTAGGAATGGCATAGTGAAAATAACCATGTCTCACTGCATACCACCTTCCGAGATTTGTAGCCTTGATTCCTAGGCACAGACGCCGTAATCAGATCTTGATTTTCGCATTAGTTTGAAAGGTGTTGGTGTCATTGACTTTCTCGACGTGTCGTATTCGGTGTTCTAATATCGAACTATGTCCCCCAGGATGCATGCATCAATGCACCTAATTGTACTATGGCTTAGACTCCTGTTTTAGCGTGACAGGCTATGTGGGGGAGCTCAAGGAGCTTTCCTTTGTTTATCAAATCTGTGAACAAAGGTCGGAGCTTCGATGAAAGCATAGGAAATACGACAAAGCTACAGAAATGTTACCTTGTAGTAGTTAACAAGATAGCAAATGTACCCCAATGGAAATGACAAGCAAACGCACGCCTTCAACCTGAAGTAGTACGAACGGGTAGATGCGGATGCTGTGCTATCATACCAAGTGTCAAGATTTCCGAACAGCAAAGCTATGAAGATAGTGTAAGGTGAACCGTGGACTAAATCTACCCGAGATCTCGAACCAGCTGATCGTGGGGTCATGGAATTCGCTCATGCTAGAGCATTAGCATGCCAGGCGCGGGCCGCGAGCCACATCCTTGGCTTTTGCATTCTCTTCGCGCCTGCCTGTTGCATTTTCGTTGTAAGTTAGCGTAGAGCCACGATTTCGCCCGGCAATTCGAATTCTTTCTATTTGCTTGTTCCTGGTTTCGGAATTGAGCTCAATGTAGTCTGGAACGTTGTTCGATGGCTGAGCTCTTCCTGGTTAGCGTGGGGTGATAATGTCATAGATTGGGTTTGTGAACCGGCTATTGTCACCTTGCATGTTTGACTGAACAGTCTCCGTAACTCAACTGCTTGCATTTGATCAATATCGATAAGTGTTACTTCAAAGGAGTTTGATAGTCTGCGGTGCACTAAGGAGACATAGTTTGATCTTGGTGTCTGATAGTGTATAATGGTGCAATAATAGTCGTGCTAATAAAGTCTTGGTGACGTTGACTTCTTCCTACCCCTGTCGAGGGGTGCTTAAGAACACCCCTCTCCCAAGATCTGTTGGAAAAACTGCAACCAGATTTTCAACAATACATCTCATACCTCTCATTTAACTCTTTTCAACATGTCAGACCTCAAAGCAACCGTTTCAGAGACCACAACCAAGTCCGGCCATGCCGGGTTCCACGTTGAAGGTTATGAGAAGATTGAATATGACTTCACTTTCATTGATGGTGTCTTTAACATCGATAATCCAAATCTTGCCGAGTGCTATACCCATTGGGGAAGATGCTTAGCCGTCACTGACATGAACATTTACAATGTTTACGGAAAGCAGATGGAGAAGTACTTTCAGCACTACAACATCAAGCTGGTATTCCACAAGACGAAGATCGGAGAGAAGGCAAAGACCATTCCTACCTTTTTGAGTATTGTGGATTCCATGACCGAATTTGGAATCTATCGCAAAGTTTGTACTCTGACCATTGTTTGATAAGTCGTCATGTGTCGTTCTAATATACTTGTAGGAGCCAGTTCTTGTTGTCGGAGGAGGTCTTGTCACTGATGTTGCCGGGTGAGTTACATAATTACAATAATCTTCGAGTCATGTGAATAAAGTCTGACAATTATTTCTTCATAGATTTGCTTGCGCAGCATACAGACGAAACACCAACTTTATTCGTGTTCCAACTACCGTCATTGGATTGATTGACGCATCAGTGTCAATCAAGGTTGCAGTCAACTATGGCAACTACAAAAACAGACTAGGCGCTTATCACGCTCCCATTCATACATTCCTTGACTTCACATTTTTACGAACACTTCCAACTGCGCAAATACGTAATGGATTTGCCGAATTGATCAAGATTTCATCCTGCTCTCACCTCCCCACTTTCGATCTATTAGACAAATACTGTGAACAGCTCATTGAAAATTCTTTTGGTCGAGCTGATGGCTCTTCCAAGGAATTGATTGATGCCGCAGACACGATCAACAGAGGGGGTATCCACGAAATGTTGAAATTGGAAACACCAAACCTTCATGAGATTGGTCTGGATCGTGTAATTGCCTATGGGCACACGTAAGTAGTCCACCGCTGTATATTTCGAATTGTTTCAAATTCTAACATCATTAGATGGTCACCTCTCCATGAGCTTGTTCCGGAAACACCCCTTCGACACGGTCACGCGATATCCATTGATATGGCTTACTCGGCAACTCTTGCCAATCAGCGAAAGCTTTTGAGTGATGAGGAGCATCGCCGCATCTTGAACTTGTTCTCTCGTGCAGGTCTTTCAATGGATCATCATCAATTCGATGAAGAGATCCTCGAAAAGGCTACAGCTGCTATCCTCAAGACACGAGATGGCAAACTCAGAGCCGCTGTTCCAAATCCTCTTGGGTCGTGCACCTTCTTGAACGATGTTTCTGCCGAGGAGATGAACCAAGCTTTACATCGCCACAAGGAGCTTATGAAGGAGTATCCTAGAAATGGAGAAGGGCTCGAGGCATTTGTTGATGCATCTGATACCGGTTACACCGAGAACGCGAAGATGGAAGAAGAAAGAATTATTGAAATGGCAGCGAAAAAGGCTGGTCAGATGAATGGAACCAATGGCCATGCAAATGGAACCAACGGTCATACCAACGGAACCAATGGACACGCAAATGAAACTAATGGACATGTCAATGGAACTAATGGACATGTCAATGGAACTAATGGACATGTCAATGGAACCAATGGTCATGCTCCTCACACAAATGGCAAGGCGAATGGTCTAATTAATGGGCATAGTAGCGGGGCATTGTCAAATGGTACGACAGGCAACTACTGATGCATGGGTGGATCATAAAAGTGAAGGTTAGCGTTTGAGATTACAATGTTGTTGGACTACGGACACGACTTGCATAATTTTTTTAAAGCAATGATATTTTTTTCACGGAACATAAATATAATGCTTCCAATCCAATGAGTTAATATGCGTTTGATTGCAAAATGTGATAAAATTTATACTTCAGTTTAGTATTTTATAGCACTGCACTGCAATCTGTACTCATTGAGTGCTTTATTAGTGTTCTCAATGTAAAACTTGCTGGAGTTATTGAGGACTAAGTACGTTAAGGTTGGTTGTGAGGTTGGTTGTGAGGTTGGTTGTGAGGTTGGTTGAGGCTCCTTGGGATGTCTGTGGTTCAATAGTGTGTGTCCGAGAGTCAATTTGTCAGATGGACCAGATAATCTTAGTGCGTCTCAATTAATTGCGATGTGCAACAAAAGTTTAAGTTTCATCACGCTTTCTTATGTAATGGATTTGGTTAAGTTAGGGAAAATGTCTTGAGGTGTCGTGAAGCTGGCTCGAGGTTGGACGTGTGCATGAGTTGATCTTTTATTTCACTAGAAAAATGGTTGCTATTATTGTGATTATTATTGTTATCATGGCTGTGGTATCCTTGCACGCTTGTGTTAATAAATTGCTTTGTTATTTGTATTGATTGTGATTTTTTGAATTGCTCGCTGGCGGGCGGGAGGAGATCTTTGGGTTGTGAGATATTTTTCTGGTGTACAGGTACGGTGAAAGCCCAGCAAGCATTTTGGAGTAATATACTGATCACTTTCCTATCAAACCAGAAGTTGTATAACATTTTATTATATTAAAGGCTATTTTCAGCAAACCTGGAACCCATCTGTCTTCTTGAAATAACAGGAAGTCATCCCAGAAAATATTCTAGACTGCTAACGTGAAGTTACCTACCTGGCGTCGAACGCGAATCCCCAAGTGTCGCGAAAATTTATCAATGCTCTATGTAATATACTTCCTTATTCAAAGCGATAATTTCCTCCATCTTCTCATTAAATGGCTTTTTTTTCTGTGGTTTATCGATCGATATCCTTCTCGCATTCAACGATGTCATCGGATCATCTACGGTAGAAGTAGATACGTTCTTTCTAGAACAGCGTTTGGCTTTAGGCAGAGTCGATTGCTTTCGTTTCTTTGCGATGATTTTCTTGCCGGATGTTTCAGTGTCGTGGGTTGTGCTGCCAGATGTCATTGTATGCTTTCCGTGTTTAGTACCAGTTTGGGAAGCAGACAAACTCGGTTGTGGAAGTTGATTTTTTTGTCGACAGCTTGGAAGAGCTGATAAAGCTGTTGATTAGCATTGGAGCTGATGAAAGATCATGAGCAAGACTTACAATGTCCGGCTCCTGCCGCGAAGTTGTCATGCCCTGAGCTTGATCGCCCTTGATCACTACCATTTGCCTCGAATTTCTCATCTCCCGAGCTGGAGCTGCCGCAAGGATGTCCATTCGCTTGATAATATGAGGAGCTGTTCCCCTTCTTCGGGGACCAGCAACCGTACAACTCGTCGATCTGAGTGACGAACAGTTTTAGACTTTGTCTCCTCGCTCTGTACTTGTCTATCATTATCTTCATCTTTGCCGCAATGATCCCCCGCCATTTACTTTCCGTAATCCTGCTATCTCGTCTAACTCTCTAGGTTACACAGATATCAGGGTCAAAGTAATTCTCGAGCTCGTTTACAATGGCTCATTTGGATATCCTCCGCTTTCTCCTAATTTTACTTCCTCCGTCATCTCTTCCCATTCATCTCTTGATGAGCTCAAAGGGGACGTACAGAAATCTCTGAGCATCATTATCTCCAGCATGGTACTACGCACCCCTCCCACCATTTGGCAGGCTCGTAATTCTTCTGCCAGGATCCATCGAACGCATTCGTCTACCTGATTGACCAAGCTGATCACTTTTGATTCTCTCTCAGCAGTTTCGACTGTGTAAGGGTCGGGCTCGACGTTTGATCTTGCAGTCATCTTGGCTATTCAAGTTAGCTAACCAATATATTTCAATATTGATGGATACAAGTACTCTGGGTGTAAGTTTTCGAGCTTATTCAAAGGGTGAAGCGATTGATTGTGCTACGAATTCTTAATTGGAGATCTCCCCACTCAATTCAAGAAGCAAATATTAAAGGTGATCGTTGCCGTTGGCTTTAGTAAAAAGAGGTAAATTATGAATTGTTTTCGAAAAAAACGATTGAAAAGTTGAGGAAAGAAATATTGTCTTGTGGTGGGAGCTTCCAAAGGTTCAAGAGACGACACAAATAGTTTAAATATCGCTCAGGTGGATTAGCCGGCAGGTTTGAAGATTGAGAGATCAGATAATTTCAGATACCGCATTGGGACATTAAATGATGAAATGAGGCCAGCAAGCTACCAAGTAGGCAAGTTCACTTTTCTATGCGAAGTACACGAGCTGTATGGGCCGCGTAGTGAATCAGCGAATATCGCGTGATATTCAGCATTCCCAGAAGTGAACTTTGCAGCGAAGAAGTACAACGCCAACAGGATCGAGGTAATCAAGGAATGGAGAGCTTGCAAGCTCAGTGTTGATCCCGAATAAGGAAGGTGGTTCAATTTACTAATATTTTTGACTCGGTCGGATCTGATAGTGTCTTGAAATTGCTCAATGCCGGTAGTGGGTCGGATGAGACTGCATTCTCTTCTGTAGACGACTACATGGAGAGCTCGTTGAAGCTAGCTACAGAGAATGAGGGATAGCCCACTCCTGAGGGAGAAAACTAGTTGTTTCTCTTGAGGAATTTCTTGCGGATACTTCTAATGTGATCTGGTGATGGCCCGCGCCGAGGTTCAGTGAGGGATCAGTACACACCATGGAGTTTGATGGGAGACTGGTGATGGGGTTTAGTGAAGGTTCAGACTCAGTAGCTTTAGATTGACAAGAGATGCATCTAGTAGAAGTAATCCTTTTCATTTCTTTTTCTCCAACTGAACATCCTACTCATGATTAAACAGCAAGGCTGGTGATTATATTGTAGATAAGTTGAAACTCCGCGGCGAATTCAACGGCATTGATGGGATTCAACATGATTGATCGAGATAGTATCGATATAGTATGCAACAGTTAAATGAATGGCATCGATCATGAGAAAATTCCACAGTAGACGAATTCGACAATACGATAGATACTTGGTCTTTCATCCTTATTCTACTTGGCCCAGAAAATGATGCCTGTCGCATAACGGATAAAGAGAAACAGCAATCAATAAAATACAATGACTTTACAGAGAATTATCTTTCCTTGAGCCTTCTTACAATGAGAGAAATTAAAACTTGAACACTATACTTTCTATTGTTGATCAATTGATACATGCATGCATGCATGTTATTGGGGCGCGAGGGTGCATGACCAAAAAAAATCTCGAGTCACCAATGTGTAATATAAATTCAAACACGTGGAATAGCATACATCTATAACGGCCGGATGGTGTAGTTGGTTATCACGTGTCCTTAACAATTTAAACCTGTTAAATACGGACAAGGTCCTGGGATCGTGCCCCAGTCTGGTCATTCAAAAATAATATTTTTGCAAATTTTGAAGCTGCTATGTTGGAGGTTGTGTCAAGTAGGTATGAAGAAGAGGTGTGTTGATCTTTTTTTTCTTTTTCCTTCTTAGCGATGTTGAAAAGGTTTGATAATGTTCTGGGAAAACCGAGATGACATAAGCGTGGCTAAGCATAAGTATGTTTCATGGAGGGGCGAATTTCATGGGTTTTAAATCCTTGATGTTTGCGGCAATGTTAGTATCGATAACGCTAAGTCTCATCAAAACGTCCGTGCGTTGTCTATGTGTATGTTATAACCTAACACTCGAGCTCTCTTATTAGAGTTCAGACAATGTCAAATCAATACGAACTTCATTCATAGCATAGCCATCATTTCCTTCTTTTGAACACTTCTTCCATTGATCTTTTGTACTGTTGAATCGCAATTCTCTATTCATCTGTATATTCTTATGTGGAGATTCAACTGAAGTCCTTGCCTTCCTTACCTTCGCACTCCCACAATCTAATCTAATTGTTCGCATGGCTATTCTCTCTTAACAAGTGTGGGAAGCGCACATAACAATGCCTCCCCCACTGAGGCTTTTCCATGGTGACGTGGAATTGGGGAAACGAGATGATGATCATAGACCTGGCTCGAAAACGCCATTAGGAATGGCATGGCAACATCGAAGGCCACATGTTCAACGGCGATCAATGAAGAAGATTATAATAGGTCTGCTGGTCGGAATTGGTCTCTATTACTTCTATAAGAATATGCCGACAGATCTTCAGAATCCGCGACAAAGACCACATTATACTCAGAATGGAGGAATTCCTGCGCAAGCTGGTTCGAGAGCTCCATCTCCGCAGCTGAATTCGAATCAAGCTTCGAAAGCAGATGACGATGAATCGATCGAGATAGGGCACAACTTTAATGGCCCCATTAAATTCTATCAATTGGCGACGACTTTACATGCGATGTCTAAGGTCAAAGGCTCTGATCCTGTCAACAATAATGTGGTATGTTCTTAGTTTGGCAAATTAGCATGGTATTTCACAGCTAATAAAGTGCTCAGTTATTTGCGGCCTCGAGTTTAAAAAGCGCTTCGACTTTGTTACCGATTGCATGCGAGATGGCACTAAGGGAAAGAAATTATGTACACTTTGCATTTATGGGAAGAGATGATATACCGATGGATATATTGAAGTCTGTGAATGGGGTCAATAAGGATTGCCAGATCTTCTTTCATGGTACGAACTCCCCCTGAAGTTTTGCTAGATATTCTAACACGATTAGACGCACGACCAGATTATTCTCTGCAAAGCTCAGATTTTCGAATGGAAGTCAGTTGTTCTGCAGGTTTCAATCATATCAATGCATTCGTTCATCCTCAAGCTGTTCTTATTGACGCATCTGGAGATGAGGATAATTTCTTAATCTCTGCCTTTAGGACCAGGGCCAATGCATTAGACAGAACCTTGATTGAGCTTCCTAAAAACATCGAACAAAATCTAATGTGGATTGTTCAATTAGATAGTGCCGCATTGAGTGGTAAGTACATCTCTGAAGAAGGAAACTGTTGCAGTTTAGCTAACAATTATAGCCTGGACCAAAATCAGTATTGATATAGTTGTTCACGCACAACCACAAAAATCCGGATCTTTGATCAGGTTACTCACATCGCTTAAGAAAGCCGATTATTTTTCCAGCAACATACCGCGATTGACGATAGAATTGCCGCATGACGTCGATGAACCTACCAAACAATATCTTTCGAAATTCAAGTGGCCACCAAAGCGTAGTCAGGACGAGACTAGTCTCCTGACACTTCACCATCGAATCCCGCAACATGGACTCACTCCCGAGGAAAATTCAATCAAATTCATGGAATCGTTTTGGCCTACGGATCCTATGTCCGCTCATGTTCTTGTTCTTTCTCCTCAAGCCGAACTTTCTCCACTGTTCTTTCATTACCTCAAATTTGCACTATTAGAGTATAGGTACTCTTACAACAGAGCAATTGGTCAAAAAAACATGCTTGGGATAAGTCTTGATCTACCATCAACTTATCTTAATGATTCAACGTCATTTGTACCGCCGTCAAGTACAAAGCCTAGTCCATTTCTATGGCAAGCTCCAAACAGCAATGCTGCTCTTTATTTTGGAGATAAGTGGGTGGAACTTCATGATTTCATAGCTAGATCGATGTTTTCCGAACATTCCTTACCCCCACCAGCCACATTAGGAGAAAAACACGTCAGCAAAACCTACCCGTCGTGGTTAGAATATGTTCTTAGATTAGCAAGGGCTCGTGGCTATTGGACTCTTTATCCTCATTTCGAAAGCTGGGATGCTTTGTCTACTATTCATACAGAACTATACACAGCTCCAGAAGAATACATGAACGAACCAGATGAAGCAACAGATTTTACGGCAAATCCAACAGAACATCTATCATTGAAACACAAAGAGCAGCCATTAATTTCAGCATCTTTGCAAACTCTTCTGTCGGATTTACCTGTCGAAATAGCTGAAATGCAATTGATTGGTTGGAACGGCGAGGATATCAACAGCGAAGAGCTACAATGGAAAGCCAAGGATTATAGTCGGACTTTCAGACACGAAATTGGAGGATGTGCCAATGGAGTGGCAGAGAAAGAAAGAATTTACATGCTTGCAGGGGATTTATTTTGTTCGGGAAATGAGCCACTGCAGTCTTTAGAACAACCATTGGAACCGCCAGCGCCCTCAGTACCAAAAGCAACTGCAGTCTTGGAGTCAAAGGACACCAATACCAAGCCAGCCACAAATATTGATGGTGTAGTTGCTGTTGACGACAAGTCTCCTACTTGAGCAAAGTAAGAGTATATTATATGGCATTTCCGTGATGGGAATATCCTGCTATGTACAGAACGGTTTCCACGACTTCACATGGGACAAATCGATCTAGAATAGTAGACTATCTGATCTCTGTGGAGATTAGCCTGGCCTTTCAATTACACATCTTGATTGTTATTGGTCTTTGCTCGTACGGAGGCTTGTCCAGAATGCCAAGCACAAAGAACACTCCTCACGATTCTTGAATCTTGAAGCTACTCAGGCACCAAGTTCGGTTTATTCCTTAACCCTTTCATTTTTGATCCGAGTCTTTTGGCCCTCTTGAAAGAAGGATGTTCTGACCTATAACGAGGGGTGGATCTCTTTAACAAAGAAACGATGTTACATCTTCGACTTAATTGGTAGTGACCTCGTGATATTCTTGCTTCTTTGTTCAATTTGACGCGGAGAAATCTAATTTTAATCTCGAGACAACGCCGGTCCATCATAAATTTTCGTGAAAGCCTCTTAGTCTTACTTTCCTGTTACCCCTCTGTTAGTGAGTATGCCAGATAGCCTGGGACTTTTTTATATTCTTTCGGTAAGTCAATTCGCTACGATTCTGGGCGGAATCACTAGTGCTTTTCCTTTATTGGAGATTGCTATATACTTGTTGCACCAATTATTCAGACAACGTCAGTGTATCCTCCCTCAGCAGCATCATTCATTTGACTTGTTTGAAAATTAAATTTGCATATTGTCACTCACTTCTTTTCTTGTAAAGAGCAATATCATTCCCAAGCGCATCAGAAAGCAAGCAAAATTCTGTTAGCAGACTTATTATATGCAATGGAAGAAAATCATGAAACCGCATCACCATGCCGTGGTAAATCTATTGGTAGATCCCTAAGTGTAGTAACAGATCTTGCGCCGCCGCCCCCTCAACAACCTTGTCTCCTTCAGCATTCTCAGATTCCTCAAAATCTCAACTCTGCATATCCAATCTCAGCCCCGCCTTTAGTACATCATAACCAGATCAATCCACTATCCGCTCTCCCGTTGACTCAACATCATCATCCCTTTGCAATCTCTCAACCACAACCATGCCAGACCCAACTCTTCAACCCAGAACACCATTATCTTCTCCTATCCCTTTCTCGGGAAAACTTCAAAGCCCTTTCCCTACGACAAAAAATCACAGCGGCAGAAACTAACCTCGCTTCCATACACCTTGCTACGGAGTTGGAGGGTGTGGGGATAGGTATCACATCTCCTCTCTCCTCTATCTCGACGCCCGCCACACCGCACTCGCAGGCGCAGGCGCCCACTCGTCGCAAACTGAAGAAACAAATCTCGTGGCTGAAATGTCGGATTAAGGAATGTACGAGACAGGAGAGAATTTTGATGCAGAGGTTGCAGCAGATTGGGGAGGAGGAGGAGAGGAGATGGAGGTGGATGCAAATTGAGCGGCAGAGAAGGATTAATGAGGAAATGATGGAGTGGCAGAGGGGGTATTGGAATTGTTTTGTTGGGGCGGGTGGTGCTGTTGGTCAGGCTGGCTATGGATATAGTGGGAGTGGATATGGATATGGATATGGACATGGTTATGCTCATGGGGGAATGTTGAATGCTAGCACTCCTGCGTTTCAACCCGGTGGCAGCGTCAGTGTTCGCGGTGCTTGTCCTGTCGATACGAGGGCGAGTGTAGGGGGAAGAAAATATTCAAATGAGTTTTGGAATACGGACGCGCCTGTCTTCTCGCCGGTTAATTTCTTTAAACATTCTTCTTCTACTTCTATTTCTGTTTCTACGTCTACAATTCCTTCTGGTGTCTCGCAGCATGTGCAGAATGGAGAGGTGGAGAGACTGAGTAGGGGGTGGGATGAATGTGAATTATCGCCTTTGGCTGAGGAGAGGAGAAAGTCTTCTTTGAAATGGAGCGTGGAGATTAGAGGTGGGGATAAGGAGGGAAATGAGATAGGTATGGGAGAAGAAGGGGAGGGCTCTGGGTCTGGCTCTGGAGAGGGTGAAACGGGAGATTCGTCGACTGAAACGGCGATTACGACGCCGACTCCGCAACAGAGCGCGAGGATGTCGCCGATGGGAGGCGCGAAGAGTTGTAATGATGTGATGTTGGGGTTTTTTGATGGGGTGGGAAAGAAAGGGTTGTGTGGGAAAGAGGGGGTGGCGAGGGAGAAAAAAAGTAAAAGTTTGCCGAGTGTGCAGAGGCAGCGGTGGGAGGGGGTTTGTGGGGGGAAGCGGGAGGGAAAGTTTCATGGAAAGGAAGTTTTGAAAGAGAAGAATGAGATTGATCAGGTTTGGTAGGGGTGTTTGTGGAATTTTTGATGTTGATGTTGATTTTTTCTTCGAGTTGGGTATATGATGTATGGATGTTATGAATGATCCAAAAGGGTGATGCATAAGAATAGATGGGTGGGGATAGAGGGAATTGATTTGTATAGGATGATGACGATGATTATGAGAAGGGGATCAGGATAAAAAGTTCTACTTGTTGAAAGATTTGGATTACTATCGGATAGCATATGTGTATTCTTTGCTTCGGAGATCTTTTGTAACATTACATACACAGGTACTTTATGTGGATTGTACTCGTACATAGAATTGATATTTTACATGACGGAGTTTGGATTGCAGAATTTATTACTTGCAAGTTATATGGAGGGATCAAGATAGTATGTATATGGATACACGTGCTATGAATATCAGCTCATTACTGAAGATTGTATGGACAAGAATGATTCTTGAGATGTTGATTCATTGATATCTAATTAAATGACAATAACTCCAGTTTCATTGTAGATCTAGATCCTTTGAACTCCGTTCCATTCTTTATGCGCCTTAGATAGATATTGTCCTAGTATGAGTATTGAAATGTTTTGCTGGGTGAATGTGTTTGTTTGAAATTTCTTGGAATGTTTTGTGAAGACTGTAGGTTCGGGTCCAAAGAATAGTCCTCTTGTACACCCGATTATCAACTTCAGTTCACATCCTACAGACCACAGTCAGTACCAGATCTTGAAGATTTCTATCGCTCTCGATTGGCGAGAGATTAAATTTCCAATAATCCTTGGCCAAATTCCCCTATTCTTTCCCCTCTCGTATCCTTGGGCATCTCGCTTGAATCTCCATATCCATCTTCTAGCTCGTTCATCATCGTCCATCAATAGTCCTCTATTGAAACTCTCCAAACTCTCCATCATCAAACCCTAATTCCTCAGCAGATGGTTCAGGTATTGATGGTGCCTCCATATTATTCTGACTTAATCTCTTCTGAGCCTTGATCGCCTGTGCGCTTGGAGGTGGCGGTAAAAATGCGCCCATGCCTCCCCCACCCGGCGGAGGAGGTAAAGAAAACCCACCCAACCCTTTCTCAGATTCTTCACTCTTTTTAGGTGCCCTCCTACCCGCACCTCTCCCTCCAATATTAACCGTAATCGTCTCCCCCTCCTTCAAACTAAAATCCCTCTTCACCTCCGATTTCTCGTCTCCTTTCTTCATTCCCGCAGATGGAGGTTTCCCACCTCCTTGTTCCTCAATCCCCAACGTCTTTCTCACTTCTTGTAATGCCACACTAAAATCAAATGCTTCCGACCTCTCTTCAAATCCTATTCCCAGAACTGCTTTCATTCCTCCTTCTCCTTGTACTCTGACTGCAAAAAATCGTGAACTATCCAACACTTGCTCTACCACACCCGTTACTGTGTATGGAGCTGCGGCGAATAGCTGGCCGTTACTTGGATCTTCGAGCAGGATATCTGCTTTGACTTTCTCCTCGCCATTTTTATCCGGAATAGCTGTTTCGAGAATACGGACTCGCGCAGTGAAGATTTGTCGTTTGTTGTTGTCCGCAGTCCAGGTAGCAGCTACGTAGCCTTTATTCGAGGTGAGAGGTGGAATGTTGTAGACGTGGACTGAAGGTGCGATGAAGAGGATTCGTTGGAGTGCATCGGGTGGTAAAGGTCTACCTGTGGAGGGGTCGATAGTCTCCATGATTTTGACGGGAGTTGTTTTATTTCTAGGCTGGGAGATCTCTTTCTATATCATTATCAGAAAAACAAATCCGTTGAGACAAACCCCTTTCTTTGACGTTCCCGAAGTTTGTCTTTATGATTGATAAGAAAGAGCTGAAAGTTCTACATAGTATGTATGTATCTAGTACTCCATCAGAGGAGATGCTAGGTGTTCGGCCTTCTTTCCCCACAATGTATCGTTGTATGGTAATAAGGCTGCACGTGACCTCTGATTGGCTGACATAATCCTTGCCCTCTCTAATTATGAATTCATTGTTTCGATACCGATACCTAGGTAGGCAGGTAATGCTTGATTGCATTTACAAACAATTTCATGACTCTATTGATATTCCATATAACGAGTGTTTTTTGAGGAATCTTTACAAACCGACCTGAAATCTTGCAGACATTCAAAGGATAAACATACATCGAAAATGGATCCAGAACCAGGTATGCCAGATCTATAAATTGTCAAAGCGATTTTGATCAACCATTGCATTGCTCTAGCTATTAGCTCTTGCGCCGTCGAAAATCCATTTTGTGGTGCGTCACAGCCTTGCTCTTGCTAACAAAATTTCCCCTCCTCATTAGCAACACCTCTTTTCGAAGAAAGCTTTCGTAGTACAACTCCACCAGCACTCTCTGGATATCCTCCTGCTTTAAAGAAAATGGCTTCCATAGGAAATATTCCTCAAAAGAAGGATTCAAAACAATTCGAGTACATCTCTCTGTGTATAATTCTCAAAAGAGCCCCTCACTGACTCACAGCCCCTCTATCAGTATAGTAGAAACCTACCATCGACTCCTCAACGATGACCCCGATGTTACGATGCCAGTCGCTGCAATCGAAGCGCTCATTGAACTTCTGGCCTGCTCTCGCGCAGTCACCGTTTACGAAACTCTCGATTTAGTTAAAACCCAGTCCGATTATTTGAAATCTCGCATTCCTAATTCCATATCATTATCTGCCGGAACGGATCTATTTCAAAGATATATGATACAATCTTTAAAACCTTCAAGTACCGGAAACTTCGAGACCGTGCGACAGCATCTTTTGAGCAATGGAAGATTGTTTGTTACTAGAGCAAAGCAGGCTAGATATAGTATTGCTACTTATGGTCGAAACTTTGTTAGAGATGGAAGTGTGGTTTTGACTCATGGAGGAAGTAGAGTTGTGGGAGCTCTTTTAGATAAAGCTGCGGAATCGAGAGCTACTGGTGGAAATGTTAGATTTAACGTCATTTATGTTATGGATGATGCTAGGAGCGCAGAGAGTAAGGCCGCGGTTACATCATTAAGAGCTAAAGGTGTACCAGTTGCTACAATATCAGAAGGTGCTGTAGGATACGCTATGGGAAAAGTCGATTTAGTTATTGTTGGCGCCGAAGGTGTGGTAGAAAATGGAGGAGTCATTTCGAGATTAGGAACATATCAAATCGCATTATTGGCGAAAGCTGCTGGAAAACCATTTTATGTCGCTGCGGAAAGTCACAAATTTGTGCGATTATATCCTTTGGGACAGTATGATCTTGGTATTGATCAAGAGATTATTGATTTCCGTACTGAGGATGATGAAGGGGATAAAACTCCGAAGATTGAGGAGAAATCCGAATATTTTGAGGCAGGCAAGATTGATATATCGAAACCAGATGCTGTTGATGCGGTGGACTTTACAGTAAGTGTTTTCTACCTGGATTTGATATAATACTAACTATTTTGTAGCCTCCAGCTCTGATATCCGCGCTTATCACCGAATCGGGGGCTCTGACTCCAAGTGCTGTTAGTGAGGAACTTATTAGTTTATGGTATTGAGTGAAGTAAAATGGTGACTCGGTATGAATAGAGGATCTATGCAATCTAGCAAGCTCATTCCCCACAACCTACAATTTCATGGCGTCGGGAGTACAAAACGACTTTACCGAGACCGAACAATCGAAGAATGATCAATGAAGATAATACCATGAACGTCTTCTGAATTTGGTCAGATGATATCTGGAAATGTTGTACAATATAGTAGAGGGGTTGAACAAGAGCGGAGACTGAAAGCTGAAGAAATACCTAGCATTGAAAAGGATATGGACGAATCTTATCTGGAATGATGTCAAAGGTCTACCTACATATATCCCTAAATGGGCAATTGAAAAGTCCAAATGGCAGAGAAAGAATCGATGAATATGGCTCAATAATGGTTCCTCATACATCTGGAGATTTGAAGTGACGCAACGTAAATCATGTTTGATAATCTAAAGTTCTTGATAATTGGTCTAACTAACGATGACTTTTGTTATCAAAATCTTAGCCGTACAAACTAAATTATTTATAAATTTGAGGGCAGGATATTGAAACAAGCAGAAGAAGGTCCGTAATGACGAATGCTGGTAGAGTATAGGCCAAAGTTCCTAGGGTTGAAGGCCTCTTCATGATTCGTGCAGGTATACGATCATGTCGTTTGAGGATGAAGGATCACTTGATTTGATACCTTACTGGTAGCTAGGTACTTGATTAAGTTATATAAGATAATAGTATCATTGCGGACCTAGGTATGTAGGTAAAGTTATAGAATAGCCCTAGAAATCAGCCTTGCAGCCGTATCTATCATAAACTATGTAGATAACATGAAACATCACGTCGCACATCACACATAATACATATATACATATATACATACAATTACATATAAACTAGATGTGTACGACCCCCCTGATATAACCGAGCGCTTACTACCGTGCCGGACTGCGTAAATTCAATCAATCAAATACCTAAATACAGTAAGCACTATCTACCCCAAGGCCAGACATACCTAGGTATGTCCACACAGCCTCGATTCCACACTTTTACGCATGATTTATATAAATACCTCGATTCGTTATCACTTACCACAGACAGGTGCATTAAATACTGTGCCTCTCTCTTATCTTACTTCTGAAACCTTTTGGACAACTGTTGTAATGCAAGACAATGTTATACTAACAGTTTGGGTAGGAATTTCATAGTTTGATGGATGGAATGGATGAGATGAGATGAGATGATTTGGAGAGGAAACGAATGGTGTGAGCAAAGCCACGAACTGGAGTGTATCAGATGGAGTTTGGGGGAGGCGCAGAGGGGTGAAGGATGGGAGGTAGATGGGAAGGGAGACGGTGAGATTTGGTATATGGTGTGGTTGTGAGTTGTTTTCTCTTTTTTCTTGAAGGGAAAAGTTTCTTTTTGGTTATTTTGGTTCATTTGACGGACTTGGAATTTTTTGCCTGAAGATATTGTGTAAAATTCAAGGTTGAAGTTTTGATTCTCTATTGTGCATAATATCATTTCAGAACAACAACTTATTGATTTCTCAATACGACATTGTATCTCAATCGAAATGCCCACTCTCAAGAATATCCTTCCCATCCTCCTCCTGGCTTTTCCTATGACCATGGCAAATGTCGGTAACGATTATCCCCAATCACCGTCGGATTCACAAGAACGAGATTTCAACTCTGGACAGAAGAATGCTGTCACCATTCACGTAATTATCAGCGTGGTCATCCTCGTGGTTCTCGTCGTTATTATGGTAGCCTTGACGACGATCGGTTCGCGGAGACGAAGACAAAGACACACGCAATACGCGGGACAGATATACAATAGACCGGGAGCGAATGCGGCGGCTCCACTTTATAGTGTTGCGGATGATGTGAGTTTGCCGGCCTATTCGTATGCGCCGGCGAATGGGGAAACAGTTGTCCCTCAGCAATCATCGGGGATCGCGCAGCCAGCACCAGCGCATGTTTCGAAGGATGTGGTTTGAGGAATGAGTTGTGTATGCTTTGATGTTTGGGAGAAGTTCATGTATAAATAGTTATGTATAGTATGCCGCCTGGAGTTTAGGTCGTATGGTGGCTATGATGGTTTATTTCGGTGGGTTGAGAAATGGATTAGATGATGACGGCGTTCATGGAATGTCTTGTTTGTTGACTGAATGTTCGTTCAATATGATATTGATGATATCCAAATTACATCTTCAACGCCCGTCCCAACGCCCGTCCCAACGCTCTAACTTTTGTGGAATCGTATGAGACTGTTGTATTGGGTCTGGCGAGCCATCGCATGCAAAGAAGGGTGACCGAAAATTGTCCCATCAGAAGACTCTGGGATAAAAGATTCCCCAAATTTGTCTTTCAAACGTGAGGTAAGAAATGTGGTTTAAATTTCTTATTTGCACGATCTGCTGCTCGATGCATAAATTGTTCACCATGTAACTCAAAGACCAGTTCTGTGACAGAATTTCCATCATTCTCTGACTCGATATCTTTCTTGTTCGCCTGAATTGGTACCGTGAATTTGAAAATGGTGCTTTCCTTTGGCAGAACCTTTAAATTATTATTCTTCGTGATAACCTCGAAAACTCCCTTCGAATCTTTGATCACAATCCCCTTCACACCAACTCTACTCACACATCTACTTCTCACAACCTCAAGTTCCGCTCCATGATAATCTGCACTGCATAATTTAGCAGCCGCAGATCCAGTAACTGGCATGCAATTTTCTCCTCCCAACACTTCGGAAATATATCCTAACCACATTTTATTTAATGGTTCGTAGATGTTGTATTTCTGAGCTGATTTGGGTACATCGTATAGACATAAAGCGCGTTTCTCTCGAGCAGATAGAGGGGCCGGCTTCAATTTCTTTTTTCGTAGAGCTAATTTCCGCTGTCTTTCGAGACGACGACGTTGTTGCTCGTTGTTTGGTTCTGTGGGTTTTAGATGTAATGGTCGTTGTTTGACTTTGTCGGTGAAGATTCGACTTGAAGTATCAGGTGAATGCGCCCTCGATAATAATTGAGTCGCTATATTGTTATCCTTCGATGCCATCTTTTCTGTTTCTGTTTCTGTTTTGTTTCTTGTTGAAATAAATTTGTCGCAAAATATCCCAAGGTTGAGAAGAAGCCTTAAAGCTACCAAAATTCACATGCTAAAACATAGTTCCACAGTAGACACGAACGCTAAACTACATTCGGTGACCCCAGATTTCGCTGTGATCCTCAAGGCAATGAATGGATGGCGCGCTCCGACGTGCCTCGCCGAGGCTGAAATATTTAATTGACAATGATCCATCACACCTAGCAGGCTTGCGATAACAATGCGTATGTTTGTTTTCAGCATTCGATAATACTGTGCGACAACGATAATATGATAACATCCTCTTCCAATATCCATCAACATGGCAGACAACAAAACCTCATCTCCTCCAAGGACTTCGGCTCCTGATCTTGAAATCTTGGGTGATCAAGTAACATTGCATCCTAGTGGTTACATCGAGCCTCCGGAAAGACCTCACGATGGAGAGAAAGAAAGGAATTTGGTGGAGCATATGGCTAGGTTTAGGTCAAGTCCTTTAGAATTTCTGAGAGAAGTCTCCTTACATGTTTCAGGAGTAAGTGCCTTCACTAATGGGCATAAATCATCCATTGCTAATAATTAACACTCTTACAGACAGGATGGCGTGCCTACGATCATTTCATCGGGCAACCTATCTTTTATCCTGGATTCTCGGAAAATATGACAGCTGCGGTCATGTCTACACCTATTTTACAAACACGAATATCTGAATTGGCCGAGAAACGAATAGGAATTGAGGAGCAGGAAGGTCTATTGAATAAAGATGATCCATTGTACCATTCGAAAAGATCACAGAGGAAGTCTGCCATTGAACAAAGTTTGCAAGAGCTTTCAGAAAAGTTGACGAGCGATATGATATGCAAAATGGAAAGTAGGCCATTCATCAGAGGAGCTTATTATCTATGTACTCAGCTCTTGACAAGGGCATATCATCAAGGCAAGTGAATGCACATGGATTTCTGTTTCCATACTAAATAATATGCAGGTATTCATGTGTCCAGCGAGGAAGTCCTTAGATTACGAAACGTTGCCGAAAAGGCACAAAAAGACAAAACATCCATAATTTTCCTTCCATGTCATAGATCCCATGTAGACTATGTTTCTTTGCAACTGATTTGCTATCGATTGGGCATCGCATTACCAACAGTTGTAGCTGGTGATAATCTTAACTTCCCTGTCGTGGGGAGCTTTCTACAACATGCTGGTTAGTCTGTATCCTCAAACGCTCTTGACATATAATAATTTTATAGGGGCCATGTGGATACGAAGAAGCTTCGGAGATGATGCTCTGTATACCACTCTTGTACAATCATACATAGATACCCTTCTACAAGGCGGTTATAATTTTGAATGTTTCATCGAGGGCGGCAGATCAAGAACTGGAAAGTTGTTGCCTCCCAAATTCGGTATCCTGAGTTTCATCCTGGATAGTATTCTTTCAGGTCGAGTCAAAGATACAATCATATGTCCTGTCAGCACTCAGTATGATAAAGTCATCGAGACCGAAGGTTATGTTGGCGAACTACTTGGTATTCCCAAGAAAAAGGAGAACTTGGCCGATTTCCTCTCGGCATCATCGGTTCTTTCTCTAAAATTGGGTCGTGTGGATGTTCGATTTCATGAACCTTGGAGTTTACGAGATTTTATTTTACAACAACAAGCTCGATCGCTAGGAATGCCAAAGACTCTTGATTTTGAGAGCATCAATGTACCTGGTGTTCGGCAAAAGCTACTGAGAACTTTGGGTTATAAAGTTTTATCCGATATCAATGCAGTTTCGGTTGTCATGCCTACTGCATTGGTTGGAACAGTTTTATTGACTTTGAGAGGTCGTGGTGTTGGAAAATCTGAGTTAATTCGTCGAGTCGAATGGATCAGCGAACGAGTTAGAAACAAGGGTGGGCGAGTAGCTCATTTTGCCGGCGCTACCACATCTACAGTTGTTGAGCGCGCTCTTGAGGTTCTCGGCAAAGATCTTGTAGGCAGGGTAGATGGGTTGGCTGAAGAAACATACTACGCTGTCGATCGATTCCAACTTTCTTTTTATCGAAACATGACAATACATTTGTTCATATCTGAAGCACTCGTTAGCGCCAGTATGTACATGAACGTAAAGCGTGGCGGAGGGAAAGTTCACCAAAACATCTCATATGAAGACCTTCGAAGTCAAGTTCAATTTCTCTCCCAACTATTCCGAGGTGAATTTATTTACCCGACCGAAGGATTGATTGTTAATCTAGACAACACTCTACACGACTTGGAAGCCGACAATATTGTTGAACTCATTCGGGACTCGGAAGGAAAGATTCTGACTGTTGGTTTATCTGATCATGAACGTTCCGTTGGACGCGAAAATTATGATTTTTACTGTTTCTTGATATGGCCATTCGTTGAAGCATTTTGGCTTGGTGCTGTTTCTCTTATGGGCTTCACACCACCTCCAAGTAAACCAAATGATGTTTGGTTAGAAGTCAAGAAAGCTCATGACGGCGCTCAATTGGTAAGTCTCTTCATGTCGTGTGTCGTCTATGACTACTTGCTAATGATTTCAAGCTTGGCAAAACTCTTTATCACCAAGGTGATTTATCTTACTTCGAAGCCGTTAATAAAGAAACACTTAAAAATGCATATCAGCGATTTGAAGATGAAGGCATTGTAATAGTATCTAAGAGTCGAAATTCAAAGATCCCACCACGATCTCGACTTGCTCCTGAATGGACACCACAGAGAAGTCCAGATACTAATATGATAATTGCAGAAGGAAAACTATGGGATTTTATTGAAAAGATTGCAAAGTCAAGGCGAGAAGGGAAGAATAGACGAGATGGAGCAACTGTATCAACAAGAGTGTTGAGACTTGCTGATGAATTGGGTCAGACATTATTTGCGGAAGGATCTGGGGATATAGGGATGTCGGAGGAGGACAAGGAAGAATTGCAGAGGAGAGAGAAGAGAAGGCAGGCGCTGAAGACTAGAGCACACTTGTGATATATGTTTGGATGTATTGTACTTGATACCAAGGATTTAATTGAGATTTTTTTTTCTGATAACACGGGTCTGTCTTTTATTCGCTGGCATCGATTGAAGTTTATTGCCGTCTGCCACGTGGGCTTCAAAGGGCGTAAAGGACGTATTGCGAGGGCCAGTCATTAGCGAAGATGATGCGCTGGTAACTAGTTGTGAGGTTGGCTGGGCTAGGAAGCTGGATAGTCCGCAGGCTTCATTCAATATGGAAGGTCGTAAACCTGCTCACAAATTGGTATCATAGCACCTTTTTCTGAGAACATCTCGCCAGCTGCGAGGAACGGGTTGTACGCTTTACTCGGCAAGTGCTTGGTCATTAGCATATGACTGCCATCTAATTTATCTTGTCGTAGGCTCTTCTGACTGTTATTGAAAATTTCATTGCACTCATGTTCTGCTGTCAATGCTTTTATTTGATGTTCAGTGCTTTGGAAAGATGAATCTGTAAGAGCAGTGTAGCTCGCATTGATCGAGCTTCATTGCCAGAATTCAGCAATCCTTCGAATGATCAGGTCATGTTTTCAGTACCCATTGATGGCCAAAACTTGAGTGCGCTCTTTTTTATTATGTTCAGCCATACTTTGATAGCATTCGTCATGTTAACATATGACATACACCACTTGAACACACTATGCGTTACAACGATATTCACTTAATGTATGTCTATTGTCCTTTCTACTTTTGGTAGATCGAGCTCTTCATCTACTCCATACAATTTCAACCTGGCACTGTAGAAGAACTGTGAAACCTCCAGCTCTGTATTTCTGCATACTGTTATGAACGATCACGGAGAATTTAATGAAACAACTGATAATGTCCGACTTCAAGGTCTCAATACTTGACAGATCCAAATTCATTGTAATATTTCCAAGTCGGGTCGGGTAGGGAAAGGATAGCTATGAGAATTTGCACTAGTAATTCATGCGTGCGTTCAGTGATAAAAATATATCAAAGTACGACAATAGACGGCACTGTTATTATATTCGTCGTCGTTATTCACAATACCGAAGACATTTTATGAACTTGTCGTCTTTCCATATGTGGTTCAAAATATCATTTGCTTCTTTCAGCCCACACTTCTGACGCAATCTTCAAGTGAATAACACACAATGAAGTAGAGTCTGCGCTCATGACGTGTAGACCATATAAGTCTGGTCTTCAAACTCGATCATCACATCTATCTAAGTAGTCTCTATATTCACATCGTTTCATCCATTCATCCATATTCTGCTTGAGACAACATCTTGGAAACGATATAAGAAGCGACAAATTTCCCTTCCTGGTAGTATCAAAAGAGTGATATTATGATGGTCGATGCGGGGACTTATGAATGTTTCGTATGTAGGCTCATAGAAGTTTTTCAGATTACTTCTATTGAGTTGGGGCAATACCGTCAAATGCGTCTTATTGTCAATCTCGAGGCAATAAATTATATCTAAGATTTCGTCATCCACCCGCTTCATTCAATTTCGAGACCCTACTCCGCCCGTCAAAACTTTAAATTTCCGAACATAGCGACTTGCCCTGTAATTTGGATATCATAACCCCTTTACACTCTCCTCACATTGACTACAACTCGTGAAGGTTGGATATTCGCGCTATCATTCACATCTTGACCTTTAGTTTCATGCCTCGTAACTTAAGTCATCGGCATTCTCACTTAGCGTTCGAGCACACGTTCACCTTCTCTCTTCTTCCTAGTACATCTATCACTCCTTGACGTCGCCCAATCATGGTCGATACAGCTTTTACTTTGAAACTCAAGTTTTATCTTCTAGATGTAATGGTGCTCCTAGATCTTTGGACTAATGATAGGAACAGCCACAAAGATAGTGCAAACCCACACCCGGAAGAATTTCCTTCCCCAATATCCCCACTTCTTTGAAAGTTGAGTATCTTCTCCTCTAGATCCCACTCATCTCATATCTTTCATTTTGAGTATGCGTCATCTGATACTATCGCTATTCTCGCCACTGTTATCACTACAATTTCTTCTGCTACTGCTATCTCGTCTGCTCACCACCATGAGGAATCCTCCATCTATTTCGCTTGAAATAATCTCTGGCAGAGTGTTCAATAGTCTGGAACGCAGTCCAACAATGAAGATTTTTAGAACCTCCAAACCAATTGGAACATTAAAACCATTCAAGATGTTGAATTTGATTGGAAGATTGAACTGTTTTCAGATTTCTAACCGCTTTAGATATTCAAAACCTTATATTGTTAGGCTGTAGTCCGGATTATTAGATACCCTGACATTGATCTGTAGCTAACGGCCACTTATTTTCCCAGACTGGACATGCCGCAGATAGGACACGGGGCAATAGGCTCTAAACAGATTGGCTTTACGTCCATGCGTATCTGATACGAAATAGCACTGGACGGAGTATATCTGGATAGAACTCTTGGCGTTTGAATCTTTCATCTAAATCTCAGTTATCTACGAGCCATCGCCTCCATAGCAACGTGTTGAGGTTTGCAACAAACGCTTTTAAACTACATGATAATGAGTACAGTAACGCTTAGCGTTGAGGTATTTAGTGTTCGGCTCTTATGATCCTGTTCACGATGTTCTCAACTAGATGAAGTCATTTAGTGGTATGTACAACCGACTTCTTGGGGATTTTATATTCACAACTTGTGACTATTGGCTTGAGTCACCATTCATGTCTTGTATCGCTGTAATGATTGTGTTGAGAAGAGTATTATAGAATCTGAAGCACTTGTTTAGAGAAAATAGTACTTGGGGATAGTTTGGGATAGTTGCAAGTCAAATGATGAATGTTGAAGACGAAGTTGTCTAACCCCTTTGTGGAATAGTAATGTGATTAGTGTCAGGGGATTAGATCGTATCTGCAAGTTGTCAAAGTGAGGGGTGTTCGCAATCATGTGTCGGGTTGAGCAGGGTGTCATAAAATAATGATCTGCGATTGGCGAAATCGAGGTGGATTGTAAAATTGCGATATAGGCTTGGTGGTAAACCATAGGTAATCATGTACAGAATCATTCATTCTTGTTAATCACTTTGGTTGAATTCCAATCCATATATCTGTCGGTACCGTTAATAGTTACACTTGGGGTAGGATCCATACGTTGAAGCACATTTGGTAACTTGTAAGATTGATTAACCCCCCCTAATGAAATCAAATGAACATATTTTCGATTAATTGTAGATCAAGATCACATCGTGAATCATTGAATGGTCTGTTTTGACTCAACAATTGGGATTGAGGGGATTCGAGAAGGAAAGTACAAAAGGCACTTGTCATGAGCACTGAAGTGAGATAGAAACTCCGGTGAACATGTCACTCAAATGATCAAGGGAGGGCACAATAAGATTGAACTTTCCTATGTCTCGAATCATACCTTTGGATTGCCAGATTGCGAGATATAGCATCTATAAATCATTCCTTTGATTCTTGATATGCCTTGTAGATTACATCGATCGATTGATACGGAGAGACTAGATCCAGACAATTCGAATTATGGAGAGCCGCCGATCGAAAAATTAAGTAGATGGGCGGTATGGTTATCTAAATTTCAGTCCATAGAAGCGAAGTAAATTGAAATGCACCGAAGCAATAACGGCAGAGAACTTCCTATTGCGGAAGGTGGGATGGTGGAGACGCCTTGACCTATATCCATCTAGGAAGGAAACAGGTACATAGCAATCAAATCATTAACTGATAAGGCGTGAAAGCTCGAGGTTCGCTGCAGAGTACCCAGTGTTATTAAAATATCCTAGTTTGCATAAATGTTAATAGCCGGCGGTGGAGCCGGCGCGGCATACGTCGCCGAGACGGGAAGCTACAACTTGGCTAGCGCCAACAGAGCTTGTATTTTGTGATGATGACGTTTCTTCGTGGAGATATTTCGAGATAGCACGGGCTAACTTGAGATAGCACGGGATTAGATCAATCTGATGAAAACGGGTGCCTCTCTCACTAACCCGAATCTGTGCGGGAGATTAACACCATTAGCTGGTTTCTACACCCCAGAAATAGAAACTCACATATATTTGGGAAGAATGGATTCTTCCCCTTAGCATGGGAAATGCCGACATTGAACCTTTTCAATACTGACCTGCCAAGAACAGTAAGTCTTGTCTTTGAAATGCTTCGTTTCAATAGACAATCCCTATATCGTTATTCAACGCAATACATGGTGATAATACGCCATCAAAGCTTTTGATCGTTACCTTCCTTTCCGAGATGGAGAGAGGGATTAGATCAAGCATCAGGCACGGGTCACTGGTGAGTCTTTGAAGTATAAATAAGACGTTTCCATCTTCCTCTATCTCTTCATCCTCACAGCTTCATCTTCATCTTGACCTGCCTCACCAGTTCTGTACTCCTTGCACCATGTTGTTCACCAGCCTTCTTGCATTCGCCGGCGCCGCTGCCGTATCGGCATCCCCAGTTGCCCAAGTCAAGTCTGCCGTTCTTCCGTTGTCCAAGAACCACAACGTCACCTCCATCAAGAACATTGTTTACAAAGGCCAAGCCCGTCTCAACAAGGTCAACGGTATCGCAACCAATGCCAAGCGTGCTACTGCAGTCAGCTCTGGCGCAGTCACTAACGATGATGTCTCCTACGTCGCCCCGGTCGTAATTGGAGGTAACACATACTCGCTCATCATCGATACAGGATGTAAGCTACTTCTCCAATCTGCTCTTGAAAGCCTTACTAATGATTTTACTAAGCCTCCAACACCTGGTGCGGTGCTCAGTCTGCTTGCGAGAAATCCTCAACTGGTGTAGCCTCTGGTGGTACCGTCGAGGTCTCTTACGGTAGTGGTTCGTTCTCCGGAAGGGAGTACACAGATGTTGTCAGCTTCGGTGGCCTTACCGTCCAGTCTCAATCCATTGGTGCTGCCACCAGCTCTTCTGGATTCTCTACCGTCGATGGAATTCTCGGTGTTGGTCCAGTTGCTCTCACTCAGGGTAGCGTTTCTGGCCTCTCTACCGTCCCAACCTTCATGAACAACCTCAAGTCCCAAGGCTCCATCACTAGTGAGGTTCTTGGTGTTTACTTCCAGCCAGAATCTGGAAGCGATGACGACGACACTAACGGCGAGCTCACCCTCGGTGGTGTTGACAGCACTAAATACACTGGTGCTCTTACCTACTTCCCTAGAGCCACATCTGGGGATGCCTCATACTACTGGGGTATCAACATCGCTGGTATCACTTACGGCACTACATCCCTCGCAACATCCGCTACCGGAATTGTCGACACTGGAACTACTTTGATCTACATCCCAACCGCAGCTTACAACAAGTTCCTCAGTGCCAGCGGCGGTAGAACCGATAGCTCAACTGGTCTTGCTTCCTTAACCACCAAGCCAACAGCAAACTTCTCCATTAAGTTCGGAACCACCACTTACACCCTTACCCCAGCACAATACTTGGTCCCAACCGCCCAATACTCCGCCTTCGGTCTTGCCTCCGGCAAATACTACGCCTGGATCACCGACGGAGGTTCTTCCGGTGTCAACACCATCATCGGACAGAAGTTCTTGGAGCAATACTACTCGGTCTACGACACCACCAACTCCCGCATTGGTTTCGCTACTGCCGCATAAATCGGTATGGCTTTGACTTGAAGAATGTAACTAGAATCTCGCACCTATTATATAGCAAATTTACATTCAGTCAATAGTGTTTCGTTTTGATATTGATATTGATCATGTGATTGAACCATTGATTTTGGAAGACTTGATTTCCTCTGAGTAATCCGACCTGATAAAGAGTTGATGCTCCTAAGTACTAGCTCATCGAATACCAACAAATATTTTGAGTGTATATTGCAAAGATAGCCTGAATAAGACAGCAAACCTGTGGAGTAGCGCTATACACTCGAAGATGAGAGAGTCTGCTTCGTCCACCCTCTGCCTCAATAACAGATAAATTTAGCTTTCAATGGCATAACTCTCAATTTTAAAGTTGAGCAAGAACCTAGATTTAGCTAATCAGAAGATTTAGAAGATCCGGAAAATCTACTATACTTAGAAAATCAATTCCTTTTTTCCTTTTCAAAATCAAAATCTCAATATTTTACTAGAACTAGAATAGCAATCTTTGCAAAGGTAAAATAACCCAAAATAGTACATACTAGACCCCAAATAGCATTTATACTAATCGCGATACTCATATATAAAATGTTACTATATATAATTATTACCGCAGACATATCATCGTTAGGACAAGACCCTCATCCTCTTGGCTCGCTGCCCTCAGGACTACATAGCAAATCGTTCTACCTCCACTATAATGAACTCCCGAGAGCCATCATATTCTCATTCACTTGATGTTTGCAGAGTACTATGAGACCGGTATTTTAGTATCCCTGATGCAACCGGCGCTGTGAAACTCAGACTGTCCGTACCTGGGACTACAATGGCAATGTAATTATACACAATGAACTACCATGCAATAGATACTACTGTAGTAGCCCTCAAGTTCAAATTTATCAGAGACTGGGTGGAAATAACCCCCTTGTGGATCACTAAGTATCTGGCCGCTTGACTTTCCGGGAAGATCTTCGATCATATAGACATTTCGAGGTCGTCTACTCCTCACACCCTGCCCCATTAGATGACCATGTGTCCAATAACGAGGAAGCTTGCGATGTAGTGCGATGCGATGCTTCAGGATGCCAAAGAAAGATAGAAAATCCAAGCATCCACTCGAACGCCCTCGAAATTACACGGAAATGAATTCGTCAAATCACCAAAGCTCAACGCGAACTCTACTTTGAAGAATTCGAGCTGCAATCCTAGAAGAGAGTGCTGTAGAAACTATTTAGAACCATTATACACACTGTCCCAGATTATACAAGTGCAAAGGTTCACAACAGTGCGAACATCCAAGCCCAAAAATCAAGACGAGAGCTATCAGTAAAAGGAATTGCGAGTACAGGTATATACGAAGTAGGTTCACGCAGGTACAATCCTGTTATTGAAACAGAACGTGCACTGTGCTGCGGACTCTCATATGCGAAAGAGTCTCAGCCAGCGAACTCTGATCGCCAATTTTGTAGATGTAAACACTGTGGAGGTGGGACAAGCAAGGTGAAAGAGAGCATGAGCAGCGACGGATGAAGAATGGAGAGCGAAATAGGATAAAAGAATCTGTACCCTTTGCCGACTTTCAATGATTATTTTCTGGGAATCATGAGAATGAGAAATTCCAAAATATAAATGGAAAGGAATGAGAAAAGATGAAACAAATGAGTTTAAATTGTGAATAGAGAATGCCCTGGAAAAGTGTGTACGAAATAGAGTCTCATCCGTGTTACTTCGTTTAAAGTATATATTGATAATATAGCCAAACGGGACTCCTGACAATCCTGAATTTCCTAGTACTCATAGTAATATACTTACTTGCCTCTACTCGATTTTAATGGCCAACTTGCCGAAATGTTTCTGGTCCCACATATATTGATAAGCCTCTTTAAGCTCATCCAGTCCGAATACCTTTTCATCGACCACTGGTTTGATTCCATTTGCATCAATTGCCCTGTTCATATCCTCGAACATTTCTCTGCTTCCTACGAGCAAACCTCTAACGGTACAGACGTTTGTCAAACAGTCCAAAAATCCTGGCTCCTTTTCTTTGGCTTGTCCGCCCACAAATCCAATTATACTAATAACTCCGTCGATCTTGATGGCTTGTAGAGATTGTGCCATGGTAGTTGGACCGCCGACTTCGAGAATGTGCGATACGCCAGCGGACTTGGGAGTAAGGGATTTGGCATGTGCACCCCATTCTGGAGTGGTTTTGTAATTGATTACATGATCGGCGCCGAGTTTTTTGAGTGTCAAAGCCTTTGACTCGGAGGAGGTTGTGGCAATTACAGTTGCCCCAGCTGCTTTGGCGAATTGGACAGCGAATATGCTAACACCACCAGTTCCTTGCGTGAGAACCACATCACTAGGTTTCAGCGGCTTTAATCCATATAGAGCATTCCAGGCTGTGACGGCTGCACATGGCAGGGTTGCCCCTTCGAGGTATGAAAGGGAGGAAGGCATGTCTACGAGCCCATTTTCGTTAAAGACACCGTGTTGACGAAGTGTACCATCCATGACACCACCCAAGCCACTTTGCATAGATAAATGGTCGAGCGAACCACCATAGTGAGTTTGACTGAAAAGAGTAAGGACCTTGGCACCGGGGGCAAATCGAGTTACTTTTGATCCGACAGCAAGGACTTCGCCAGCACCATCGGAGCCGGGAATTATGCCATCTTTACGTGGAAATGGATATTGGCCCTAAGGAAGAAAATGACTGGTTAGTTTCAAGTACGGGAGCAGTATCACCAAAGGTAGCATTGGTTTTACAAACTTACTTTGGGTATTATCAAATCTCTGTAGTTCAATGAAGCAGCGTGAAATTTCACAAGAACGTCGTTAGCACCCAACTCTGGAAGTGTAGCTTGAGTATCATATTTCAAGCTATCAAATCCGTTTGATCCTTCAATTCTCCAAGTTTTGGTGGTTTTGGGAATGGATTGGGACATATTGATTGGTTGTTGATTATATGTGTAAATGTGAGGAAAGTATGAGGTTCAATGAACGGGAATATAAAGCTGTGAATGATGTTAATGTGACAAAGATGTGAGCAGATATATACATACCAAGTACAAAGAAAACGATGGCTAAGATCACCCCGCCTGAGTGGATTGTTATCTCCTAGTTTGATGATGTAACTAGGTAGACACATCGGAGATAACTTAATCAATAATGTTGATTCCTCATCAACCAGAAACTCAAAATGAAACTAACCAGAAAAGAAAATGAGGAAACGTATTGGCCATACCATACCATACCATACCATACCATACCATACCATACCATACCATACCATACCATACGTGACGTGGACTGAGTTTCAGAAAGGTTGAAGCGGCATTACATAAGGAAGTGGAATAGATCCAAACGAGGGCCAGATCTTGACATGTCTTGATATTCTTTTGAGGTTATTCCCAGTAATGAAGCAATGACGTCGAGAACCTTGGACGCCGAGATATGAGCGAACTAACATTCTACCAAAGATCACATGACCCTATCGGACCACCAATCAATCCTCGCTTTGAGAATCACCCGCGTCACGTGCCATCTTTCATCTTGGCTCTGCTTATTACCTGTACTTTGTAAGTACTCGAGTAGACTTGGGTCCTAATCAACAAAACTTGCCATTCCTTGAACCGGCCTCAAGTACGAGGTATACATCGTATGCTGATAGTTGTGCTCTATATGTACTCTTATCGCATGCACCTTTATATCGCACATTTACTACCAGCAGCTGCCATATAACGAGACCTTCGTAATTCTCGGACCCTTTGTTCCTAGGCAAGCAAGATACTTCAAGTACCCATGAACAGACAAGCTCGAGCTTCGGGGTCGGGCATTCATTCATTATCAATTCGGCTGTACATGTTCGGCAGTCCCCTTTATTATGATTTCAAGAAATAACATATTCACATGCTTGTTACGAAGCTCAATGCCTTCGAGGTACTACCCCTAGTAACTTTTGAAGTACCTTCCCAAGTAGGTAGGATCTCAATACAGTCTAGAATTCAATATCTGTAGGCCTAACCATAATGATTTGGCTTAAGTTAAAGGAATGAAAATGGATTGAAGAGGTGAGTGTTGGGTTTCAATTTCTAATCGCCCTACAAGCGCCCCAACCGGCTGACCTATTAATATGTGGTTTGGTGATGGCGTTTCTGGCGGCTGACATTTCAATAGGTGCCAAAATCCGCATCGTTAACATCGACTCTAAAAGATCATTCCACAAAAGGTGCTTAACGGATGACTATCCAGAATTACTAAACCTACGTGGTGGGATCGTGGTGGTACAATATACACCTAGTCCAACCTTACAATACTGCGACATTGATCTCATGTTGACTTCCAATGCGGTACCACATCGCCTCGAGTAATTCAGAGTGACACGACATCAGGATTGTCACTCGAGTTGGCATGCCATGCCATGGATAGCAGCGTCTGACCTCCAAAAGATATCCCAACGCTCATTGTACAATTTTGACAATCTTCCTATGAGAGCATCTTTTGCATCGAAAAAGGCGTTTCTGACGGTCTTGTTCAGCATGTTTGTTAACACGTGTGGCTAGGGGGAAATGCATCTTACTTTGTGATCCCACCTCAATCCCATCCTAGTTCCAGAATGGAATGTACTAAGCCATCAAATTGTTTCGAATTCCTCCGATATCAATCTTTCGCCATCGAAGGACCGATATGAGTTTCTACATTGGTAAACATTTTCCGACCCTCCAAATTCGTGTTTGGTGCGATCTAAGATTCAGGTCGTGATCACCGTATGTTAAAAGAGCAAGAAATGGGGATCTTCAAGTCAGCTGGTGTTTGAGAGTGAAGAAATTCAACCAAAAAATATAAAGACTATCAAGCTGTGAGACTTATGGTAAGAGGCTCGTTGATCTGGGGTAGCAAGGTAAAAAAAGTGCGGGAACATCGGCCCATTCACCGCAGCGCTTCTCTCACGGTGCAGGTTTCACTAGAACGTGGAGTAATCGGAGATTTTTCCGTGGGTTTAATGTTCAGTATTGGTCAACTTGTTCCTGGAAAATCAATATATCAGTACACGGGTCCAGACATTTCTTCTACTCATGATTTGACAACCTCACGACGCACTTGTGAACTTGGGGTTCAAAATAGGGGTCCCCGGGATGGTCTCAATATATGATAATGGCACGTATATTTCATCTGGATTTCCTCAGTATATCGCGCCAACCTTAAGATTTCCACCTCGATGGCGGCGGATTTCGGCTCCTGAAGAGACACGGGCCTTATTGCGCTTCTCGGGTGGCTGGCTAAAGCTTATTGTCTAACTAATATCTTTGACACCCTAGACACGGAGTCCGAGACGAAATGCCTACGTTAATATTTCTCATCCTGGCACATGATATTACAAGGGACCATGGAAAGTAGGATTATCACATCCAGATACCAACAATCCGCCACCCCTGCTTGACATGAAAGAAATGAATGATTCGCATGATGACAAAATCTAATGTCACCTCAACAGAGATTGACTGAAAGGGCAGAGAAGTAAGTACTGACTCTGGAGAAGAACAGAGTTACTTCTGATTCTCAAGGGAATGGGGGAGTTTCACGGGGAAATTTAACATGGATCTCCTCGGGACTCCGCATTTTGGTCCTACTAACAGCTGCACCTGCATATGGCAGTTCCAATTTTCTCACGCTTATCAAGGACTCGCACCTGGTAATACGTGGGGATCTTTTTGATCTGGAGAAGGATAGACCTTCAGGATTCTGTTGGATGTGCATATTGCATGCTGCACCCTTTCGAAAGCCTGACGTGACCCGACTGTTACCGACCTTGGAGATGAGATAGAGAGTGAATTTATGAATTGTTTTATTGATCACGGCTTAAAATGTGACTTTGCTTACGAGCTTTCATCAAATCAACACAATCGATATGGGGTTGCCAAGAAGTTGGGGTCGGGCACAGAGTCACATTGGGATTAAAGCAACACATATAAACGTGCAAGCGAAAGCATGTGCAGACGAGCAAGCTCGAATGAGGACGAGGAACATCGGACCGTTTGGTGCTTGGATGGTCAAGTAACCAGGAATAACCACTAACAATTCAATGAGAACAATACTGGTCGTACCATATCCGATTCCTTTTCGGTAAGTAAGTAAGTATGTATGTATGAGAATTGACATGCATTCAGCACCAGCTAGACTCGAGTACCCAACCTCGCTAACGTACTCTTTACTATCCATAATCTTATTACCGTGTCATGAATGTTGTTTGCATGTGTTTGTTGCATTGATCTTCCCAGAACATGTGTGGTTGTGCTCGGGAAGATGCTGCGAATGGAATGCTGCGCTGAAGATTGGAAACTGCTGATCTGATGATTGAAGTGTGGAGATCTTGTGTGGTGCCCGAAAGGAAGTTACCTCGGGCTGAAAATGGCGATCAGAGAGGGGACTTGATGTACCTATCTCACTCACATTGAAGTATTATGCGCACCATTACGATGGATTACGATGGAATAATGACTTTAAATTCAATAGTTAAGTACATGAATGAGAAAGGTATCCAAAATATCCATTACGGCTTCTAGAAAAGCGGGATCTGAATCAAATGTTGATGTTTCATTGGCGCATTAATTGTCAAGATAGAGTTGGAGCACAAACTCATACCGAGTACGCACATATACACTACCAAAACATATCATCTAATTAAGAAAGAAACCAAGCAAGCAGGCAAGCTTTCATTGAGAAATGTACTTGCACATCACATTACGGATCTCAGCACCGTATCATCACTAAATTGACGCCACCCACTTTCACCTCTGCTTTCACATTTGCTCAACTCGATGTACCGAGTATATTAAGATGAAAAGGGGTGTGGGGAAAGGTAATTCTTAAAAAGCGATGGAGAAATAAGGCCTCGACGGGGGAAATGAACACAGATCATTACCTTGTCCCAACAACGATGATTGTCGTCCTTAAAATTTCCTAAAATTTCCTAAAATTTCCTGGTCACACCAACATCGGAGGAGGGGGTCGATTTGGGTTGAACTAGGTTGACTCGAGGGGGGCCCTGATGATCACTCGTTTGAGAATTTCGATTCCAAAGGATGTGGAATCTGGATTGTCTTGAGTCTTGACAACTTCCTGAATAACTCACTCGTTCATGTGTGCTACACTACTAAAAGACAATAGTAGAGATCGTATCCCTGATCCCGTTTTCTTGAGGGTGATTTATTGCGCAAGCTCATGGACTAGAACACTAGAACACTAGAACACTGTTGACAAGACTAAGAACTGCCAATTGAAGGATAGAGCCGTGTCCTACCGAGTTGACTAATTTTCCTTTTGTCCAATCCTTCTCAATCCACTGAATAAAGTTGACGGATGGCAAATATTAAGAGTTCGCCAGAGACTCGCTCCACTCACTCCGTTCTCCACTCCACCGATAGCTAGTTAAACGAGCGACTAGCCTACTACAGTACTACAGTACATATTTGGACCCCATGTCAACCTCAACCAAGTCATGGATTGAATGGCAAAACGAAACGACGAGATTATGAAAGTACTGCAGGAGAGAGAAAGAGAAAAAACGATAAGTGATATTATCTTTATCATACTCTATACCTACATTGTCACTGGCCGTCCTCGTTTCTATTGAGCGAGTATTATTGGTCGAGTGTTGGAATTTCAACAAAAAATTCAAACCTTGTTCACACCAACCACCAGAGCATCCTTGATGATTCAATCTTCGATTTCAAGATTTTCGGAAAAAGTATGACCGAAGGAAAAGACATTCGGAGGTGATGCCACCGTGGGGTAGGCTCTCCGAGACCAAAAGACCAGCATCTGCATACCCTGGACCTATTCGCCGATTTTCTTAATCCTTGTTCTCTCCACAAGTTAAGATCAATAAACTTTAGGAAGGGAACATGCCTCTTGTCCTTTACCGGTACTTCATGCGAACCCCGCCATATAGTTGATAGACTTTATTAGTTCATGAGCTCATGTTAGAAACTTTGCCCTGTCATCTTGTGCCTGTTATTTTAGCTTTTATTTCCCCTTCCAAGACAGTCCTGCTGATATACAGGGAGCCAAGGTACATGTCAGTTCCATGCCGTATTCAGGAGATATAGATGCTCGAATCGCACTCTTACAAACATCTTCGAACCTTATTTACTTGCATCTTCTGGAAAGCTCGTCAACTATCAACTATTAAATCTGTCAACCATTAACAGAGCTTCCATCACAGCTAGATTAAGTCTCTTCAAACCAACCTTGTTCTAGCAACTTTGTTCGCGCATCAGCTCCAAAATGCTTTCCAATCCCCTTCATCGTTTCTCGGCATATAATACCATGCCCTCAAACAATATGCTGTCTAACGGACACTTACCATCCAATCACATGCACACTTCAGGCTTAGATACTCTTGCTCATGGCTCACAATATGCTATCTCACAGCTTCACCAACAACAAGTGGACATTCGTCAAAGCTCACAGGGTCACAGAAATGCTACTTCAAAACATCGACAGCATCCTTATGCAATGGGAATTCCAGGAGGCAACGCTACATCTGCCAGAGGGACCGGGAATTCTGGACCAATTCGAAGAAGGATCAGCAGAGCTTGCGATCAGTGTAATCAGCTCAGGACTAAATGCGATGGTCAAAGTCCCTGCGCTCATTGTGTCGGTAAGTATTTTCATTGAGATCTAACGGATAAGGCTCATGAGGATATAGAATTTGGACTAGGATGCGAGTATATCCGTGAACGAAAAAAGCGAGGAAAAGCTTCTCGAAAAGATCTTGCGCAACAAGCCGCCGCCGCCGCTGCTGCCAATGGACAAAAATCACCTACTGATCAATCGTCCGAAGAGAGATCGCCCGTGGAGTCCCGCAATGATCCAACTTCCGCCATTTCCTTGACAAACGAAAATGTTGAATTCCCACGACATACACCATCCAGGTCTTTAAGTCTTAACACAGCCGCAGTTGAGAAGCCTTCAGCTCGTGAATTGATGAAAGGAAGAATTCGTGCTGGTAGTCTCGAAAGCCTGACAGAAGTACCATCCCAAGGACATCCGCCCCACGTTAGCCGCGCAGATGTCGATCAAATCGGGAGCCCTGGGTCCCTGAATTTGCATGGCTACTCAAGCATGCACGGTTACCGCTCTACCTTAAATCCCCACATGATGAACGGCAGTGGCAGTCATGCAAACTTTAACCCGGCGCAGACCGGTTATTCAGATCTACCCTATGCTATACAGGGCCAAAGCCCGCCTAATTTTACGGGTAATACCCAAGGTCAGTTTCGTTTAGCCGAAAGCCCTTTGACCGGTTTTCCTATGGGCTCTGAGGCCCCTTCACCCGGTGGGTGGATGTCATTACCCTCTCCTTCAAACCAGTACCAACACGTGACACATCAGAACTTCAATGCACCTCTACGATATCCCGTGCTACAGCCATTGGTACCTCACCTTGGCAGTATCATCCCCATACCTTTAGCTTGTGATTTACTCGAATTATATTTCGCAAGCTCGTCATCAGCTTTGATGCACCCTACCTCTCCTTATATTCTCGGTTACGTCTTTCGCAAACACTCGATACTTCACCCTACGAAACCTCGGCAATGTACGCCCGCTTTACTTGCTAGCATGTTGTGGGTTGTGGCACAAACTAGTGACGCAGCTTTTCTAACAGCCAGTCCATCATCTCGTGGACGAATTTGTCAAAAATTACTCGAACTTACTGTCGGTCTTCTTAAACCTCTTATTCATGGAACTTCCGGAAGCAATGAATCTGCTTCCAATTTCTCTAATACTGTCATTAATGGTGTGGCGTTGGGCGGTCTTGGTGTAGCAATGCCCGGTTCGGTATCTACAGATGCACTGAACGAAACAGGTGCTTTCGGTGCAGCTGGCACTCTTGACGATGTTGTAACTTATATTCATCTCGCTACTGTTGTGTCAGCTAGCGAGTACAAAGGAGCGAGCCTGCGTTGGTGGAATGCGGCTTGGTCATTAGCTCGTGAACTTAAATTAGGAAGGGAATTGCCCCACCATCCAGCACCAATGGCCCCAGAACAACCAAGTGAAGGAGCCAATGATGTGGATGCTGATGGAGAAGATGATGATGAATTACCTCGGACTCCAGGGCCGATAACTGAAGAAGAGAGGGAAGAGAGAAGAAGGATCTGGTGGCTTTGTTATACAGTGGACAGGCACCTCGCACTGTGTTACAACAGGCCACTCTTTCTGTTGGATATAGAATGTGATGGTCTTCTCCAGCCAATGGATGACGCATTATGGCAGGCTGGAGAATACTATACTGGTGATTCAAGCATTCATATTACTTCCCCTTCGGGCACTCATCGTATACGGAGGCACGGACCTAACTTTGAGTGTACTGGACATAGTATATTCGGATACTTCCTACCCCTTATGACGATTCTCGGCGAGATCGTAGACCTCTACCACGCCAAAAACCATCCTCGATTTGGCATTGGCTTTCGCTCTGCTCGCGAGTGGGACGATCATGCCAATGAAATCGCAAAACAACTCGATGCCTATGGTCAGAGTCTACGAGCCTTCGAAGCGGAGCAAATTCCCCCCTTGCCAGATGACCCAAAAGACCAAAACATGGAAGGAAACAATTCATCCTCCACGCCAAACAAATCTCTCGAACACAACGATATCGGCTCTCCTTCGGTTCATTCAGTTCACACCGTATCCTCCAGCCACGTATCCGAAGCCAATATCCAAACACGGATTGTGGTGGCTTATGGTACACATGTCATGCATGTTCTTCACATCTTATTAACGGGAAGATGGGACCCGATTTCTTTACTTGATGATAACGACCTATGGATCTCGTCGCAGAGTTTTATCAACGCAACGGGACATGCTGTTAGTGCAGCAGAAGCCATAAACAATATTTTGGAATATGATCCCGGGTTGGAGTTTATGCCGTTTTTCTTTGGTGTGTATTTGTTGCAGGGTAGCTTTCTGTTATTACTTATCGCCGATAAACTTCAGGTATGGTTCTTTCTCGTCTACATGGTTTCCTTCTAGAGAAATGATGTGAATTATGAAACTAACGTAAATCAATAGGTCGAAGCATCGCCCAGCGTAGTAAAAGCCTGTGAAACCATCGTCCGAGCCCACGAAGCCTGTGTCGCGACGCTGAATACAGAATACCAGGTCAGTCCCGCATTGATCCATTTATTCATTGATCCAAAGTCCCTTCCTCCCTCTCACCACTTGATATCACATCCACAGAAGACTAACGCAACACCCCAGCGCAATTTCCGCAAAGTAATGCGCTCAGCACTCGCACAGGTGCGCGGTCGCATCCCAGAAGACTTCAACGAGCAACAGTTGAAGCGGAGAGAAGTGCTCTCTCTATATCGCTGGACGGGCGATGGAACGGGTTTAGCTTTATGAAAATTTCTTTTAACTCTTTCTTTTTTACTCTCTTGGCGCGCTTTCGCTTTCTTGCAGTGCGCGATTAACTGGACGGAATGGGATCGGATGGGATAGGCAAGGCAGGTAAGGCAAGGCATGGTTACTGGACCGGGAATATGATCAAGTTATGAAATTTGGAGACCCTCACCTGGATATCTGAAAATGGGAGGGCCAAGAAAAGGATAGGATAGGAAATTCATGAAATGGACCGGGTTCGAAGGGAACAGATAGGAAAGGAAATGGAGATTTGATGATCTGGAGTTGGATGTGTGTGTATCTTCTTTTACTTCACTCGATACAGATATATATGATCTTTTTTGGTATTTATGATTCAGATGTATATACCATGTAAAATTCTTCCTTGCGCCTCTTCAAGTATATCGGGATTGGATTTTGGAAGTGAGAATGTGGTGTGAGGATGTGTCTTTGAAACAAGCAGACCTATATATAAATAAATATGTGTAATTTTGTATGTAGAATTGTCTGAAATACTACAAAAATTCCAATGATGCATTCTACTATCAATATCATTCGTCAGAGCAAAGCGTAACTATTACAACTGTAAAAGGAAGGATTTCAATAAATTCAAACTTAAAAATATCAACAAAATTATGATTACATTCCATTCCAAATTACCATCCCGTGCTACATACAATATACACAAATCTCCATTCATCTCATCTCATCTCATCATTGAATACAAATCGCTCGTTAATCGGACAATCACCAAACCATGCGCCAAGCAATGCTCGCTCATCAATCATATACTAGCCAATCCACACACAGCCCAATCAGCAAAGAATCAAATATCAAGAAAGAAAAGAAAGGAAATCCCTAGCCCGGCGACTAATTGACTAATCCGTCAAATTTTCGGCGACAACACCTGCTAACCCCCTGTAAATATATACAATCATGTACCCACAGAATCATTTGTCAAATTAGTAGCATCTGGATCGACTTCAGTTTCCGTCAATCTCAATGCCTCTTCCACATCTTTGACGAAATGTTCTCTGCCTCCACAAGTTTCCAAAATCCCGCTTCGTTCCAATAATCTCCAAATGTGAGTTCCTTCTTGAGGACCACGGGAAAAGAATACTCTAACACCTCTATCTCTATATCCTCTTACAATTTCCTCTAAAACCTGTGTACCCGAACCATCAAGTCCTGTGACGCCGTGGATATCGAAAATGATATTTTTGTTGTGTTCAGGAGACCGTACGCGAGGTAGTGCAGGATGGGCATTATTTGTGCCGTATAATTCTAATCGTCTTAGTCGATTTTTGAGATCACCAGTGTTGGCGAAGGTAAGTGGCTCGGGAATTTTAACAATGAGACATCCCTCGATGAATTCCAGTTTCTCTGGATTGTCTTCAGCGTTTTCGAAACGGTTGGTACCAGGAATGCGGCCTAGAATTTGAATACGAGGACGAGTAGAGTGTTTGATAACGGAAAGAAGAGAGAGACCGACTCCGATAGCGATACCAAGGGTGAGTGAGTAAAATATAGTCGAGGCAAAGATAATGAACATAAGACCTAGTTCAGTATATCCACGAATTCGGATAAAAAATGCTATGTCGTGCGGAGCTTCTTCGATCAAAGAATAGGCTACCACCGTAATCATTGAGGAGAGAACCGCTTTCTAGGACAATATTAGCTTAGGAAAAATGTATGGGAAATTATGGAGGTATACCGGAAGATAATAGAACGCAGGCAGGAGGAACAGAATGCAGAGCACTGTTAACAAACTTAAGAAAATGCTACTCATGGGAGTTTTTCCGCCGGTACTAGCATTAACTTTGCTACGACCATACCCACCAAATGCAGGAACTGCTTGAAAGCAGCCACCAACCAAATTCGCAACTCCAAGAGCGACCAATTCTCGATTGGGACTGAGCTGTACTCCTTGGATCAAGTCTTTCCCCTCTGCACCAGCAAGACTTTTAGCCGCTACGGATGACTCGAAAAAGCCGAGAAGCGCGATCAAGAAAGATGTTCCCATAGATTCTCGGACATGCTTCATATGAGAAATTTGGAATGGCCATCTGAAAGTAAATGGTGCTCCGCCAGTCGATTTGACCTCACCCAGGATCTGGAGTCCGAGGTCTTCCCAATTATATTTCCAGGCTAGAATAGCCGAAATAACCACTACTAGAAATCTATCGGGTATGTATGCAACGCTTGGATATCGGGGTTGAAGGCGCTTTTTCATCTCTCTGAATCAAATTAGTAATGAGCGGAACTAAGATCCTTGGTCCCACATACCTGAAAATCATAATTATAATAAAACTGACACCAGCAACAACACAAGTAAGCTTATGCGCTTTGCTTGCATTGCGAATCAAAAAGCCCAACTTGTCGACACTACTTCCATGAGCGACACCTCCCATTTCATCTGCCAGTGCTGCCAATCCCATCTCTGGTATCAATTGATCGACCATAATGACAAAGCCAATCGCAGAAATAAAACCTCTCAAAAATGGTCTGCTTAGCACACTGTCCAAAAACCCTAGGCGAGTTAAGCCAGCAATAAAAATTACTGCTCCTGCCATACCGGTAACAATACCGGCAACTCTTGCGTGCATTAAATCGTCTTCTTCGCTTCCGTTGCCAATATCGACAGTAGATTTTACAACCGAGCCAACTAATAGACTTCCCGCAGCTTCAGGACCAACAACCATCTGTGGGCAGCTTCCAAATATAGCATATATAAGTGGATTGAAAACAAAAGAGTAAAGACCGTTGATTGGCGGAACATGTGCGAGGTTGGATGCATAAGAAAGAGCCATCGGTAGGTAGAAGGAAGCCATTGTGATAGCAGCTATGAGGTCGCCCCGGAGATGTACCCATCTATATTGTCGAATCCAGGTGAAAAATGGTATGTAGTAATTTATGTACCTGTTACGCAAGAAACTGTTAGCAAAACTCCATACGCAATTCTGGCAGCTTGGTGTTTATACATACATTCCAGTAGTATTGGTAATTCCATGTTGTTCTGCGAGCCAACTTGTCGTGCTCATCCTCTTTGGCTTTGCCATTGGACTATTCCTCACTCCTAAGCCTTTAAGTAATCCTCCAATCAGTCCGTCACTAGGCTCTCCGTTGCCATTGGGAGATACTGGCGCAGAACCTCCAAAGCTCCTCACACTGTCCGCACGACTCCCCAGCCTCGGGCTAAATGTTCCATGATTGCAAGGTCCAGGATGTACCGCATTGCCAATCGGTTCAAAAGGCTTCCTCAGTAAAGCGGTGGTCTCATCAGAGAGCTTTCCTCCAAACCCAGTGTGTTCATGCGAATAGCCGTCTAGTCCATCATCTGTGCTTGCAGATGTATCGGCGCGAGTAGGACGAGCATGCGGTAATGGTTGCTCGTTATCGTTCCTCGAGTTCTCATCGTTCCTGTCGTTTGTACCATCTTCTTCAACATGTCTTGTCGCCTCCGGACTCGTCGCAAGGGTAAAAGATTCTCTCAATCCGCTAGGATGTGTCGGTGTGAATTGCGAAACATTTTGATTTCGCAGACTTGGAGTTCTGGAATTTGATCGTAAAGGTGGAGAAGCCGGTGGTGGTCGTGATGAAGTCATGGTTATGGTTAACTAGGGCGTGAATAAACTGCCCTGAATATGATAATTTTTACATCAATTTACACCTAAAAATGAAGTAATGTTTTGATTAATATTCTAGGGTTTGGAGGGAGGTTTGAAGGGAGATGGAGGAATTTGGAGATATTTGGGTGGGGAGGGGACCCTTGAGACAATTTAACCAATGAAAAGAGTTAAATTGATAATTGTGGGTCTAGTGGATTATCAAGCTACCGACTTTATACCGTTGAGATTTTCATTTGTACGGAGTAATTCATTCGTATTAGGTATGTAATTGTCTATCGTCAATAGCAACCAGACAATGAGAACTTCAAGAATCAACTTTTCTATAGATAACCGCACCTGGTGTTGTATCAATTGAAGTGAATGAGAGGGAAAGAGAACGGGAGAGAAAGAGGTGGAGGAGGTTGAAGAGACTACTATGTGGTGGTAACCCTTCAACGCCCATCGGAGTCCTCAAATAATCTACACTCTACATCTCCTCATAAGTATCTGGGTATGTAGATACTCTTTGCAGTTTTACATTTTGTGTGCATTTTATATTGTACACTGTATATCTCTACATTTGAGGGATTTTTGTCTGTGTTATATACCTCGTCTTCGATGCATTCTTACATCATGTCCGAACAATCCCGATATTGTGGCATCTCGGCCGGCACTGGCGCAGATGCACGGTATCAATAAGTCTACATCACGTCCCAGAATCAATATTAGTGCACGTAGGTGTGTTTTTGATATTTACACGATAGTTCGCAGGCCGTATGGAGAAGGTCTTCCAAAATACTCTTGAAGTATCATTGGAAACTCAAGTGCTGAGTGCGTGAGAAAGCTTTGGGGTGTAGGAAGATCAACGGAGTGTTTGTATGAGGCCGCGAGAAGCTATTTTCCGGATTCAGATATGGCCAGGATTGAGTTTAGCAAGCATCCTCAGTGGACTTGGTACCAAATTTTCTTTTAGAATTTTAGAAGATTGGCTACTTGGCGTGCCAACTGGGTTGTTATGAGGGATCAGGCGTACAATGGGCCAAATATTTCGGAGGCTCTGGGAGAGATGAAAGGATCGGACACATACAGATTAGAGGAAGACGACTGAGTGATCAACTGCGTTTGTAATCGGTTGTCATACAAGTCTGGAATTTTTACAACTGATTTCTCGAAGCGAGCCAAGAAAAGCTTTTCCAGACAATTCAATATTCTTCCAAGGTCTCCGCGTTCGTATTCCCAAACCTATCAACATTAACCAAGGGCTCTCCTTCAGATACATGGTCATGCTCTGGGCTTACAACACTTCCTTGTAATAATAAAAAGATGGATGTTCGGGCAGTATTCACTTATCTAATTTGCCTTGATATTAACACTTGTATCTTACAAAGTGTTCATCCCTGACAGGGTAGTCAGTGTTCCGGCTGCTGGAAACTCAGATTTTTGGTGCTTCAAAACCGCTGCACAGTCATCTATGGGTTTTGATAGTCCTCTCCTGCTTTTTGCCGTACATCGTGCATGTTATATTGACAAAACGAGACCTGCTTGAGGCCGTTTTAAATAGATGCTATAAACTCCGAACGAGGTTTCGTACCAGGTTGGACGCACTAAAATGAGTACATGATTTAAGTTCTGTGATCTCATTTGTTGTTGGTACTATTTTGTCTTTGTGGTCTACACATTAGACAAGAGAAGCATGAAAGCCGTGGTAAGAACAGTAGAATTGCGCCACCAGGACGAAGGATAGTGCCAGAGGAATAGTGTCATTACATCAGCTTCCTCCAATAATCGAACTGAAGATCAAATTTTTGCTACAACGCGCCCGGAAAGCAGCGAGGCAATGTTTTATCAAGGGTCGACAGATCTTGCTTGATCCCATTGCTTGATTCCATTTGATAAATTCACTTGCACAATAAGTCATTCAATGATCTGATAGTTAGAGTATGTTCATTATCAAGTGCTTTTTATTTAGTGTGTTGTATCATTTTGGGCATGAGACAAATATGTTCTTCGAAGTCAGCTTGTAAAGCATCAACTCGCCACGGGCTACTCAAATCTTGCTCGGCACCCACAGAGGCTTCTTTTTCCCTGCAAATGCTTCTAACCCAATCTGCATATTCTCACCCTCAAACAATTGCTGATCATACCTCTGTGCAACAATCTGTGTAGCTCTTTCCACACTCCCTGTCTCCCATGCCTCTCTCAATCCCGCTCTCGATACGATGACCGCATCCGGGCTCAAAGCTGCAATCTTCTCTGCGAGCTCCATACTCTCCTTCAATACCGTCTCCGGAGATTGGGCGACTCTGTTAATTAGATTGTATGAAAGTGCTTCCTTGGCAGTAAGTTTTCGATTAGTCAATGCGATTTCTGTAGCTATTTGAAGTCCACAATTGCGCACTATGCGCGGAAGACCACCCGCTGCGGCGTAGAGGCCCACAGCTGCTTCAGGAAGACCAAATATTGCCAACGGAGATGCAACGACCAGATCACTGACAGGTGTTAGTTTATACGTATCTCAGTATCCAAGAAGTAGCGGCTATAGTATACCAGTTCAAACATATTTCAAACCCCCCACCAAGCGCGAAACCATTGACTGCGGCAATAACGGGCTTCTTGCCCACTCGCCTACTGATACCACAAAATCCGCTGGGTGGATGCCTACGAGTCGACATTGGCGGAGGATCGATTTTAAATTTAGCTTGCTCGATTAAATCTTGGCCGGCGCAAAATGCTTTTTCTCCTGCTCCAGTAATAATGGCAACACGCAAATCAGGGGAATTGTCTAACCAGGTGAGAATAGCATCGGCTTCCCAATGGGCAAAGCTGGGTATAGAGTTCATGGCTTGCGGACGATTAATAGTTATGAGGAGGATCTGAGGTGTTGGGTAGGTGAGGAGAAAAGAGGTGGTTTCGGGGGGTGCAGTTGGGGATGCCATGATTGATTTTGGTGAAATGTGAGATTTGGATAACTTGATGGACTTTGCTAAGTTTCTTTTCTATTGATTGATGTAAATATGGTAGAGGCGGACTTAAATTGAAAGGGGAGCGTTGGTATGGGGAAATAGCAGAGTGGAGCTCCCCCGCAAATGAAGAACATCTCCGAGCCGAGGTTTAGTCTGACTGGAAACACGTGCCTTATGACATCATGTGATCCATTGAGGAACATGCGACACGAGAACAAAGTTGGTCCATCTTGTCCAGCGCCAGCTCTATTCTTTGGCCAATATTTGAGTGCTTTGCTCGCTGGAATGGATAATCGCAGTACATGGTACCTACCAAGTGAATGTCAAGGAGCACTGTGGACAATGATTTGACTGCATTTCTGCTGTCGATATCAGGTGATATACATGAAGTACGTATTGCAAGAACTTCCTCTACTTTAGCTAGGAGTATTCCTGGCTGGCTACAACAATGAGAAATCTCACAATTCGCGTGGAGTCAGCGAACCGAGTTGCATAATCTGAATGGTGTTGTCCATCAGCTCACAACTAGATCCACCCAGAAGCTTTGGGTAGATGGACAAGACGGAGTGAGAACATGCACATCATCCTAAACCTGGGCCAATTCGAATATCTGAAACTAATATGATCACTTCAATCATTTCGACATTGGTGATTCCGGGTGGAAACCCTCAAGGAAGCCTTCACTTCAAGCTTGCGATTAGTTAGCCATGTGCCGCAATCCCTGAGTGAGTATGAAATATGCAAAAGCAGGAGATACTGACAATATCCACTCTCTAGGTAGTTGATTTAGGTCGTTTTTCATTACTTTTCCAGCGAGGGTTTCGATCAAAATTTGTATATGTCTGTAAATTTATCAAAAACTTCCCATCACACATCGGGTGACCATACTTCGCCAGCTCATGATGGTTTTGCACACTCGCGTTGCCAGCATTAAGCCATTATATTATTCAAGTGATCTCTATGTATAAATTATTGGACTAAGTCGTTATTATAAACAAGTACTCCTATTCTTCGCTGACATTGTTAGGTGATATATCAATGTTCTTCTAAACACCAGATTACATTTATTCACTTATAATTTCCATCCTGTCAATTCGGGTTACCGTACGATGTATCCGAAATCTTGGATCATTGTGCGGTATATACAAGCGCTTCTCCTATCCCCAAGTCCCTTTTGGTGGTCCAAAAATCTCCCCAGCGCCCACCTTTCTCTGCACTGCTGTCTCAAGGTAATCCATTGTATTCCCTGGTGCTCTATTTCCCCACCACTAAAATATAATTAGCCTTTCACTCCAATCCAATATAACTGGGACGAGATTAACTCACATCAGGAAACCCCGTTCCGGTCAAATTCAAAGCTGCGATAATGACAATCGTGCAGATCGCCAATCCAGCATCTAGCCCCGCGCTCGTAATATAATTGAACCTCATCCACCATCCTCTCCATCGATTCTTGATATATCTCTGGAAGATGAAACCATACAAACACCAACTTAAGTAGTTTAGTGGTGTAGCAGGTGGTAGTTCTGACATACCACCGAAGAATATCGGGGCGCTGAAAAATCGTACTTTCGACTTGGGGAATGCTCGTGCGAGGAAATATATGACGAAGGGAAGAAGTGCACCTGCTAGCCAGAAATACTGAAGAGAGCCATAGATAGCCCCGGAGCTAAAGATGCGTCGAGGACCAATCAATCCAAAGATTACACTGGCGTTAAAGAAGACTCTCGGACCAGGACATGTAAAATTATTCTTTTGATCGCTGGTACATATACCTTCGATATGACCCAAGGCCCACTCCAAAACACCCAATTGAACAAAGCAACTCCAAACAGTTGCTACCAATTGGCCCCAAAATACCGGTCTTTGAGGGATCTTGAGGTAATGAGCAAGTTTCAGATCGGATAAGAAAGCATGTGCTTGGTTCATAGTGATGTATCCATATGTTTTGAACAGCATGAGAGCAATTGGACGACCAGGAAGCATATATCCCAGTATATATTCGGTGAAGACATTGAGACCGAGATGAATATTGGTGGTTGCATAAACTATACCGATGGGAATAGTCCAAACCAGAGAAATGATGAGTGCGATGATTAATGCCCACCATGTCAGATGCGTAGGATATTCGCATACAGCTGCAAGGGCCATAGCCATCATTACGAGGAAGAAGACGATATACCACCATCCGGGCACGGGTTTATATTTTCGCATCATTTTGGTGTGATTGTCGTCTAAACTTCCACGGATTGCACGAGCGAGAATCCACTGGGAGTATGGCATCAATTTGTGTAAAACATCGTGCATAAAGATAAAGAAGTTTGTACTTACAATCTCTTGGCCATGAAACAGAAGAGTATGGAATATCACCGCAGCAATAGCAGCAAAAGAAAGACCATACGTAAGGCTAAAGGTAGTCGAAAGAAACAAGGGCGAGTATTCCTATGATGAAGTTAGTTTTCGCTTGCCCCTAGTAATTAAGCGAGAGAAGACGCACCTTATATTTCTCAATATCGAGCGTGTACTCCGGAGTTAGGATCTTGGTAACATTGTAATGTTTACCAGTATTATCATAACTGTTAGAATCAGATATAGGCAACCATTCAGCATACCAATGCCCTGAGAAATGAACCCCAGCCGTCACAATCATAAACCAAAAGACAGTACCGATAGCCGTGTTCGCAATCGCAAACCAAGGTGGAATGAGCGGTGACTGGAGGTTGTATCCTAATAAACTAGTGAGCAATTGTTCGATCCATAGGATTTCAAATTCAGGGGTAATCACTTACCAGTAATCTGAGTCCAATCAATAGTAATAGGGATAATAGAAATACCAGTCCAACCACCAAAAACTTGATTAAGAACAACATTGCTCGGTCGGATCCACGTAACGAAAGAGAAAACGCTCAAAAACTGTGCGATATAGCCTGGAAACCAATACCAGACAAAAGATCCGATGAAGACATAGAAGAAATATCTATATCTAGCTAGGGACCAATCATTCGACTTGGCAGGATCTGTTTTGCTATGGTCATGTAAAGCATAAATGAAAGAAGTACTAACGAGATTCTGCGGCCAAATCATAGACGCGGGCTCAACTAGAAACTTCCGCATCATGCCTGCAATCCCAAACCCAATACATTGGGTGGATAGTGCAAGTAAAATGTTAAAGCCCCAACCGAAATTTTGTCCATAGAATCCTCTCTGGGCAGTCAGTGTATCGGTAAAATATGCCACTCCTTGACCGAATGCAGCATTGGCCATGATTACGATGAGACCATGTTCTTTCATGTTGAATTTTCCTGGGCTAAGATCCACTTCACTCCAAAAGTGGTGTAGGTTCGGTCTGGGAATATCATGGTCCAACCTACTCCAAGAGGATATGCGACCATTTGTACGACGATGGACGTGATTGTTAAAGAAGGAGCTCGGAGTGAGAAGAGAGAGTTTAAACCAGATGCAATGGTATTGAGAACTAAACCGATTATCCACGCTCGAATTGTGTTACATGGAAGATCTTCGTCATAATTTCTGACCGCCGCACGAACCTATTCTCAAGTTAATTGGTGTGACAAGACGAGAATCAAATCTTCTCACCTCAGGATATGGTGAGTTCTCGAAGACTTCATCGTATATTCTTCCTTCAGCATTACCGTCTCGCCTATTGATGGCGTCATCGATTTCTTCTAGTTGATCTTGGCCTAGATTCGGATCCCATCTATGAAGCTGCTCGAATGCGGTTAATTTGCGATTCGTTTCTGCCTCTTGTATGTCACGAGCAGTTGATACTGCGTCATCCTTCTCTTCTGACCTTCCAATGGTACCTGGCGGAGTGCGTGATTCTGCAATAGACTCATCTTGTGAAGGAATACTGGCTGGAACGACAGGATCCCGAGCTCGGAATCTCTTGAAAACTCCAGCCATGATGATATATCCGGAAAACACAGATCAAGCAAAAGGGTGTAACCTGAAGAATATATTAGAAATGGATTTCAATTCAGAATGGAGGCACATATTTAAAAGAATTGCCTACACGCCACACGCCCTCCTGATAAGCTATATCAGAACATACCCCTTCTACAATGCAAGATAACAAGTGATAACGATTATTTTCATGTATCCAACAAGCAAACTACAAAGGCCTGCTATTCAAAACTGCGATAGGCAGGTATTCCAATTTCACACCCTTGACAATAGGAAAACATCCAACTGCCGTGCAATATTGTACAGATGTTGCACCTGACCATTAACCAATCAGAACACAAGATTTTCTGCGTATCGAGCATGACCCCGCATGTTCAACCAGATGGACGATAACAGCTTATTTATGGAGAATTGATTGTCTTTAGAGGTTCAATCGAGAATGATGTGCAGTAAGATGATACCGGATTTTCATGTTTGTAAGTGTAGAAGTCATAAAGTATATCTAGACTGTTTCGACGAGTTGAGTTCTCAGGCGACCCACCACGGCTAGTACGGCATGCTTGATCACTGCGTGGAGACGATGAGCCGAGTTCTTTGCCGACATCCTCTCTGATTTTAAAAGTCTCTTTTGATCCAACCACCCAACTTTGGGTAATCTGTTTCAGTAGTTCTGAAGGAGACGAAAGAACATGGATCAAAGATTTGTTCTATATATCCGTCGTACTTCAATTTCAACCCCCGCTTTCGCGCTCAATCTATCGAGATACAGTCGCATAGTGCGATCAAGTTTGTATACATCTCTGGCTGGCGTAGAGTCAAACTCCTGATAGTCATACATCAGTAGAAGACGAATGCTTCGAAGATGAGGTGTTGAGGTCTCCCAAGCACCCAACCAAGATTGAATTGCCATGACTACAACGTGATAATGAATACGGTTTTGCCATTCTAGTTCTTTATCATCGATGAGAGTGAGAACCTCGATATTCTTAGGTACAATGCTTTCAAATTGTAAAGTCCGGCCAGATTGAGGAAGATAGCGAAGTCGGTGCCACGGGCTTGAAAAAGATCCAAGCAGAAATTCTAAATTAATCTCAAGTCTCTTCAAAAGGTCGAAATTTACAAGTGCGCCTAATGATCCTGAGGCTCGGATCCAAGAAGAATACGCATTAACCACTTCATTTTCCGCGGAGATGGTGAGATCAGTCAAGGTATTTCGAACGAATGACAATGCACCCATGATGTCGTCGTATCGGATCGTAGTTTCAGAGTTTTCATAGTGATGCCATCTCCAGCGCAGAACCTTGAGTCTAGTCGTAACACTTAGGATTTGGAAAAGTATATCAGCCTCTACCAAATCAAGATCTAGTACCGTAACGGTTGATGCTACGGGCCTTGAACTTAGACGCCATCCGTAATCTGCTGGAGCTTCTATTGCAGCTGATAGACAAACAATGTTTGGAAAAGAGAAGAACGGAAGGATATCTTCTGGGTTCAAAGTTCCGCCTCTAAATCGACCTATGGTGGTCCGTTTGAACGTCACATGCTGAAGTCGTTGAGAAGAGGCAATTCCACAATTGCCATCTTGGGAGACGGTCGATCTGAGAACTAAGCCAAAGATTTCACTTCCATGCATGAAACTCGGATTCAAGTGAAAGTAAATCAGATTCGGGAGTTTGCACAGTAAGATGGCGACGAAAGCGTCCATATTTCTGTTGCGCAATTCGCTGATCAAATATCTCTATAATCAATCTTGAAGGTCTTGATGACTTCAATCAGTTGTTCCAGGTCAGCTTCATCCACTATGAGTCTAATATCACGAATTGCGGAAACGCTACGCATGGATTCGCCACCGCTTCTACCGAGCGTGAGACCTGTTACACAAAGTGCTAGATAGGGTCTCGAGAGTACTTTTTTGATGAGCGAAACGATTCGGGGAGGTCTCGAATGTCTCTTCCAATTCAATTGAATCTCAGAGTACATAAATGGCCCCGCAATCCTATTTAAAATCTTGCATGTCCAGAATAAACCGTAGAAATCTTCGGGAGAGAGAGACTGAAAGATCATGCAATGAACTTCGGTGGAACAACGAAGGAACCCAGGAGCTTGGAAGGCAGCTTTCATGTCTAGAGTTGGAGGCCTTGAAGAAGATGTTGCTTCGACGAAGACGAGTGTGAGATCAGGCTGTTTTGACAGAGAGAGGTCCAGAGATGAAGCTCGTGCTGGGGATGTAATAATGATATTGAAATTCGCAAATAAACTTAATTTAAATGTACACTAACCATGCAGATAGAATACATTCCATTAGTATATTGCTGATCTGAAAGGCGCGCTTATCTTAGTCTAGCGTTTGCATTGACCCTCGAGGCGTTCGGTCACATGATTTTTAATAGCTCTGTTAGGAGGGTTTAGTTGGCTGTTTTCTAAATATTGATTTTCAACTGGATTGTATTCTTAAAACTATTATTCAATTGTAGAAAACTAATACAACTATTACATTATTTTTAAATTAAATTAGTATATCTAAATTTTTTGATAGATATTTATATTATATGCTTTTTTTATATTAGTTTTGCAATAATGATATTTCAAATATAACTTTAATATTTCAATTTAGTTATTAGGCAATTGATTTTACAAATAATATTTAATATATTATTAATATAATCAAATTCTATTTTAACGATCAAAATTAAATCTTTATTTTATTTTAAATCGAATAACAATGAAATTTAGTTATTATATAATTTATATCTAATATATTCTTCGATATTATTTATAAAAGATTGAAATGAAGATTGAGAGATATCGAAAATTGATATTAGTAATAACAAAGTTGTTAAATCAACCCTATTATTATTTAGAGCTATAAAAGAATTAAACAATAAATCAAAAAATAGATCTAAATTGCTTCGATTTGTTGATTCGAAATCATATATCGAATCACTTATAGTTTTAATAATTATAAAATTAATATATATATAATATTTTAATGATAATTATAATAAACAATTTAGAAAACGGCCGACTAGATTCTCTAGAAGGATCTTGTGTATATCAGCTAATTAAAAAAGCGAAAGGTTCAGAAGTGGGTCTATATAAACACTAGACTACGCTTATCTAAATGGTTACAGAAACTACCAAACTACTCTTTCAGATGGAAGGTGTCACTCATCTTCGATTCGGACCAAAATACGCAGCCACCACCTTCCCACCATAAATCTTGATGCTTCGATCTTCTCTGAAAGTAAGAACTCATTTTAGGAATTTAACAATACGAACTTAGCAGACGGCTTTGATGGTCTACTCGTCATATTAGACATGACAGATGGTTTAGGGAAGGACAACCTCTCGAAGAATTTCTGTAGCCTCATATAATATTTACTAATCCTTATCAAACAAGAAAAGTTTGTTCAGAATAGTATATGTTCTTATGTAGAATATACCTAAAAACTCTGTCAGCTCAAGAGCTATATAACAGGCATATCAATGGACGAAAAGATCAATATATCTCCGGGATTACTGTCCAACTACCAAAGGTTTTCCGGATTTTGATCTTCAATTGCTTTCAAATATTGAACTATTCTTAAATTCTTGTATTCCCTCTAGATATCAACTATATTTAAAAATTGAAAATCCTAGATTTCTAGGTCACAGTTTTCAATATGAGACTCTTTGAATTCAAAAATAATTAGAGCTACACTGAGAAAACACATCTCAAAAGAAATCAGCCAGAAATATGCAGTCAATACGATCGAATAAATTTTGATTTCAGATACTTGTTATATATGGGAGACACTATGACTAGTCTGGTATGTGACAGTTTTCCCGAGATATTGGAAAATAAATGTAAGCAATAGGCAAATGACTGTGGCTGAAGGATTAGAGTCATGAATGACAATAAACCTTTCCTTCAAAAATTCATGCAAAGTTTAGAGCCTTCTTTGATTGTTCACTGATAATTGACTTACTGAAGAATTAACCAGATGACATCAAAAGAACCAATTCCCCAACGAATTGGGCCAAGATCAAATTGATCATTCAAGGAAATCGCAACGAAAGGAATCCGTCTCGAGCCTATTCGAATTCTTATAACATCGCGAGAGATAAACTCATCGAGAACCGTCACTGATATCAAAGAGCAAGCGAGTGTCAAGTAGACGCAAGAACAGAAGGGCAAAAATCACTGTTTGTCATCTACCTGACTGATGATAGATACCTCACTGCCCAACCACTACGACGAAACAATATCTCTTACAGAAAAATGAACTCCACTCCAAATGAATGTCACGCACAACTGTCACATAGCGAAACCACTTCTCCTATTCCTTTTGATCGCTCGACCAAAGTTGATACGCGCATACATTCCTCTCCATGTATACCATTATCCAGGAAGCTCCAAGAGATCAAAGCTCACAAATCGAGTATATCCACGACTCATGGTTGATGTGGAAAAAAGTACAGGAAGGGTATTTACAATATAGTACGTTCTCCATATTGATGTCACGTATGCATCTTTCTTCAAATGATTCGGTATGGTGAAAGAGGAAAAGAATTACCGACTATAATATCACAAACCGATTCAACACGCTTGACTTCCTTACTCGAGTTTGACGACATTGAATATACTATGATACCTATTTCAAGAAGAATGCTATCTCCTAGGTCACGTGGAAGCCTTCAGATTTCTTTCAAGGGGTACAGTTTCGAAAGCAACAATAACAACAATTAGTACCACCCCTCGCACCCGTAACTGATAGCACGCCCTACGATTAAAACCATCTCCATCCTTCTAGATCTCCATTCCCCTGACTCGCAATGCTGCCCATGTACGTCATATGTAGTTACCGCCCAACGACTCCACACCCCATCATCGGATATAGAGTTTAGCAGCAAGACCTCAAGAGTCCACCACATCCATCAACCTCAACATCAACTGCTATATTTACAAAGTACAGCAAAGACAAGACACTACCTAAACATCTGCAATCTACTAGCCGTCGAGCACATAGAAGAGAAGCAACGGGATGAAACAAAACAAAGTTTGGATAAAAGCAAGGAAGATGGAAATTTTTATTCTGGAAAGATAGATACATAGAGAGCGAGATAGGTAGTCAGATAGACGAATGTGATACAGTGAACATCAAAGCGCGATAAGGGAATTAGAACTTTCTTTTTAATTTCCCTTTTGTATCATGCATGGAATCGCAGCAGTATGTGACTAGTTACTTCCCCGCAGATGAGATATCTCCCTTTGCGTATGATGTATTTAGAAGATTCCGTTGCGAAAACTAGAAGGAAGTGGAGATGGTATGGAAGGAGATGGTATGGAAAAGGGGGTGAGCTTTTCCCCTCTAGGATTCTCGATAGCTAGGTATCTATGTGCCGAAGATATTCGATAGCTACATCTTCCAGAAGGAAAGATACGTCTCTTATCAGCGGAACGATGTATCCGTCCCTTGATGCTTACCTCTAGAACATAACCATCCAATACGGTACTCATACATACTCCGTATCTAATCTTCTCGGCCAAGAAGCCGCCCAAGAATTCGGATGCGGATAACTGATCCGGAGGGTAGTCGAGCGGGAGCGGGTTGCTGACCGGTATTCATATTTGACATCAATATCACATCATAGCGATAACTTCGCATGACCGCACGAACATGATACGATGGTAGATACACACATAGCTCTAGCAGATGTGATACACACTTGAGGATGCATTGAAGTGTAGTTCTTGCAGTGTTACGGATGGGGAGGAGAAATGGATATGTGAAAGATTATTCACCTACGCACAACAGCCTCTACCCAAACCATATTCTCGGAATGGTTATTTCTGTGATCGGTAAATGTTCGTGCGTTCAAAGAGGGAATCAACGGAGTGGGAAATGTAGAGATTGAACTCGATATTGGGTGAATGTGACAAGGCTCAGGTAAGATTCTATTTCTGAGAGTCCGTGTGGGTGTGTGGGTGTGTGGGTGTGGGTGTGCGTGTGCGTGTGCGTGTGCATGTAGATGTGGATGTAGAGTACCTAGAGCGCAAATCCATCTATTTCGCAATACGTACATACTCTGTTTCTGGGATATCCATTGCATCGTTAATCATTCTTACCTGCCGTCGTACATATGCTGTACCCATCAGCAAACGCAAACTTTCCTTCGCTTTCCTTCCCTCACAACTCCCTCCAATAGTCAGCCACACGATTTCCAAACCTGCCACCCATACCCAAGAAATCGGAGGGATCAAGGAACTTATATCGATCAATATCCCATCCCATGCCATGCCATCCCACCCATCCATCCACACTTCGCAAACCAAATAATCCTGCGGCGTGGATATTCGTTCATACCCTATCCTGACCATCTATATCACTGCTTATTATATACCTCTCTACCTACCTATTGCCTCCATATCCGTACGCCTTAAGTTTCTCACCGACTTTATCTTCTTTCGGGCTTTTGTACGGCTATTTCCTTCGTATCTTGGTGTTGGGATTTGGGATTTGGGATTGAGAGCTGGCATTGTTGCGGTGAAGGGGTTGGAGGATAGAGATAGGGATTTGGATGGGAGGGAGGAAGGGAGGTGTATGGATCGGGATTATGATAGATGTAGGAATGAGCTGATGAAACGAAATGAGGTGAGTCTGACAGGAGAGGTATAGAATCGAGAGGATGGGATGAGATGTAGATAAGATATGATAGGAATGGGATGACGGCATGATATCTAGGTAATTACCTATAGATACGTATTGGCCGAGCAGCCGGCGAGTCAATATTACTTTTTGATAGTGATTGACCTGATCTGGGATTTTGATGATGGGGAGATATCTAGTATAGTGAGGATACTTAGATATGGTTTTTGCTTTGATTTCCTTCAACATTAATAATAACAATGAAACTGGAGAACTGCTTCATCAACACACACAACACGATATATTGATCACTCACACTCCACCATCTTCAGTAATAACCCAAGCACCTTTCCATCCAACAAATCGAGCGCCTGGTGGCCCCAATTCCCAACAACATTATGTGCGTGTACTATAGAAATGAAACTGATATAAACAAAATAGGGCTGCTCTTCTCTCTATCTATATAGAGCCATCAAGAATCCATTTGCGTGACATTATGAATCTATTCGCGGCACAACAAAAGCGGTGAAATGAATTTTTCTATCTAGGTAGATAGGTACCTACCATTATCCATACCTTCATTCCATGTAGATGTGATTATGATATGATATGTATAATGTTACATATGTATAGAAGAAAAAGAAAAAGAAGAAGCGGAGATTTATCATCTCCATATCATATATATAAAATATATTTATAAATATACACTAAATAAGAATTGAAGCTATTGTTTACTATATCCCTATAACAAATATAATAAAATCTCTACAAAAATCAGGGTTTTTTTTATAAATTAATATATTAAATATTTTATTCAAATCTTTATATTTTTTTTTTCAAACAAAATAAAATAAATAATAAATAATTATAATTGAAATATGAATAATTCACATTCGATTTTTTTTTTCATTATTTTTATTAAATAACTATATAATATTGAAATGGAATTTTTTTATAGAAATTCTAATGTATAATATTTTCCTATATAAAATAAATAAATTTTTATAAAGATTTAGAATTTTCAACTTTAATACCTATAAATTCTATTTAAAAAAAGATTTTTTCTTATAAAATTTGATTAATTATATAATATCTTTAAGAAAATTATAATTTTATTTTTTACTATAATAAATAAATTAGAATATAAAAAATTAAATAATCCTATATTTTAGTTGAAAGAGCGTTATATATATAGTGAGCGATAGCTTCAACTTTTATATACTCATTATAATCATTCATTATAAATACTTATAAATTAAATCTTTATTATTATTATCATTATCAATTCTATTCTTTTAATATCTAATTTTTAATTCTTAATAATCTTTATTATTATTAATTAATCTAACCCTAATTTAATCATATATAATCCACAAATAATAAAGTAATTAATATTACTAGTATAATCAAAGTATTTAAAATAATTCGATTAATTAATTTAATAATTTTTTAAATTTTTATATCATTAATTAAAGATTATAAATATTCCAATCAAACCAATTTTTAATGAATTCCGAATCAAAACTAAATTCGATTCATCAAATTGATTAAAATTGATTGATTTTTTTTTAATCATATTAAAAAGTAAAACAAACCCCTAAAAAACCTAAAGTATTAAATCCATCAAATTAATTTATTAAAATTTTTGAAAATCAAAAATGTTAAAATCGAAATTCCTTTCTATATATATATTATCAAAAAGAATAATTTTTTCTCTATATATAATTACTATTAAACCAATCATACCTCTAAAGATTCTAATGTTATTCTAATGATACATGATATACCTATTCAAACTAGCTTCTTCTCCATCCATCCCACAACCTCGTCCAGTATACAGAATAGAATATCAATAACCACAACTCCCACATTAACCACCTCCTCAGTCCTCTCTCAAAGCATCTCCTGTATTTTTTTAATTCTAAAAAAAGAAGCTGAACACTCCTCCCCGTAACTTGCAACGTCGAAGTAAGACGCAAAAAGCAAGACGCAAAAAGCAAAAAGCAAAAAAAAACAAAGACGATAGACACGCACATACGCACGAGACACATGATACAAGACCACGCATCCATGATCCATCCACTCAGCCGTTTTGCTGAAGAAAAAATACCGGAAGAGGCGTTGTTTGTGGGCGTGGGCGTGTGTTATATGTATATTATATATTATATAGGTATTATGTGTTATGCGTTATAAGTGTATCATATAAGCGGAGGTGATTTATATTGAATTTGATTTTTATATTTGTATTTACAATTTGATATTCTGTAGAGTGGGTATATGAATATGAGGTATAATACGATATATACATACATAGGTACGCATAGGGAATACATATATTACAAGTACCTAACACTCGTATTATGAATTCTACTAGATACCTAAGGTTATAAATATTTCCCTCTCCATGTCCCTATACCAAAGCATACCATAACCATGCAAATAAGAAGTGGGAGGAAACACCACCTCAACTCCCAGTAAGTATGTGGAAAGTTGGGGTGGAAAGAGAGAGGGGGGATTCGTGTCTCGATTGGGACTTGTTGGGGGTTTGTTGTACAGCAGGAGAGGGAATGGATGGATGAGGGTGTTGAAGTGTGTGGTGTGGTGTGATGTACTGTGTTTTGCTGCAGTATCTACCTGATGACTTGATGACTTGGATCATGAATGGAGAGAATCCGAGAGATGGAGTGAAAGAAGAGGGGGAGAGGGAATTTGAGTTTTATTGATGCCTATTTGTATTCTTGGATATCTGCGATGTGTGGTTTGTCATTCTTGAGGGATGTTTGAATGGAATAAGATAATAATAAGAATAATAATTCTTGTCTAGTGTGCTTTGTAGTGTGAATACAAAGGTTAGTAGCACCTCTAAATATGCATGTAGTTTGTCTTCCCCGGATATCAGAAGATGTGAGTCGGAATATCGTCTAAAGTACCAACTAGTACTAGGTATGATATGTGATTGATGATCTGGAGGTCGATTTTTGCGGAATCTAGCAGGTGGCAGGCAGATGGCAGATGGCAGATGGCAGATGGCAGATATAACTAAAGGTGTCAAGATATCATGACATTATCGATAGAGATTTCGATTCGATAAGATTGATTAATTACCCATACAAATGGTCCGAGAACACCAAGAACCAAGAACCAATACCATTCCTACTATATTTGAACTTTGAACCCACCGGACTGTATCCTCATTCCTACTCTAGTTGGACTCCGAGATCCTTCGGTTGGTCGGCGGCCGGTAGTGAAGCATCAAAACTTCAAAACTTCAAAAGTACTCAGGTATTTCTGACAACATCATCCATCCATACTAGCTGAGGCTGGACAAATCATGAAAGGGCCGAGAGAAGAAGGCAAAGGCTGACTGACGAAGGGGAATTGATGACCTCCTTGGCGTATACGCAAGTCATTTGAGGTAAGCCATTCGAGGACTCCGTCATGGTAACGCGTTCTAATACATTTCTGTAACCCATCTCGTACCGATTGTAAGATTACAAGATTCCCTAGGTATAATATAACGATTCTCACTGGTTCCCTCCCCCTTTGCGTCCTTGGCTCTTTGAGGAAAGACAGCTCCATCAATCTGTGAAAGTGTTAGCAAATAATACTCCATATTTACCTAACTAATTGTTGATGGTGCTCGGGGAGAAAAACTCTCCACATTATGTACGGAGTATGCGTGCGTTTCTGTGCTCTGACTCTGAGACTGTACCCATGTTGCCGTTTCAATTCATTCAATTCATTCAATTTCTCTTTCCTCGCGGCCCGGCTCGATCTTTGAAAGGGTGTTTTTGATTTTAGATTCTAGATCGTTTTAAGTGGTGTTGATGGACTTGCACATTCATTCGGATGTCGTAGTGTATGAGCTTTGAAGAAGCCAGCAACTTACTCTTGGTATCTATCTGTTCTCCTCTAGTTTTTATCGGAGTTGCCTTCCTTGCTCATTTTCGTATCGACTTTTTTTGATTAATTTGGACGAGGGGGAGAACGAGCAATTTCCCTATTGTGATTTGTGAATGGAAGCAAAGGAATGGAGGAGAGAGGCAAGCGAGGCAGAAAATTCTATTCATAACCCGATACATCCATCATACATGAAAGATTTATTTGTATGACCATCAAGCACAGATATGTATGCACTTTGAATATTGGAATTTGCCTAGCAACCAATGATCATAGATATATATTCATTGAACCTGGCATGGATGAGAAATTATGAGGACATCACTTGCCGAAGACCTAATCCACAAGCTTATGAGAATGTTAGAACGCGTTGCCAAGTAAAATGGAAGCAGGTGCAGTCAGTGTGCACAAGCACAAGCACGTACTACGGTACAAGCCTATAAGGCGAGGCAAGGTGAGGGAACTAAGGAACTAGAGATTAGAAAAGAGGATGGTCGGTTTCTTTAAATGGATCTGAATTTGAAGTATGATCAAGGAAAAACCTGGGATATGTGAACTGATGAGTCTAATCGATGGGGAGGCCAGTTGTTGTTCCCCCCTCTCTATCTTGTGTGTAGTATGAGAGTAATAAATCTTGATTGTTTGACTTCCTTCTGGGTTTATATTGCTTGACCGCTTATTCCAGAAAATCCTGATTGATATCGAGGTAGATGGAAGGCATGCTGAGAGGATATACGATGAGTGAGTAAGTGAGGGAGTAGCTGTTTGAATGGTATCCTGAGTAGTCGGTCAAATGCAATGAAAAGATATATATATGTATATATATATATATACCCGGTGATCAACAAATATAGTTGAATATAATTTATACCAGAGCGTCTAGTCCAAGTTCAAGATAGATCATCGAACTGGAGGCTAAATAATAAGATGAAAGGTTAAAACTACCAAGATACTACCTAGGCGTGCTAGCTCGCTCGGTAGCTGGTAGAACTAAAGTATGTCTGCTAAGCTGCTTATGTACGAGTACGTACTAGGAAGTAGCAAGCCTTACAAAGAATCTACGAAGTATCTACCTTTCTCCTTCCTCCTTCCTCCTTCCTCCTTTCTCCTTCCTCCTTCCTAGAATCCTTGATGGTTTGGCTTTCTCATCAATACCTACCTACCTACCTACCTACCTACCTACCTACTTAGTACTCAAAAGAGAACAATTCCCGAAAAGGCAAGATTCATAGAGAGATCCACCACACCACCATACCATACATACATGATACCACCGACCACCCTTCCTTAAACCGACCCATACATATATCACCCATATCCATAGACCCATAGACCCATACAGAGTAGACCCATAGACCGAGAATCACCCCATACCCATATACCACATCTACTCACGTTAACAAAAACGGGAATCATCTCTCAGACATCCATCCATCCATCCATCCATCCATCCATCCATCCATCCATCTGAATCAAAATCAAAATCTGAATCGGATTTGGATTCATCAAACCCTTTAACCGGAAGACTTCCAACATCTTTCGGTCTTCCCCCCCCATACACTTACATATACTTCTTCTATTCTGTATATCTTCATTTTTTTGTTGTATCTGAGTATTGAGCCTAGGCAGGTATTCCATCATACCTAGTGCCTACCTACCTAGTACCTACCTACCTAGTCCCTATCTAGATACTCTCTACCCACCAACCTACCTACCGCTACTCCAAATTCCTTTCTTATATCATTATAATCATTTGGGGGCATCAAATGGCTAAAATGATGAAGAATTGATTTGAGAAATCTAGAGAAATCATTAAAGATTCTTTAATTTAAATTTTGGTGTGAATTTCAACACATTACTCATCAAACTACACACTTATTACACGACACACACACGATATCGATTCACTTCTCACTCACATTCTCATTCCCATCACAGGTTACATCATCGACCACCAAAAGATACGACCACGACCGCGACCACGACCACAATCATTTCTACGCATTCACCATCTTGTTACTCCTTACTCGGCTCAAGATTCTCATTCTAATTCGTCTTCATTTCGCGTCACCTTTACGGAATTAATAATACCTCAACCATCATACAATTCAACACAATACCCCAAGTCATTTTCTTTTCCGTCGCGACAATGGCCATTCCGAAGCAGCAGTATCGTCATGCCTTCTGCTAAACTCAACTCTCTCAACCCCCAAAAGTCGACAGAATTCAAAAAGATACATACACAACCTAACCATTTAAATACACTCGAGTACCTTCCACGATGTCTTTACTAGGGAAATTGTTCTCTAGTACACCATCTGCCGGACCAACCACTTCGAGATCTTCCAATCCTCTGGATTCAAATTTGGAGGATCATTTTACCTACAATTTACTCTTCCCAGATGCCGAAGCTTTGTGTCACAAAGATCAACTCTTCCCATTCTCATCGGGCACCGTACTTGCGCCTGCAAATGCGCATTCTTTTGACGTCAATGGAGAAATCGATTTAGAAATGCGCGATGTGCGAGTAATTATCATGCAGGAAGCTACATCGACTTCTGGAACTCCATACGTATTATACGACAGTCACACGCTTCCGCCAACTTCTCCATCTCTTGAAAGACAAAATTCAAATGGCCCAGCATTCTCTACAAGGTCCGAGAACCGGCGATCAGTCCCTCCACCACGAAAGACATCTGTAGGACAAAATTCAAGACCGGTCGTTATACAACAGGAAACTACAACTGCCAGAGGTTTTGGCGGCGCATTCGATCGGAGATCAACACATAAATCACACTTAAGTTATACAGAAACTGAAGGCCAGCGTTCGCTGAGGGAATACAAAGAGGAGGTTACAACTATCTCAAATTGCATATTTGGAAATTCCGAAGTTTTGGCATACAAAGGGACTGGTACAAAGGTTCACATCTTGCCATCGGAGTCAAGATCCTTTGTAGGACCTAGTTCTTATGCTGCAGACGGCTCTTTTGGAAGATCAAGTATGCGAGGTAGTAAATTGGCACAATCTTTCACCTTGGAAAATGTCGTAGGCCCTGCTCCAGCGGGGTTTTCAACAACTGCATCTTCAAGGGGACAAGATCGAAAAAAGGTTCTCATTACGCGCATGTTTCCAGTACCTCTGCCAAATGATGATGTCGAAGTTCAAACGCCAATTGCAGGACCAGACAAGGATGGATATCCATTTCCAAAAGTTAGTGTTGCTGGCACTCCTGAAAAGAAGCCTCAACCAAAACAAAAACGAACTCCCATGTATGCGGTCGGATTGATAGTCCATTTACCAGCTTCACCACCTCGTGCACCTTCAGTACCAAACTCTCGAGCTAGCTTTCGCGCATCAAGTTCCTACAATGAACAGGATTCATTTCCATCATCTTTCAGTTCCACCAAACGTGCAGGTTGGACTATGCTTGGCTCTGGTTATGGCATCGACTCTTTGGAATCTTCAATTCACAGTGATGTGGATGATCGAATTGACATGGTTACTCAACACTGGGACATCATCACTCGCACTCTCACTCATCTCCAAGCAGTTGCAACTGAATCTTTGGTATGCCTTCTTCGACAAGCCGATATCAGTTCCCCTGGACCTCGTCGCGAGTCACACTCTCGAGCCCCTTCGGCTAGTGTATCAATCGCTGGTAGAAGAGTGGAGGGCGCTAAACCATTCAAATTACCCAAGACGAACGCCAAATTAGTTCAGCTCAGTCAAAATTGCCTGGTACAAATTCACAAAATACATAAAGAAGTTGATGCTTCACGCCAAAGGATTGTGAGTGGTATCAAAGGTCTTCAGGTGATTACTGGTCAAGGTCGATGGGGAATTTGGCGTGAAGAAGCCAGATTGGCTGAGAGGTGGGCTGGCGGAAAGGATAAGGGATTTTTCTTCTTTAACCTACTCACTGGGTTCTTGGGTAATCACACTGAATGGTTACAAGCATTGGGACCTAGTTGGTATCGTCGAAGACACTATCAAATTCAAAGATCTCACAAAGATGAAGATATACCTCTTCCCGCGCGAACCATCATTGTTTCCAACGATAAAATGGCAGCAAGACGATTGATCTTTTTGCTTTCTGCTTTTCTGCCCGCGGGTCCACAAATGACATCCCGGGCTCATAGGCCAAGCACTTCAATATCTTTGGGTGGATGCTCACAATCTCCTCCATCTTATATCATACCTATTTTGAGGGAAGAATCACTTCGCCGCAAGATCAACAAACGCTCTAGTACATCACGGACCGCCCACCCACGATCTGTGAGCTTTCCCGCTCAATCCGCTCAACCTTCACGGCCTTCTAAACCTCCATCGGAACAACCTAGTGGCCTTGGAATTACGGTTCATGATGGTCAACAACGCGATAGATCTTCATCCGATATTTCCCAAATTAAAACAGCGAATTTGCCAATTCCCGGTAGTGACGGGGGAACTCGAAAGAGCAGCACTGCAACAACAAGGACTGCTACACCAATCACAACGGTTCCACATTTTTCCACAAGAGCTCCAGTCAGAGGAACTGGTCCTATACCTAGACCAGGGAGCAGTGGTAGTCTTGCAGCTGATGATCTACTTCGATCTCTGAAGAGAGGTGAAAGCTCAGGTCAATACAGCAACGTAAGCAATGATTCACAAGGTCAGAATTCAAGATGGGGCAGCATGATCAGTGGTTTCTGGAGTACGAAAAGAAGGCCGTCTACAACCAACACGTCGGCGACATCAATGGATGAAGTCGAAATCAATGATCCTTATTACAGAGACATCACTTCACAACCTCGTGGTAAATTATCAGATACTGCCGAGGTTGAAGCTCCTTTAACAAAGTCAAAAGTCCAACATGAGCGCGAGCTGAGGAATTCGGAATCCGGAAGTACCGAAACCGCCAGAGCAATCGAGCAAAGATCAGAGCAGCAAGATGATGAAATGAATGAGCAAATGATTCAAGCACCAGAGCGAATACCAGATCCTTCTGGTGCTTATGAGTCACCAGTCAAAACTACAATTGCTGACGATGGTGCGATTGAAATTGATGTTCCTCTTCCAGATTATCTGGCTTTTGAGACGGCTGTCAGCTCGCCATCAAGCAGTGGATATCTGTCCACGCCTGGTCTAGGAAATGGTCTCGAAGGTTTTGAACATTACTCACGTGCGGGGCCTGATTCAGACACTACAATAAATGTCGGCGGCTACCTATCACGTTATCACCCGGACTTTGCGTTACAAGCAGTGCCTTCACATTCGGATCTCATTGCTGAAATTAAGGAATCAATGAGAGCAGAGCCCACACCTGTCATTACATCGACACCCCATGCAGAAGATGGTCGTGCTGATCGATGGGTCGATATCTCTAGCGCATTGGTAGCTGATACCACCAATTTCACAATTACTCATATCCGTTACAGACGTCTTGTGAAGCTCAAGGAGAATGCGGATCCTACAACTCCAGCTATCTCCACTTCATTAGAATCAAAATATGGCAACGTTTACTCTACCGTACTACTTACGCCATCTCTTGAAGTGTATGACGATCACGAAGATCAGTTCATCGAAGACCAATTAGTCAGCATGGATGAAACATTGATTGAAGCTGTTGAGAGAATTATTGCTCAATCGGGCCAAGCTTCCAAGCAATCATCAGCATGTTCATCCAGATCTACAAGCAGAAGACCTGTTATTGGAAGAGAAAGATCTAACTCAGATACCAAGACTGTACCTGAGGTCAGGACGAATCTCGAGGTTCCAAGAAATGAGTGCAAAAAAATGGTTCTTAGTGCTCTAGAAGAAATCGTAAAAGAAGTAGCAGAGAGTCGAGAAGAGACTGTTGGGAGCCACAGATTAGAGGGCAGAGAGAAAGAAAGTTTCTTGAGGGAAGGAGTCAGAACTTGGTTAGGAACTGTGGAGAGTGTGGAATAATCACCATGACGGAGACATTCATGGCATTTTTTTTATTTTTTTTTTTCACGTTTGTACCAACAACACAACTAAATTAACGGCCAACATCATACGGTTCTCAACGATACCCAACAGACAATGTACCACCAATACCAAACATTAAACATGGAGTCTCCTTTTTTAATAGAATTTTAGCGTCGGCGTTTGGAGGAAGAAATCTTGCTACGATTGGACAGGGCGAAAGCTCGACATGGCAACATTTGCTTTTTTGGCTCACAATTCTTCCATGTGAGCAAGCATTTCAGGTATTGCTGCGATTATACCATTTGCATTTTGAGGAGAATGGTTGGGTGGGTTATTATACATTGGGGTCTGGAACGGGTTGGGAATTTCTTTACCCGGATGGGTTATACAAGGATGGCTGGATGGACATGATAGGGATTTGGTTTCATCGAGGAGTTTTAATGATCGAGGGAGGATATGATGAGAGATGAGATTTACTTTCGCACGAATGCGAAGAACGGACGATGGACGATGGACGATGGACGATGGGCATGATATCGTGGCAATAGTTATGTAACAAATAGAAGCAAAGAATATTATGGAATGGATAGAATGACTCTTAGGTCGTTCTGGATACTTCGATGCTCATCTTTTGGTTATTTTTACTTTTGTGGGGTGGAGAAAACTTGCTCTGAATCTTACAATTTGCATTTGCTACTATCTGCAATGGCGTGGTGGGCTGTGCACGTGTGCATTTGCATATATGTTTGATGATGAAGCGAATTATCCGTCCGAAATACTACCATGGCGGATGAGTGGAGAAGGTGGAGACATTTCAAGTAGGGGTCCTTCATGGTCGATGCGGTGATTGGAGAGGCTGGGTGGAGAGGATTCTTCAGAGGCACATGTGCTGTGGAGTGGAGATGGATGGTTGGTTGTCATGCACTGACTTGACATGGCATGGATGAATGAAGATTTACCTAGGTATGGATTTACTTTAGAGTAGGTAGGCAGGTTAATGGAGAAATAAATATCGGAATCTGATTTGACGCCGTTGCGGGTTCGAAATGTTCATGTGATGGAAATTTTGGTGTACGAAGTGTGAAGAATGAACACGTTTGAACGAATTATTGTTAAGGTTTTGGGATGAGGCGAATGAGTTTTAGTGTTTTGGGTGCATAAGTGCTTGTTGAGTGGAGTATGAGGGATTTTCATGTCGCTGCAGCCTGCAGGATCTCAGGATCTCAGTAGCGGGTGAGTAGCTTGAGTATATGGTAGGTATGTACGAATTGTTCGTTTGTGCTAGATTGGGTGCTGGGTGCTCGACGCTTGTGTCGGATTTGTGTTTGTGCTGGATATTGTTATGTATATTGTGTGTATGTGTGTATGTGTGTGTATATGGACATGTATATACATATATTGGATAATATATATAGTTATATATTTAGCATTATGAATCGTGTGTTTTGAGTTTTATTGCTTGGGTGGTGTGGGTGTGTGTGTGGGTGAGGTGAGGTGAGGTGAGGTGAATGATGGATCATGGGTAGAAGGAGGTATGAGATATGAGGTATGAGGTATGGAAAATGGAAAATGGAAAATGGATTCATGGTTATCTAATTAGGTAGTTAGCTAGGTAGGTAGGCACTGATTGGTGTATGGGCTTGGGTGGGGTTGAAGAAAAGGATGGTATGGTGTGGTGGGGAAGTTGTGGTTGGGTTTGGAATTTGGATATTGGGGGTGTGGTTTTGGGATGGTTGAGAATGGAATAGGGATGGGGATGGGAATGGGGATGAGAATGGGGAGGAATTTGAATTTGGATTTTATGATAGGGGGTTTGGGGGTAGGTTTGCAGGGGGAGGGACTGTGGTGAGTAGTGAGTGGTGAATCAGATAGGGTGTGGAGTGGGATTGTGATGGTGAGTTGGGGATGAAAAGGGTGCTTTTGTTTAGGGGACGGGATAGGGGATGGAGATGTTTGGGGGAGGTTTTGGGGAGGGTTTTGAGTGGTTTGGGGGAAGAGGCGGCGGGAAGTAAGGGTAAGGATGAATGGGAGAGAGGTGGTGTTTGGAGCTTGGGTTGGATTTGGGCTTGAGCGCTCTACTACGAATTTAATCTATGAGTATAGATATAGAGGTGAGTATTTAAAGAGATGGGGATGGGAATGTGAATTTGATCTTCTCGGATGGAGGAGAGAAGCAGCAAAGGGAGCGGGAAAGAAGGGGGAAGGGAGGTGAAGTGTAATGAGAGGAGTTACTTGCTTGCTCGCTTGCTTGATATGAGAACCCAGATTGAAGGTTCGTTAGAGATTGATATGAACTTGGATCTAAGAATTGGGAGACCGAGAGAAGTATATGGAGAGTGTGAGATGGTGAGAGAGAGTGATGGGGAAAGGGATACTCATCGAGCGTGTTGCTAATTCAGCTATTGTGAGTAAGTGGATAGTCGAGATGGATGCGGAAGAAGGGGTTTGGGAAGATGTAGAATTTGGTGGGTGTTTCTGGAGATGTAGACGGAAGTCAGGGAAATGGGAGAGGGAAGGGAAGTGCATGTGGATGGATGAAAAGATGGACATAGATGTGGATGTATTTGGAAGGGAGGTTGTGTATTCACTAATTGTTGGTATGGGGTTTGAGATTTTGTGGAGGTGGGAATATCGATTACGGTGTGTGGGATGGTGATATATAGAGTAGTAGGTTGGTGGTGGGTGGTGGGTTGACTTAAGGAGAGAGACAGGATTGAGGTGAGTTGGAGATGTCGGTTAGGGGGTTGAGTAAGGGTCAGGTGTCTGATAGCCAGGATTGCAATTCAAGAATATGGGGGTTTAAATGTTTGAAAGTAGTTTGAAATTTGAAAATGGGTTGATATTTTTATTAAATTGGATATCTCAAACTGGTTGAATGTTTTGATTGGTTGAGAGGTTTGATGATCTTTGCCATCGAATTTTGAACCGGATTATTGAACTCCTTAGGAGTGCTATAGAGCATTGAGCGATTATGATGGGAGTTGGGCTTACAGTATTAGGAGTTGGATGAGTAGAAGCTGGAAGATTGTAACGGAAGTGGGTATATATATGTTGAAAGTTCTTAAGATAGGGGGAGGGAGGAAGAATCGAGTGGGAAGGAGGATATTCTTTTGATACTTAGAGGATCAAGTGTTGGCGAAAAATTAAAGGGAGGTAGAGAGCTTTCGATTTGGAAATTGATAGGAGATGGAAGTTGAATGATTAGTCGAATTTATGTCGAGACTGATGTGTTGTATTTGAAATTGTATTTATGCTTTGAAACTATACTTCAATATACGATGGCTAATGGAGGTTCGCATAATGATATATTTGTGTTGTATTTGGGAATATGGATAGTACAACTTATTTATAATATTCTTGGAAACAGGAGTCAGCATAATTTATGCCTATTTAGGGTATGATTACTTGATAGATTGGATATTAATGAAGTTGAATTCGTACATTTACTTCTAGCATCGAAATCACTTGTGTGTTATTTCAAAATTATGATAAGAGATGAATATATTTATCAATATCTAAATATTTCACTTGAAACGTTTCCAAAATATCAAGTGAGAGCCACATTTTAATCCCGAAACCTTTTTATACTACGTCTAAAGAGAGGATCTGCATCGTTTGAAAAGCCGATAATGTTTGATACCGTGACAATTTTCCAAACAATCAGATTGGCGCTGAGGACACCATCTTTTCAACTTCTGTCTGTGTAAGAACATTGGGTCATTTAGTCTACAGATTACGTATTTTTCATTGAGGGAGAGTGATAGTCTAGAGTTCTTTCAAGAGTGTGTGCTACTGCCTAGCTAGGATAAATCTCGAAAAGCGGCTTTGATATTGAATGATGGCAGACTTTGACTATAGACCCTTGAGCGAATCCATACTATAATTACGTTTTTGTTTCGTCATTATCTTGGTATCAGAATCTGAGTTTCTTTTAGGCTTCCCAGATCAGGTTGATATAATCTTATATGGTTGGAAAATCATAGAGTGAGTGGGTTGGTTGATGAGCAGGAACTAAGATTGTTGTCTGTAACCGATTTGTGGTGATTCTGAAATTTCGAATTCTGGGTTTGTACCATCTTGTATATCTGGAATTACTACTAGTTTACCTTTAGTGTTGACCAATGCTTGTATATTGATTATTTCAACTGTTGTTCCAAGATACTGTGGATAGAATCAAAGTAGGCCGAGACGGACGTAAACCCATCTCGAAGGAATGAGCGAGGACACGCAGGTTCGATGGGTTTATGGCAGCCCTAGATCCTCGTGGTATGACGAAAAATCCCAGATATCGATGTAAAAATTGAAATTAGAGTAAAAGATAAGCTGGAATCATTTTTGGTCTACTTATTTGAATATGATATTCTCTTCGTTGATTAGTTCTTATGCGGCATTTGATTGAGTGATGATGAGATATTAGGGACATCAACTCCGTGCTAGATGCACTTTCAAGACTGTCGGTCAGAAAATGATTTGCAAGATGATAGTTAGCAAAATCTACTGCGTGGGTTGTGCTTGTTCTGAATTCTGCAAGAAGATCATTAGATCATGAGTTTTGCGAAGGATTTTGGCCTTCTGTGATACTGAAGGGGGCGAGAAAGAGGAGCATTTCGCTTTTCGCTCATAGCAAAAGAAAAATATGATAACGGGAGGCGAAGCAAAGGAAAATAGCAGAAGGAGGAACGAGAAAATAAAATTCTAGTTTTGCAATAATGTGTGCAGTGCAAATCAAAATGATAGACGTGACGTGATACCTTTTAGATGTTAGTGTGATTTTATGGTTTTAAGGGTGTAGTTCTATCAAATTTCAGGCCAAGGTGACTGGTCGAGTCATGCTACTATAAGACGTCGCTGATAATTACACTCTATTCCACATTCATTGCTAAGCCGATCCCTTAGAGAAAAAAAGAACTGTAACAATTAATTTTCTATTCTAGCACCGAAAATCTCCGTGTTTACGATGTTATGCGTAGACAAATAAAATATCCAACAAATTTTGGATATGAGTTTTTACAAACTTACAAATTCTCAGTCATTACCCTTTGTTTGTAATCAGACTTTATGCCTCTACGATAGTTACGCTGTGTGCCATCAATTTTAAGGGGCTGTCGGGTAAGGATTTACTTGGCAGGGAAAAAAAGGGCACATTCCGAAGATAAGCCTCGCTTTGCTCCCGCTGTCTTTACACGAAGTATGATGACAATCTTCATTCTTCATTTTCAGCAGAACGTGTAAGCAAGCAAGGCGCCAGATATTTTCGAATTTTCCTGAACTATTCTTGGATTACAAATATGTTCGATTTGAAAGTGTATATATGACATAGTTTGAGAAGTTTGTCAGTGGATGACTCGCGTAAAAATGTGAGCACGCGAGCATCACTGTACACGAAACAGTCTCTGAGTAGTTACCAACAAGAAAGTACTAGTAGGAATAGAGTTTTTCCTAAGTCCGCCTTGATACCCCAGAACATCAAGAAGTGAAAGTAGCCTCCAGCTAGATCATGGAGACTGAATTTAGCTTAGCTATTCTCGGTCCCGAAGACATGATTCTATTCAACACTAAGAATCATTTGCATGATGATTATATCAGGTGACTCTTGTCCAAGAAATTCCAAGAGCATGCAGATTTCAATGTTTCTCCTGGGGTTCACCTTTTCTACGAAGTGGACAAATTCCGTCTTCATGGAATACGGTAAACGTGGGAGTGCCAAATCTATCTACCATATCCGTTCTTTCACATTTCATCGATACTTTACATAATGACTCTTGAAGTTAACAACAAGCCATTGCAAATTCTAGAAGGAAGTCAGAAATCAATGATGGATACATCCGATTGCGAAATAAACGTCTAGGGTTGAAGTGGCTGAGGACTGAGTGAGAAGATGTGAAGATTAGATTAAGGTCAGCTAACAATGCTTGGCGAGGTAGCTTGGCTTGAGATCGACTCTCTCAAAATCATGCATGTAAACCGATCTCAATCAATTAGATTTTCAGAACAATTAAGATATATTCAAAGAATGGCATGATTGAAAAAACTTTGGACGGAGGCCTTGGATATGTAAGAGGTAGAAAACGATTTGCTTCAGTATTTGACAAAATTTGTTCGTGATTTATCTGATCTTCGCATTTGGCACTGGCGTCGGGACCGAGAATATTTGTAAACGTAAAAACAAGTCGTCTCAAGTATGAATTGACAGCGCTAGCTCGTGCCTTGCACTGATGTTAGATGAGGGAAATTGCCGTGGTATTGGTAGCCTGAGTATTAAGTAAAGGAGATCAGGGATCATATTTCTCAAAAAGTATTGTTCCGAAATCTGATCTATGCGTATCCTCACTGACGTCGGGACCGAATCATCTTTCATTAGCTGAGCTGCCGGCATGAACACGCGTCTTCGTTGCGTGCCGAATTTCTAGAGTAAACATGGAAGAGCCTAGTGCACAATGCGAGTCAAATCAAGGATTAATTGAGCTGTTTTGGCGTTTGGTGAATACAACCTGAGTTGTGGGTCATTGATATAACGTCGTGGAGCGCTAATGGTATCCCACTCCCTATTGAATGGTTTTTACCTGAGCAGGTTGAGCAGGGAAAATACCGGTAGCTTGGGCTGAAGACGCTGCTGTTTTTCCGATGAGGTTATTAATGTGAAGCTAAGTTCCACAAACCCGGTAGCATGCGCAAGTAAGATGGCTTCCAAATGAAGTTTGGATTAATACAGTAAATTTTCGTAGCCCTAAGAAGTATGAGAATGGTCTAACAATACCAAATATTCTTGCTCGCTTACAGTCAATCTCATCCATGGCTCACCACGGGAGACTTTCTGGAATAACCTTATTTTCTAGTCGACAGGGCTACTTAAAGCCGAAAAATGTCAATTCATAGGTCGTCATCTAAAACTTGTGTTTAGTACCAATCGCCACTATGGCTAATGTGCCTCTGACGTCCTCTTCTGAATCTGTTCCAGCCTCCCGGGCTTCGCCTTTGTTCTATTAAGCTCATTCTGGTAAAGCTCTACCAAAGAACTTTCATTCTGGTTCCGTATTAAGAAAGCGGTCACAGTGATCTGATCAATACAATGGAGACATGATGGAAACTTTCCGTAGTAAGGTTACTATCAAATGAAGGTTACGCGTCTACGCAAATCTCCTAGCTTCATCACACTTCTACTGCCGGCACGTAAGCTTGGCTAACAAGATCCTGACAGGTATTTCAGGTACGACCAAGGCATTTTCTACTCTTTGATCATCGAATGGCTCTACCACAATGTCAAGAAAACAAAATTAGACTAATGAGGTTGCGCGTCTCATAGGGTGCAAGCAATAACACTGCGACCTGCGTATTTGCACGGTGTATGCTAGGATCCATGGTGGCTTGTAACATCTAATTGAGACATTGATGCTATGCTGAACATCAATTCGGGATCGACGAGGTGGGACGAACGTTTCCATCTCATGTCAAAATGTTTATAAAACCTCAGAGTTCTCTCAATATTTTCTCCTCATCATCAGGTTTCAGCCCTTTCATTCGCTTACCACTCGAAGATCCGAACTAATACTTCAACTTCAACGACACTCTTTCTATTTGATTTTTCGATTCCAATCATGCGTCAATCGATGCGAACAGGAGCTGTTGCAGCTCTTGCTGCCTCTACAGCAAAGGGCGCCTCCCTCGCAGATGTTTTCACTGTCGCCAACGTCCAAGCTGCTTTACCAGCAAACGGAACCTTGAACGGCATCAACCCAATCTCATCTTCCGTTACTGCCAAACCTGTTTACAACGCCACAGTCAGCTCGGTAGCTTACGATTACTGCAACGTTACCGTCACTTATGCCCACCCTGGCAAAGATCAAGTTGTCGTTTGGTGCAACTTCCCAAGCCCAGATGTCTACAAGAACCGTTTCTATGTTGGCGGAGGAGGTGGATACGCTCTCGGCTCCGACCCAACCGCAGTGTCACCTCCCTCAAGGGATGGTACAAGCTTTTCCTTATCCCAGGAGCCGCCCATTGCAGCACCAACACTCTTCAACCAGGTCCTTACCCAGCCGACAACATGGCTACCATGATCGACTGGATTGAGAACGGTATTGAGCCGGAGAGACTTAACGCTACTGTTGGCATCGGTACTTTTGAGGGAGAGGCTCAAAAGCTTTGCGCCTACCCATTGAGACCTATCTGGGATGCCGAGGGAACCTTATATTGCGAGTATGACCAAGCTTCCATTGAAAGCTGGATTTACACTTTGGATGCATTAAAGATGCCAGTCTACTAGATATGTCTTAGTATGATGCTAAGAAGTGTACAAGAGATGGAAAGGGTGTGTGATTAGAGTTGGCGGGTGTATCTTTAGCATTTGGTTGGAGTCGAAAAGATTATCGCGATTCTTCCTTTTTCAGTTCGTGTATCCCCTATACTGCTGAGAATGGGCTCCCTCGCTTAACAGGGTCTTATTAACCAATTAGATTATCAAGATTCCTTGAATTTAACCCAATATTTACATTTATTTTTTGATATAAAATTCAATCAATATTTTTTCTATATCAAAACTTCTAATATAGTAATATATATTAATTCTCAATCTTTTCTTTTTTTAAAAAATTATAAAAAATCAATATTTAAAATCAATATTTAAAATCAATATTTAAAATCAATATTTAAAATCAATATTTAAAATCAATATTTAAAATCAATATTTAAAATCAATATTTAAAATCAATATTTAAAATCAATATTTAATAATATAAAAAATGTGATTAAAAATCTATTAAAATAGTTATTCTATTTAATAAGGCTTTATTATTCAAGGTATATCGCATGGATCACTTTTGGAGCCCATTCTCAGCGGTATAGGGGATATTCTGCCTTTGTGCATTAGCAGTATTCTTATATCAAACAATTTCTGCCCTTAACTTAAATTTTCATAACATTTGCGGCCATGATTAATCTGTGTGAGTGACCCAACTATGCACATTCAATAGCTCACGTGTGAATGAACTCCCCATTAGCTTTCACTCAAGTTATGACGATTAACAAAGAGCCGCATGATAGCCGCAAAAGATCTAGAATAGGAGATATAACCCTTTTGGGAAAGAAAAGACGATGAATCCTCTTGTTTCACCACGCCAAACTCAAAATACATTAGCAGGCACAGAAGCTAAAGAGCTTACCTGAAAAGCGCTTCGTTAGGATAAACTCTCAATCATTGCAACACAAGAAGAGATAGCTGTATGCTAGACGTATGAGGAATTGTGATGCTATGTGCAGGTGCTCATGTACCGAGGCGGATGCGTGTGTTGGTCAACAGTTCGCAGATTTTGATCTTCTACTATTGCAGTGGAGGTGATTTTCATGGCAGCGTCGTGAGTAGATTGCCCAAATGCGATAAGATACCTGGTCACTTGACAGATCTGGTAAAAGAGGTCCAAGAAAGTGACTACTGTATTGAGACTACTTCCTCGTCGATCCGTGGTTGGTAAATACTAGGTCATCTGACAGATCGAGGGGTTGGGTGGATTGCGCTAATGGTGGGGTCAATTCTGTGAGCAGGGTTCGCATGAAGCGCAATTATCCCAATTTTTACTATCCTACCTATGCATAGAATGTGGGGCATAGAATTATACACTTCATTAATTTTTTATCTGTCATGATGTTGTATTGTGCGTTGTACAATTGTGTTTTGTGTTGATCTCAATGATCCTTCGGGGTTCGGGACGAAAGTACCAGGGAATTGCTTGTTGGTGTGGTGATTCAGCATTGGCGGTTTATGGTAGAATGAGGCGAAAGGGAAGAGAGTGGTGTATGAAGCTCAAGGATGTCCGTTGAATAGAGATGTGAGAATATGTCTGGCAGGTTAGCTTACCCATGGTTGATGAGGCTCGGGGAGGGGTAATGGAGACTAAAATCAGGGTCCAAAAACGTTAGATAAGAGGGGTCTACTCAACATGGATTTCTCATATCAAACCATTTGAATGCCGCAAGCGCGGATGATCAATGATCTGTTTCAGTGGCAAATTACCTACATGGGTGGGTAAAGAGTGACTCGAATCAGGGTCCAAAGTTCCTGTCGGTGAATAAGTGCTAATGCACTCCTGATGCGGATGTTGATAGGGCATTTACAATGATTCTCAAACGTTGCTGCCGTACATTTACAACGCTCATGAATCATCGCGCGCCGTTACCGCAGATAGCACGTCAAGAATCTTTGGGTTTGGGCGTGAGCGGCTGTTGAGGCAGTAATCTAGATTAGAACAACTCACCGTTAGGTGACCCAGACTTAATGCGGTAGCACACCCATTTGAGTAATTTTAGTCTTATGGAATATCGAAAATCCTAACCCCTCAGGGTTCCCTAAGTGTCATGCATGAAAGCAGCCGAAAGTAGCGGTTTGGCTAACTTACTTGATTTGGAAGTAATTCCTATTCGGGCAAGAAAGCGCAGTCTGTTAACTTTTTAGCAAAAAGTAAACAGTAACTAAAATTCAGTCCGTCGAGAGCTTTTCCAGGTCATGGGGCTAAGCTAATGCCTATACCTTCTCTACAGGTTAGCAAACACTCAAGTGATTCAGCATGACCATGATTTCCAGATGGGCAGAATTCCAAAGCTCAGGAAATGCAACCAATTAGCACCGTAGTAAGCTCAAGAGATTTGAATAGGATCAAGGTAAAGACACATGGAATTTTTTTTAGGTATCGATATCATTTGGCAGATTCATCCCTTAGAGTTGAGAAGTCGTACTATGTAGTTTGAATGTTCTTAAAAATGACATACTCAATTAAGGACGAAAGACCAAGGTGGCACATTTCTTCTCTATACTTGCTTACTAGTGTTCCGACACAACTCCTGGGGTATGTCACCAACTTTGGTCCAGAATAGGGATCGTGATTTTGTGACATAACTTCGGAACAATAACTTGCTAATGACGGCAACCGATCTTTGAACAGCTTGACAATATTTCGTAGAGTTGAATAGCTATCCATTACGGACACAACGTTTCCGACTATCTCATAACGAAATAACATACACCTATCCTCTCAATATCTCAGATTGATATCAGATTCTCTAATTTTTGATTGTCCATCTTGGAAATTTACTGCTAATCTTCGTTTTATTGCCATTGCCAAACGCTCATTTATCTGGTACATAATGTAACACAATTGGCAGAGGACATCAACCCACATCTGGATCTTGAGCAAATTCAAACTCCTCGAAACAGAAGATAGTGATAGGACAATTTCGTTCTATTACCGATTATCTTTTTACAGAGGAGAATGCATCAGAAACTGCCAGCGTGTGCTCACCCCCCCCCCCCCCCCCCCCCCCCCCTTTTCATTCACTTGCCATCGATTCAGGATATCTTGACAATCTACCTAGAGCACTTAATCATACCTGTAGTCAGTACACGTGCGATAGACCTTGCTACAACCACCAAGGATTCACTGAATAGTGTGAACTTGGGATTGAGGAATTCAATCTCGTAGCTATATAAGAGGGAAGATGTTATGTTTCATCTACCTTCAGATTGGATTCAACGACGTTATGGCTGCACATGGGGGTACTCAAAAGTCAACGGAGGGGGATTCGCAGAATGGGTACCGTCATCAAGTGCTCAGAACTAAGCAAACTATATCCGAAATGGGTAATCAATGGGCGTATTGTCATCTCACTACTACTTTCAATACTGTCGTTCATACTTGTATTCATTGCCTGGTCAATGAAATTTTATTGTCAAGCAATTATCTTCAAGTAAGAACAATCATTGGGCGACAGCCAATCCAGATTGAAAATGTTAGCCAGTTCCATTGCCTGTAGAGATATACTTCAAATGTGACCCGTACCCCATGTTGTTCGAAAGGGTAGTTGTTCTTGGTCTTTGTATCTTCAGTCTAGTAGAAACGGCGTATACTTATAACATAGACTGGCGATCGATATTCGCTTCCCCGCACCAGACACTACGTGGTACAACATTCACCAAAAAGCCTAGTGATAATCAATCAATAGTAGGACAGAAGTCATTAACAATGTGAGGAAGACACTGCTGACAGGATAAATTTCTAGTACATCTATGATACCTAGGTACTTCTAGTGAATGAAGATCATCCTCTATACGGCACAATGAAGGCTAAAACTCTACTCTCACTATAAATATCCGACAAGCCATAAGTGAACACAGGCATAACAAACATGTAAGTTCGTCCTGCAACATCACGATGGTTTTCCAAAAAGAATGTGAGTTGCAGTGGTGGTTTCGAAGAACTCAGGACCTGCGTCTCACGTCTTATTAGAATGGGGTTCATGATTGAATTATCAAGTTTGACAATTATTGTTGTCGCTAACCCATTCTCTTGCCACAAAAAGATGTACATTGAGGAATCATTCACAATATGGGGCTCAATCAAGACGATATGGTAGCAGTTACAGATCAGATGATAAGGTGTGAAATATTTGGCAGGGAATCCTGTGAATTTGTAGTGAGCAGTGAAACGGTTTGATGAGCTCAACAGCTCTCGAGATACACATTTATATAAGCGGATCATGTATGTAAAAACTTCTGTATTTCGACCAATCGGGTGACTCACAGTTTGTAGACTCAATTTCAGGTCAAAGTCTTGTATCAATCACATAAATAATGCTTCATCTATCGCCCTATGGAAAGCTTCCTATCCAACTACTGAGTTTCACTGTCAGAATGCTCCTAATCACCAAACTTTTTCACATTCATAGAACTAATTGTAATCTTCAAAATTGCCCTAGATCGCAGAGCCATCAAAAATTTGTGACATCAGCACCTGGAACCCCGCGAGCAGAACTCTATATCAGATTTGGACACTCGTCTTGAAGAAGTTTAGACGTAAAGTGGAGTGAAGAACGACAGAAAATCCACTGAACCAATTGTTGTCAAAAACAGAAAATCTTAGGGTTTTGCCCTACCATCTATCATTGTTCTTATTTGTCTTGTAACTTTCAGCTGTATAATAACTCTTTGAGAACAAGCCGGCGTACCCGTGGAAGCGCCGACAAGCAATCAAATCGCCCATTTTCGGCTAGCCATTGTTTTACTTCCTGAGTATACTTTCTATCAATTCCGATCTCTTCAGTGATATTTGTAGTCCTCAAAAGTGCTCCTTCTCTCGTAACTACAACTGGGGTCATGTGATGAAAATGTTCTTCCTAAATAAAATTTTGGGCTAGAATCTCCCCAGTAGTTTCGAAATTGAGGTATATAAATTTCTCTTCTGACGGAAGACGATCATGTTTCTGCGAATACGAAACGCAATTAACTACGGAGATGAGATGGAAAGATCAAAGGGTGGAATTCTGATTTCTATCAGTCTGCCAAACTCAATTTGCGTAGCATTTTTCGAGAACTTCACCTAAAATCGAAAATATTCGCACCAGGACAACTTTACCGATATATGTCTGACAACAACAAAAGAGCTATAATAGTGATATTTCTGAATGAGTTTCTTCCCACTATCCAGTACTATCTGATGGTTTGATCTTCTACAGACGCTGTCTCTTGCCGATTTGCAGAATTCATGCTATCAAGAAATCGTAACAGTTTTAATTTGCAAGTAGTATTTCACTGTCGAGTCGTGTTACAAACCATAACCAGTATTATCTACAGATCAACACTGTCCCAGAGAATCTTCCATCAATCTTCGAGCAAAAGCCTCCACGACTTATTGCGAGATGCCTGGCATATATTTTCCAAAAGACTCTTTTGAGAGCCTTCCTGCACGTGATGGGAAAGCTGTTGATCACTCTGTCGGAGAAAAAGACCCTTACCGCGAAAGCCATGAAATTTATATTACATGAGTTTATTCGATAAACGATATGAAACTATTCAACTTTCTCATGGTATCACAATTTTTGATATAGAAATGGACTGACTGTAGACTACACAACACTTCATACTACAGAAACCTGATCTGGAAATACAATTTAGGATCGTCCCTGCGCAATGATAGTACTTGAGATCACCTGAGATCTTGGTAATCTATGAGATTTGTTTCTTTCGGTAGAGGGTTGTTTTGTGGAATGAACAGACTCTGAGAGTGGTAATTTGTATAAGCGTGACGACAATCAATTTTCAGTGGCAACGAAGGAGAACTTGTTGGTTGATATATGATCATCTAATGTTGAAGGGGTAGATTACACAGTAGAATTACCAAAAGTTACGGACTGACACGTGAAATATTATAAAATGGCTTGAGATCAAACACCACGCAACAATAAAGGAAGGTACCAACCCAGCTTAGTACGAGCACATAGATTTACTTTTCGATCCATGTGAGGTTTTCATCATGGTCACACACTAGCGTACTTTCCCAAAGTTTATTTTTGGCATCCATGATCTACTGGCTCCTACTAAAGCTAAAGTGTGCGCTCGCTCTTCTATTGGTCCCAGAATCTTGATTACGTCAATTTCGAGATCGATCAGATGTGCAACAAAACGCAACGGAGGGTCTAAATTGGGATCTAGCATGTGCTGGAATCACTTCTAGTAGTGAATATACCGACTCTAGAGGATTCTATGACCCAAGCTTTGAGGTTACTTTTAAGCTAGTGTTTCTTTTCCTAGTACATTGGATGATCATTCACTTGCGGATATTGCCAAGATGGGAGATAGTATTTGTGGTAATAGAGTGACATACTCGTAGACTCACATCAGATTCATAGGTCTTACATTCGTATTGAGCCTGCGCGCGAAGTCTTATAACCGCTTTCGTTGTGAGTACATCAAGTTGAATAAACGTGTTCGAAGGTGAGGTTGTTGGTCTAGTTCAAATCGAGGTCTACCTTACGTCCCTTTCAAGTTATAGTTTATATGTGTAACTTGATGGATGCTATTGTCTCAAGTGGCTTCCCTGTTTGATTTACATCTTGTAACTATCGGCTACTAGGATTTTGTTGGATGGGTTGTATCCAATCTGAAAATATGCAGTGGATACCTCACATCCACGTATTCGCATCTGATGTACTAGCTACAGATAGTGAATGCCGAGATCTACCAGTTCTTCGCTAGTGGCATAGTGTATAAGCTAACGAGACCCGTCCCACTCTCCCATGTTTCTTCACCCGCTATAGAAGCTAAGCCCCAACAAGCCTTCAAGATCTGAGTTTGCGCTCAACGATCTATTGGCTCCTCGATATTATCTCTCTTTGCGCTCGAGAGTCCATTGGCTCTTCCTCCTTGCTTACGTCAAATTCGAGAGTGGATCAAATTTGTAGATATGCAACAAAACTATTCTCAGAAGCCAGACTTCAGACGATTCACTTTAGTGAATGAGATAGCTAAATACATCTAGCCACTCACAGTATCAATAATGCCATGAGATCTGCCCAAGCGTGGAATATTCTCGCAACTTCCCTGTCAGCCATTCGCCTTAAGGTAGGGCTGATCGATCCTGTTTGCGCTTGTAAATCTATTGGCTCTGTAGATGACTTCTTCTTTGCGCTCATGATTTTACTGGTTCATTCCGCTTGCTTACGTCAAATTCGAGAATGGGTCAAATTTTGTAGATGTGCAACAAATTCTCGGTTCGGGTTTTAGACTCTGGTTGTAGTGAATTGGGATGGCCGACTATTCATTTTCACTTTTTTGCATCAACAACTTTCTTCGCCCATTCAAAGTTATTTATCACAGATTAACTTGAACTTTCGTACAAAAATTTCTGTGCACGATCCTCGCAAATCGATTCTCGCCATCTTTCTATTACCAAACAATACTCTGTGACCATGAAGATGATACACGAGATTTTGTTCAACCTCTTTCCTTTCCCAAACTTTGCTATTTCTTATCTTTAAACCATACTTTACAGGTTCAAGCTACCGACGAAAGAAAGTTCACTCTTCCACCAGGAATCTAACATATTTGAAATCAAAATAGAGAAGAAAAACATTTACCCTCGATATGACGTCATGACTACCGAAACCACCAACGACACGACACTTACAAGTCGTGCTCACCGTTAAAATAATTATCTATCATCGCTTTCAACCGTCAAATTTAGTTTAGAATACTTGCATCTGTCTAGAGACCTCGAGCTTCAGAAGGTGGTAGTTGTCTGTCCATCGCTCATACTTCTCTCCCACCACCAAATCACCAAACCACTCATGTCAGTAGTCCAACAAAACAGTCCGAATTTCAACACCAGATAATTCTCCATTTCTCTACACCATCATCTTGCGCTTTCAATGCGCATCACAGCGCATCTCCTCTCACAACCAATTTCCAACGGGAAGTGTGTTTTTTCAGCTCTCAACCGTCGACCAATGAGAAAGCGAGCGCATTTTTTCCGATGTGCAACAATACGTTTTGGACCGTGATATCACGTGAGTTTCTTCACTACCCTGATGCTTGCTTAATACTAGGTACACTTCTTAATGTACTCGGTAAGAAAAATCAAGACAGGAGAGCGATGGTGGAATATTTGTAAGAAAATCGTTTAGTTCGTATAATTTGAATTAACTCATACTATAGTGACAACTTTCTGCGTTGGAAATGTCTTGGAATGTTGATCGCTAAGGAGTTACGTCGATCCTATTGTTTATTACATAATACACCTGTCTTCATGAGTGTCAAATAACTTCCCGCAGGAATCTGAGGGAGCAAAGGAAGTCGCAACTGAGGCTGCAAACAAGATCTGAATAGGAATGAAAGGGATGTGCCTTGAAATATTAAATCACAGCAAATTGAGATGTCAAGAGTGAGTGGCATGAGATTGGGAATTCTCACATGTATAAGTCTTTGCTATCATGATTTCACGTTTAAGCTTATGACAGCTATGAATTTTCAAAAGAGATGGCAATAAGATTCTGGGATTCATGTTCTTGCTTTGTGGTTTGAGATACATACCACCGTAGTAGTATAACAATGTTCGAACATGCTCTCTTTTTCTTTTGAGCAACGATAATCGAAAAATGAAGAAGTAAAGCTGCAACAAGACCTCTAATTATCTTGTCTGACGTCTAAAACTATATACAGTTACCATGTGTAAATAAACAAGCGTGTATCTTTAAGGTTGTTACTCTTTAGAAAAATAATATAAGCTCTATACTTGACTGGACTTAGTATATTCAGTTGCCCAGACTGTGCCACTTTATTTGTATAACAGTTGGTGCTTCCAAAACCTGCCTCTACCTTTGACTATCTCTTCTCTCACAATGATCTGTCTTGCAACTATTAACAAAGAACGACGAGTCGACCATCCACTTCACAGCAAACAGTTTTCTCAACCGAGGAAACAGTGTCCGTACAAAATATTCGTCATGTTTGAACGTTTGGTTCTTCGCCATGTTCCTCCCCTCTTCATCGCAACTACGGTGACAGTAGGTCGAACCACACCATTATCTTTCAGCGGCGAAAACGCAATCAAAACCTTTGATCTTCCACGATGTCTTCCCCTCTCGAAACCTGAACAAGCTGTCATGATTCTCAGCTCTGCTCGCGCTTCTGTCTACGGCATTGCTCTCTGGGGAATGTACTTGAAAAATCATTTCGCTGCGATGGATATTCTTTTCGCGTCCATGGGCTATTTGGCCTTGTGGATGCGTGAGTTTGTTGGAAAGAGGGTTCTTCGACAAGTAAAAATGTATTTCGAGGTGTGAGTGCAGGCTTGATTGCCTTGCGGGGATTGCTAGGAATGACTACGTGGGCATAATTTCAAGTTCATGTTGTTGGTTCGATGGGCATTATGAAATCAGCATCTTGCCAGCAGTGTTAGCTTGAAGAGAGTCAAGGAAAACAACGAGCTCAAATACGCGTTGAGGTTTGTTCCGGATAATCAGTTGATTCTTTCTACTGAGACAAATGAATGTTCAAGAAACAACCCAAAATTCTTGAAATTTATGACTTATGAAAAACAACTCGATGGTACAATTGCTGGTGTAATTGTCAAACACTCTCCTCACGGCAATTCTTCTCCCCTTGAATCTCTATTTCTTCTAGTCCAAAGTCAAATAGAATTTGACTTTTTCAGTTCATTCTGTTTTTCCCAAAGTACACATAAAATACCCAGCAATGCGGGAGTCAGCATTACGAGCCACACCACCCTCAATGCTCTAACATACACATCAACGACCTGTCCCCTGATAACTGCATCTCCGACACTTTTTATACCTTTTCCATTTGCTGCATAAGTATACGCCGCCCCGTAACCATCATTTCTTGTACCAACGGTCCTTTCTCGAATGCGGATTGCATTGGTTTGTCCGTTAAAAATGACTCCCGCTAATGTTACCCCCCAAAGAAACCAGAGTGATCTGATAAATAAGTAAGTTGCAGCTGCAACGCAACATCAATTCCTACCGGACTAAGACCTTGCACAATTCTGCCAGTAATGAGGAAGGCAGGACTCTCTACACCACAGAAGTCCCACTACCAAGAACGAAAAGTGCAAGGACACAAATGTCAGGATTGCGACGACCAGAAATATTGGCCATTTGACTGTATAGTGGTTGGGGAATGGCAGATGCAAAGAAGAAGCATTAGGCAGCCCAAAGATAAATTCATTCGCTAGCACCGCCAATATCGCACGTACGGTTGATAGGAGTGGTTATAACAGTGCTGTCTGAAGCAAAAAAATAAGGAAACTAAGCAGGTCACAACAAAGACGCACAGGGTAGACTATAAGTGCTCAAACGGAGGCGGCTCTTTAATTTCAACGTCTCTATTCTCTTATTCGGTGTTAGCCAGAACCATGATCGATTCGTTGGATCTTTGTAAAATTGGCAATGGAAACCTGATTTTAATGGGGAAATCGGAACTCCTTGATAACTATCAAGATATTTCAAACAATTCGCAAATTACCTTCTGTGCTTTGTGAAATGAATTTTGCTACCGCGATTGCGCAGCAGCTAGTAGTGAACTGGTTATCATGTATCTCACAAGCCAAAAAAGTTCATCGACTTTCTCCTTCGGGAAGTTGGTGAGTTATTTGACCAGGACTATGCACGAGAGTGGTCTTTTGGTTTAACTCGGCAATAATAAATTACCGCTTTTGACATTTGATTAAACGAGCACAAACCCCTCCAACTGTTGCTATCAACCAAGTTGATAAGTGTAAGTAATTATAGTTCTATTGTGGTTGTATTGTTCTTGATCATTATTATCTATGGGAAGCTAGTATTTAATATAGGAAAGAGCTAGCTCGACGCTAGCTAATACAGTGCCCTCTTTGATCACATGATCGATGTCCCGACACCAACCAAATTTCGGGGCGAGCTAGCTCGCCGGTGTTTCGGAGCGCCTGATATTATCTATAAAACAATCACTGGTTTTGTATTCTTAAGCTCTACAATCCAGGCACTACATTTTCATTTATCCAATCAGCTCTCTTTCACTGATTTCTCTTTTGAATAGCTTCAATATAACTAAATTAGATATCTAATTAATCTTTAGTATTGAAAGATTAGAGATTTTACTTATCCTTTCTCTTTTTCTCTTCTTTTCTTCAATATTTTTTCTCTAATCTAGAAAAGATATCATATAATTATATTACATTATATAACCATATACAAATTGAATTTCTGAATTTTAAAAAACAGAATATATATACATTATATAAAATCCATAAAATCCATAAAATCCAACGCGTAAGTTTCTTTCGCTACGCTCCGAAACACAGTTAAGAAAATTACGTATCTATCCTAGCCATATATATATTTATAAACTTACACATTGAAATAATTATCCGAGGCAAAGTATGATTCAAAAATAAACATATATAGTAACAATGTACAGCTATTTATTGAATACTAAAATCACAATAAAAATAATCATTTTGTTTTATTTATAATAATAAAAAAGAAATAATAAAAATCATTATATTAAATTAAAAAAATTCAATTTTTTTTAACTATAAATTAAAGAATTCATTTTTAATATTTATTATAACTTAAAAATATAGACATAAAATTATTTATAAGATTTAATTAATATTAAAGAAAAAGTTCTTGATTTTCGCTTATTTTATTAGTAAATTTAAATATTTTGACTTTATATTAATTTTTTATATAGATTTTATAATCAATAAAAATTCTAAAAATAAATAATCTCATTTTTATAAAAATATAATTAAAATCAAAAAGATTGATATAAAATTTATTATATATAAATTATAATCTTATGGAAAAACATATTGATAATTTATATAAGTTTTAGTGCGATTTTGGTATTCGATGAACAGCTGTGCCCTAGTACTATAAGATCCGAGTGCATCTTAGACTAATATTTTGATATCAATCTACTATAGATTGATTATGGATTAATAGCGATCTATATACAGGAGATTCATGACCGTGACAATATAATATACAGTGTAGAGGGAGACACAGGGATCACAATAGAAATTAGGCGTGATTCCATTAAACATTAGATCTCAGTTGAAAGGGGTTCCTGCAAGATGAGTAGCCCACAAATTGACGGATATCTTAGAGATTCTCTGTGAAGAAAAATGTAGACTGGTGGTCTTGGATACGAATATCAATCATGTTTGATACCAGCCAATTAAATGAATCTATCTAGCTAAGCATCTTGATCTCCAAAGATATTAACAATTAGTTTTCCATCCAAGACTCAAGCTAAATTCTATCGCGTTGGAATCAGGTATCTACCATCAAACAAGCCATGTATATCTTGACAAAGAAAGCTATACTAATTGGATCATAGTCGGCTCAATAAAAGCCTTACATTCACATATCATCATGAAGATTTTTCTCTTCGAGCAACCTCAATCAAGAAAAGGTTACTCAAATATTGCTTTCCTTTCTCAGAACTAAGAATTCTCTCTCATACGCTTTTTTAGCCAAGACAGACACAGGTTTAATGACTACCGCTTCAAATTCTGCTATAAACCTTGATAATGATAGAGATTTGCTACTGCTATTGTGTTCTAAGCTATTCTGATATTCTATTTTAGCATCTAAAATCAAAGCTGCTGCGACGAGTATCTTCAGCGACGCGAAAATACTATCAAACATTGGAGTCAATTCTGCCCACGATTCAAAGTCCGCGACTTCGAGGCATCGGATATGTTTTGAAATTCTTAAGCTTTACTTCATGAGCAGCTATATCCTTGTCAAGCTGAGCAATTGTATCCTTGTTATGCTCATGAGAGATTTCTGCCGACTTTGTTCTTAAAGCCTGTGTTGCAGATTTCAGACTTTTTAGAAACTTTCCTGCCCGTAATTTATGAAAATCGGGAATAATGTCCCTAGCATGTTTATTTTCTTTGGTTATGTCAATTGGCTTAAGCATTGCCGCTGTCTCCTTGTTGTATTTTTCCGTCATGTTCCGTAGGTCTTCCAATGTCCAGTCTTTGCTGTCAGCAAAGGTAAATGGATATGAAATCTTTTTTTTATCATTGTTTCCGCTTTTCTTGACTTGATCATTGGAGGAAGAGTTTTGTGATGAGGATCGCTCTCTGGTTTTGGAATTTGGAGGGCGAGGTTGGACGGCGTTTGTTGGTTTTTCCTTTGGAATCTTCCCTCTCGCGGTTTGGCTACCCGAAGATGGCATTATGGTAATCAGAGATATAAATCTATTTTCGAGCTCTTAAGGAGAGATTAAGAGATTGTTATAAAATTCAAGAGTTTGCAATTATTATTCCTCTGAAAAACACAGTATCTAGTCGCTATTTATATTTTTAAATAACCAGGTGATAAATCTTTGCAACAACTAGTGTTCTTTCAATTTGCAGGCAGCCTATTTCTTGATGGTTTACCTAAATTCTGACCACAATAATTATAGCCTGGGCTAGCCAAAGGCAGGCCAAGGTCATATATTTAGCTAGGTGTCACAGGCTCGACCCGCGTGATAGCCACCCAGCCTAACGGTACACACTTCGCCCCCTTGTTTTCTCGAAACACATTTCACTTGCCTCGCCAGTCTTCAAAGCTTTGTTGACGGGTCCAGGAAAGAAGGGAAAGATCTAAATATCGCTTCCAGATGACGATCAAAACGGAACGGGTCACATTGTTCAAGGCCATACATGGCCGCTTCAAATTGACTTGATGCTGCACATTTTTAGAGACCCCACAAAAGTCGCAATTTTAATAGACAAGTACCATGACCATGAGTTCTTCAATCATCTGAAGCGTGACTGGACTTACCATATCTAGGCGAATGCATTGCCTCATGCGAATTTCTTTAAATTGACTTGCTGGATTCATGAGTTATGAGTATTTGAACTGGATTCTAAATTTGAAAGAGCTACAGAGAGAATGGCCTGAGAAAGTTGGACGGCGATTCATGAGATAGCGAACAGGAAAGCGTGTCTTGATCTACATATTCCAGCCAAACTTACTTGTAATATCTAAATCCGCGAAAGGTCTGGTATCTTTAAGAAGATGCAGACACACGACACGAGGAGGCTATGAAGAACTCAGCGAGATACCAACGGACACGATGTTCATATATCAAGGCTCAGATCCAACATGCCAAACAAGATCTCAGCAAGTTTCGACATTTCTTCCAGTCTCAACTCTGGATATAGGATCAATACCATCTCACTGAGAGTACCGCGATTCAAGAGATCTCGCATCTCTCATTAGAAGCGCGACTCGACCAGCCTAGCTCTCCATGGAACGCATCCTTAAAAATGAACTCGAGCTTCAATTTTATTAGAGACAAGATGAAGCTGTTGAATGTTACTAATTGTTGTGAGAAATTGCTAAGTAAGCCTTTGAACAACCATCATGACCAGACAAGAATCTTGCACTCGATAGACGCTAGATGCAAAGTTATAGGGCTTGGACCTGTCAAATTTCGAGAAGGCTCTCGATAGCAGATAGATGACACTTGATTCCACTCATTACGGCTTCCTTATCTCAATTCAAGGCTATAAAGATGTATCAATTTCATTTGCAGAAATACCAATGCACACATCTAGCCGTCCAGATATTGACTGCTCGGTTCTTAACCGAATTTCATCTTTCAGATCTAGCGCACAATATAAATAGTCGCTTCGGATCTTTCAATTGTAAGGTTATCCAAAACAAAGCTAGCGAGATCCCTTCAGCGCGATGTAAAATTGAGCCGGACTCACTGGGTATCTAGAAGTTCAGACGTAAAGAAGGATAATTAGGCCAATAATTGAAACTCGAGATTTGCAAACACCCACACTTTAATTCGATTTCGACTATGCTTAAAACCAGAATACGTCGATATCCATACAGTTTTAGTCTCACATTCCAGCTTTTTCTCCTTCTGGTATGAAGCTTCGAAGGCAGAACTGATGCTTCCTCTGATCTAGAAGCCTGCCCCTTTAAATCAAAAGACCCGAAAAATTATTCCCCAGAGTATGGAGCTATATACACCTATACGACTTTCATTAATTCCTTACAGAATATAAAGTAGATTTTTATAGAATATCATCGCTAAATACAGCTGATTGAACATATTAAAAAAATCTATAATATTATTTGAATATAGCTATAAATGTAAGAGTTCTGGCCCCTGCTCATAGCATATATAACGCTTTTCCAGTTAAAATATAGAATTATTTAACTTTTTATACTCTAGTTTATTTCTTATAATAAAATATAAATTAGAAATTCTTTTAAAAAATGATATTGTGAGGGCGCACAGACCCTCTCTGCACGTGACCAGGCTATACTAGCCATTTTAGCTAGTCTTTTCAAATATAAGTTGGAAGCCTCACTTCCAACTTCCTTTTAGATCTTTATTAATAATTAAATTATTAAAACAATTCCTTTTCAATTCACAATCTTTACAAAGTTATTAATTATTCTTTGAATTGAATAGGAGTTGTTTATATATAGAATACATACAAAATAGATCGAAATCATTTCTAAAGAAAATTACAATAATTTATAATACTATTTAAACAAATCTTGGGTTATTCATAGGTTTTTATATAACAAATTAAGTTAATAAAAATGGTTATTAGGAATACGAGATTATAAGGATTAATAGAATTAGAGGTGTTATTCAATCTATTATTCTTTGAATGAAATAAAACTTTTTAATTAAAATAAACAATAATCGAAAAAGTATATATAAAAGGAGTTATTAGATAAGAAAAACAATTAGAAATAAATATAGATTAAAATGAGGAAGAAATGAATTATTCGAATCTTCAAATTCGATTCAAGGAAATAGTTAGTATAAGTTTTTAAAGAATAAATTATTTGAATTTTTAAATTCAATTCAAAAAAAAAGTTAATATGAGCTTTGAAAAAGGGAATCAAATTAAAAGTTTTATATTATTCGAAATAAATGAATTTGAAATTTCTATTTCAATATACTTTTATTTATCAATTATTATTGATTGTTATTATTAAATTAATTTACAAAAAGATATAAATAATTAAGTTATTATAAGATAAAAGGATTTCTTGCTTTATTTAAATATATTGAAAAAATTATAGAAGATTATAGTTCAGCAAAAGAAATAATTGGAGATATAAACTAAAAAGAATAAAAAAAAAGAAGCAAGAATGTTAATAATAAAATATCAATTAACAATATTTATATACAATATTTCAATTGATAATATAACGAGATTTAATAATCTATAATTCTTTGTAAATAAAAAAACTCTTATGGATATTAAATCAAGTAAACCACTATCATTTAATATTTGAAATACATTAATTATCATTAATACTAACATTTTATTTATATTGTTTACAAAATCCTTTTGGGACAAATCTAGGATTAAAACATTTTTATTCTTCAAAAAAGGAAAGATTGATATTAAATTATGGATTATGGAGTTAAAAGATTATTTTGTATTAAAAGGTATTTCCGATGTTATATAATAAGTAGTGCTAATAAGAAATTATATCAATAAAGATATTAAAAAATAAATCATATTAATATAATTATATAGCGATTCCTTAATTATTATAAAATTCGAAAATTGGAATCTTTTAAAGGATTGATTATTTAATCAATATAATTCTATTGATATAGATTTAAAAACCAACCTTTAGATAATAAAAGCTATTATATTCGAAAAACAAATGATATAAGATTTCAATAACTATTTCGAATCAATCTTTTAAGATATTTTGTAGATGTATGAGAATCAAACAATAATAATATATTATTTTATAAAATTGATTAAATCTATTCTTTTATATATTTATATAAATTATAATAAAGTATTATTTATAATATTTAAAAAACTAAAAATAATAATATAAAATATAAAGAATTTCCTATATATACAAAAGCAATTGTTTCCAATTAATAATAAACAAATAAGATTTGAAAAAAAAAGAAAACTAAATAAGAATATACAATACAATATTTTCAATTTAATTAAATTCAATAATAATTTATATAGGAAAAAGAGAAAAGAGATAAAATTCTCCAAAATCTTAACAAAAAAAAAAAAAATATAAAAAAGATAAAATATATTTCAAATATAAAGAAGCAAATTATTAGATTAGTAATTACAAGAATTAATTAATTAATAGAAAAGAAAATAAATAATTAGGAAATAATAGCTTTTCTTAATAATAAAAGTGTTGAAATAAAAAAAGGGTAATCACTTCAAAAAAAGTTATATTGAGTTAAGAAGAAACCTAGGAAAATCTTTGACTATTATTATAAAAAAAAAATAAAAACTTATATAATTATTGATTATTAAATCTAATATAAGAAATAACAATTCAATATTAAATATCTAGTATTATATAATTAATATATTCAAATCAAATTGAAAAGATATTATTAATATTAGTTTTAATACAAAAAAGAGAATTACAGTAATTAATAATATTAGGATTATATAATATAAGATTATCAATAGAAATAAAAAACTAATTATATCAATATTATAATTACAAAAATACTACAGATTTCCTTTAGTTATTAAATATAAAAAATCTTTTTCAAACAATAATTATTATTTATTTGAATAAAAACAAAGATAAGATATTATTTATAATAATTATCAACTCTATTATAACAACGAATTTCATTTCTTTAAAAATAATAAAATAGGTTTAATACAAAAAATTAAATATATATTATTTATTAATTAGAAATATAAATAAAAATATCTTAAAATCAATATTTATTTCAATTTACAAAAAAATCAATTTCAAATATCTATTAATCAAAAACAATATATTATCAAAATTCAAAGTTATATTATTAAAAACAGATAATATTATACTCGAATTTTTATAACCTTAATAATATAATCTGAAAATAGATTGGAGATTAAATAAGATATTCAATAACAATAATTCAAAATCACAGGTTATATTAGATATACTTGATTTTTTAAATCTTATATATAATATGATTGAAAAAATGAAAACTATATTAGAAAAGAATATAATTATAATAGTACTATCATTTTTAGTATTTATAGATAATAGTAGGATAAATTATGTAATTATTTAGGAAGTATTTAGGAAAATCCTAAATATATATTCAAAATATTCTTTATTATTCAATAAAAAAGAAGTAGAAAAATTATTACCTTATAGATTTGAAATTAATTATAAAATTGTTTTTTGAGAAAATTATCAATTAAAATTTGAATTATTATATAATCTATTCGAATATAAATTTGAGATATTTAAAAAGTATATTATAAAAATATTTGTATTAGGATTTATAAAATTATTAAAATTAGAAGCAAAAGTATTGCTTTTATTTATATACAAAAAAAATATTAAGGAATTATATTTATATATAGATTTTAGAAATATAAATAACAGTATAATATCAAATCGATATTTTATTTTATTTATCTCAAAGATATTGAATTGTTTTGAAAAAACAAAGGTATTTACAAAACTTGATCTATATGGGATCTATAATTTAATAAAAATTTATTCAAATAATAAATGGAAAACAGCTTTTTATATATATTTCAGATTATTCAAATATTTAATATTATTATTTGATTTATATAATACTTTAATTATTTTTTAAATATATATTAATTAATATTTACAAGAATTTGTTGATAAATTGATTATTATATATTTGAACAATATCTTAATTTATTCGAAAAATAAAGAAAATTACAAGTTTTATATGAAACAAATCTTGAAGAAGCTATTAAAATAGAAATTATTTTATAAACTCGAAAAATACTAATTTAATATAAAAGAAATGAAATTCCTAGGTTATATTGTTTTAAATAAAAAAATCACTATAGATTAAATTAAAGTTAATTCAATCATGAAATAATTAATATCAAAATCAATACAAAAAATATTATTATTTTTAAGATTTTGTAATTTTTATAAGCAGTTTATATTCAATTATAATGATATTATATTATTAATAACAAATAATATAAAAAGAAAGAAAAAATTCGAATAGATCAAAGATTATAAAAAAGTTTTTAATATATTTAAGATTGTTTTTATTAAGGTTTTATTATTATATTATTTTATTATAATACTAACTTATTTTTTGGAAACAAATATATTTATTAAAATATTGTATAGGATATTATTATAAATCCAAAAAGATATATACAAATACCTAATTACATTTTATTCCCAAAAGCTAATATTAATGAAAATGAATTATACAATATTCGATCAAGAATTATTTATAATAATAAAATCTATCAAACACTGATATCATTTTCTGAAAGGAATCCAATATTAAATAATTATTATTTTCGATTATAACAATCTAAAGTATTTTATAACCTTTAGAATTTTTATAAAAAAACAAGCTAAATAGGTAATAGTATTATCAATAATCAACTATATTATTATATATAAACTGGGAAAAAGAAATCTTATTAATAATCCCTTAAAAAGAGTGAACTACTAATGTGAAATAACAGAACTAATGTTTTTTCTAAAACTATAAGGATAAATTATAGATTCATTATTATTATTAAATAGCTAACCTGATATATTATATTTAATTGAAGATATTACAAAAAGGGAAATCAAGGAAAATATATTACATATATTTAAAGAATTGCAAGAAATAAATAAGAACTATATCGATACAAAAAGAGCTGAATTCCTTACTACACTTTAAATTAAAAAAATATTAAAAGAAAGTCTAGACGATATCTAGAAAAGTTTAGAATAATAATTAGATTTTATCGATTTAATTTGATATTATTAGCAATTACACCCTAATCTAATAGGAATTCAATTCAATCTAAAAAAGGAATTATAGTATTACAAGAGAACAAGATTGTTTATTCCAACAGATAAAATATTGTAAAAAGATCTAATAAAGGAATTTCATAATTCTTCAATTATAGAATATTTCGAAAAAAATAGAATAATCAGAGTAATAAAAAGAATATTATACTAATAAAGAATAAATACAAATATCAAAGATTATATATACTTATGCCTAACTTGTTAATACAATAAACCATTATATATAATAATTATAGAAGAATTAGCTCTAATATCTATCTCAAACAAACCATAAAAAGGTATAATATTAGATCTAATTATAAATCTATCAATATCAAAATCTAAAGCAGATTTTAACAACAAAGAAAAAGGAAATATATAATTATACCCTGTTTATAACATTATACTAAATATAATTTATAAAATAATAAAAGAAGTAAAATTCCTATTATACAAAAAGAATATAATATCAATCCAATTTGCTTACCTTTTTCTAAAAAAAGTATTTATAGAATACAGAATACTAAATTCTATTATTACAAATAAAACGAATTTATTTATAAATATATTTTAAATAATATTTACAAAACATTTAAATATAATCCGAAAATTATTTATAGTATTTTATTTATAAATAAATAATTCAATTAAAAGATTAAATCAGATTATAAAAATATATTTTAGAATATATATTAATTATAAACAAGATAATTAAATAAACCTATTATATTTAGTAAAATATATATATAATTCGATTTTTATTTTAAATATCAAATTATTATCTTTCAAAATAAATGAAAAAAATATTCCATTATTTCAGATTATTGTAATTACAAATAAAAAGCTAAAAGATATAAAACAATTAGTAAAGAAATTGAAAGAATTGTATCAGCAATTGATAGAAGATTTAATATATATATAAAATATATAAACAAAATATTATAATATAAAGCATTGTCTATTATTATTTAATATTAAAAATCAAATATAACTATCCTACAAAAACCTAATAATAAACCGAAAATATAAAAAACTAAAATCCAAAAAATTAGGATTTTTCAAAGTATTCAAAAACATTAATTTACAAAACTATCAAATCAAACTTTCAATATTCTATAAATACTATAATATTTTCTATATAAATTTATTGATATTATATAAAACAATAAAAAAAGTAAATAGATTCGAAAATATATTAAAATCATTTATAATAGAAATAATTACAAATAAGATCTATAGAAATAAAGTATTGAAATAGGAAATAAAAAGAATTCTGGATTTAAGAATATATAAATATTAGAAAAAACTATAATATTAAATGTATTAGAAAGGTTATTTCCAGGATAAGGATAGTTGATAATTATTAGAAGATTTAAAAAACTTTAAAAAAAAGATTGTGGAATTCTATAAAAGAAAATCTTTTGTTTTAAATGAGATTATAAAAGAATAATTATATCGATTTTATTTCTATTTTCTTAAAGAAAAAAAATCTAATAGAATCTGAAAAAATTATAATTAATTCCTGTTTTACAAAATATATTATGAATATTAGATTATAATCAATTGTTAATCAATAGTTATAATTCAGATTTAATAATACAATTATTTATCAGAAAAATTTTCAAATTTATTTAAATCAAAAGTGAATATCAATTATATATCCTAAAATAAAAAATACAAAATAACTAATAAACATTAAGACAAAATTTATAATATAAACAAAAACATATAGAGTAAATCTCATTTTCAAATAAAATAAAATAAAAAACTACAACTTTCTTTTTAATATAATCAAATAAAAAAATAAATCCTTGATTATCATTATCAATCTATAAATTTGAAGTTTTATTAAAAACTATATTTTCTAATCGATATTACAATACAATAAATTATAAATAAAAAAACAAATTATTAAATAGCTTTTTTATTATAACTCAAACTATTATTATTATTTATTTAAAAGTAAAAATCAATATAAAGATAAAATAACGAATATAATTAATTCAAATAAACTTAATATCATTCTAAAAGTAAAAATAAAGCTAACCTTATTATATACATTTTAAATCTAAATCAAAATATAAAAAAAAGAAATCGAATATTTATTTGTTATAAGTTTCAAGAGAAAAAACGAAGAATATCGAAAAAAAATAAAAAAAATAATTATCAAGATATATAAGAAAATATAAATTTGGTTTCAATTAAATTTTTAATTGAATAATTATAGACAAATATAAATATTAATAATAGCTCTTAGTATATTTGAATTCGAATATAAGAAATTTAATTGGAAGAATTAGAAAAATCAAAATATAATAATAAAAGTATTTTTAGAATATAATCAAACAATGATTTATAAAATATACAAAAAATATATTAAATATTAAGGATTTGTTTTATTGATTTCTAACAAATCAAAAGAATTCATAGGAATTATTCTTATCAAATAATAACAAAAGTAATTATTAAACAAAAATAATATTAAAACAAAACCCAAAAACAATCTAGAATTACCTTATAAAATTGATAATAATTATATCTATAATATTATAGAAAACCAGAAGATAAATAATATTGTATTAAAAAATTAGAATATAATTGTAAGAAAAAACAATCTAAATTATTAATATTTGAATAATGAATTTAAACAATTTATATTGAAATTTGTAAAAGAATTAATTAAAAATAATATCAAATATCTTTATAATAAAATTAATAATTTATATTAATTAGTATAATAATATAATGAAAATATAGAACAAGATTTTTTATAACAAATTTTTCACTAATAGAATATTATATACAAATCTAATCCAAAACCAAATAAACTAGAGAGAATCAATAATAATATAAGTGTAATCTATGGATATTTATAGATAAATTTATATATACAAAAGGAAAGAAAATTAACAAAATAAATAAATAAAATCCTAAAAGCTATAAACTTTAAATTATATTATAAAGACTTACAATAAGAAATTCTAATATTTATTAAGATTTATTTAGATAAAATAGCTTTATATATAAGTTTTATCAATAAATCACAGAAATTCGTATAAAACAATCTGATAGTTATAAATAATCCATTTACTTATAGAGATTATATATGGAAAGTATTAATAAACTATAATATAAAGAATATAAATTCTTGTAGAGTAATTAATATAAAGATTATAATATAATTGACCTAGAATCATTTATACAATTAATATCAACTATAGGATATAGTTTAATTAAACAAAGAAATTATATATTATTTATTAAAAAGAAAAAAGGGTTTCAAATTAATCAAACCCTTTCGAATTTGTGTTATAATATTTAACTTATTATTATAAAATAATAAGTGTAATATTAATATACTAATTATTCAATCAAAAAACTAAACCTTAAATAATATCAATAAAGATAAAGATTATCATTCAATAAAAGAGAAAATTCATTATTACTATTATTAAAAGTTAATAATATAAAGCTTAATATCGGGTGGATTTTAGATAACAATTAAAAAAAACTCAGATAATATATAGAATCTTTTTCTAATCAATTAATAAATTTCCTTTATTTTATTTTACAGCTAAACCTTAGTTTTCATTAAATGATTATCAATATGATAATATCAATAATAGTAAATTCACAATTATTATAAACAATAAAAACAATTTGGGATATAAAGTATTATAATTATAAGAACAATTTGAAATATAAAGTATTATGGTTATAAAAACAATTTGGAATCTGATTAATAAGGTTTTTCGTAATTCTTTTTTTTATAAAATTTCTATTATTAATAAAATGATTAGGAGCTCATTTATAAAATAGAGGTGATTATAAGAATGTATAGATTCTTTTTATATATAATCAAACTATATTAGTTATTTTAGTTAGTCTTTTCAAATATAAATTGGATGTTAGAGTAGAGAATAGCAATGAATCAACTTTAGGTATATTTTTGGGATAAGACTTTTTATTACTTTTTTAAAACTATTGAAAGCATACAATTTTATACCCAGTGGGTTGACTTCGATACAAGGGTCCGAGGTTAGAGATTAGATTTTCGGAATATCTCGGAAAAGAAAGAGGTCCGTGAAATATTCTAAAACGAAGGAGTCCGTGGTACGAAAGGGGCTCGAGGGTCTCCCGCCACGTGATCTCACGTGACTTATAATCTTGTGACCTTGACATTGGAAGCCTTGCTTCCAACTTCCTCTTAGATCTTTATTAATAACTAAACCATTAAAACAACTCCTTTTCAGTTCATAGTCCTCACAGATATTTAATTAATCAAATTTTATAAAAAAATAAATAGAATATTTTTTTCTAATTTTTAAAATAGTATTTGAAAATATTAAAATTAAAAATTCTAAATTTTAATGAAAATTCGCTTATTTTATATAAGAAAAATATTATATATTAAAAACTTTCAAAAAATTGATTTTAATATTATATAAATATTTAATAAAAATAATTAAAAATAATTAAAAATAATTCGAATAATTTTTTATATTTTGATTTTATTTATTTATCAATTTTAATTTTTCGAAAAAAAAATATAAAGATTTGAATAAAATATTTAATATAATAATTTGTATAGAAAAACCTCATTTTTTCAGGGATTTTGTTATATTTGTCACAGAGGTGCGGTGAGCAGGGGCCAGAACTCTTATATTATTTTAGCAGACAAATAAAGGAGTACAAAGTATTGATAAAATTGAAGCAAATCAAGATGTCAAAAGTAAGAGATATGAGAATGAAGGCTTTCATATAAGTATTATTACCATACTGTATCTATAAATCCACAATACCCGGCTCCCAGTCCTATATAAATGGTGATTGTAGATTAATTATTCTTTCTGGTGAATTCATCAGAATGCGGAGTCCTTCGAAGAGCCATATCGAAATTGTGAGAATACTAATCTCGTGCTCTCCAGAAAGAAAAAAACTCAAAGAATTTTTTTTCAAGACACCTAGGTAGTGGTTCATTCATTAAGTGCTCATTATAACAGGAGGCTCCCTTGATTTTCCATTTTATTATTGGAGATTCAATTTTGAGGGTTGAATTGCTTCCGTCAGCGCGGAAAGTGTCACTGTGCCGTATCTCGAAATTTCTTTTACAAGCGAACCTCAATTGTATTTAGAACACCAACGACTTATTTATTTATACCCCTTCAGCACCAATCAATAACCCATCCGCAACAACATCGCAAGATCTTACCTGGCAGACCCCATTCTTCTCGAACATTCTCTTGATTAATACAGGTATACAAATCATGGTTGCTCCTTCATGCTCTATTGTCACCATCGATCCCGATGGGGATCTGGTACTTCTTTTAGGGCCGGTGCCACTTTCGAAATTCGATGCATCCACTTCAAGCCCCCGCATCGACGTTCCTAATGCAGAGGTTCTCTGTCCTAAGGCAGCCAACAGCCCTGGCGAAACGCAAGATGAATGTACTCAACTGTTCAGGGCTGGGATACTGGTCTCCTCAAAGCATATGTCGTTTGCTTCACCAGTTTTCAAGGCTATGTTGACAGGGGAATTCAGGGAGGCTGTTGAGCTTAGAGAGAAAGGTAGAACCGAGATACCACTTCCAGATGATGATGTAGGTGCCATGATCACGTTGGTCAAGGTCATCCATGGCCGCTTCAAATCAGTCAATAAATACCCCAATTTAGTTCTGTTTGCCAAACTCGCTATCTTAGTCGACAAATATCAATGCCATGAGTCGACAGAGTTTGCAGTGAAGATTTGGACCGCCAACCCTCGTCCAGTCCCATGGAGCCGGAGCTGGTACAATACTGCTTGCTGGTTATGTGTGGCATGGGTATTTGGACTAGATGATGAGTTCATAAAAGCGACGGAGAAGATAATCAGAGAAAGTGGTGTAGGTCTTGGAGCAATATTGAAGGGGAAAGATCTGGCTTTGCCTATCCCGGAAAGGGTCATCAGTAAGATTTCAAATCAGATGAAGAATTTTTTTATCGCTAACGTGTTTCAAAGATAAGATAGATGAAAGCCGTGAGAATGCCGTGAGCCAACTCATCGATGTTCTCAAGGATACAATATCTAGGTACAAGGGTCAAACTTTGATATGTCCCAGCCACAGTCTACATGTCCTGGACATAATATCTCACCGAGAAACCTGCGACTCAACGGTTCTTGGAAGTCTCATAAAAAGTGCCACAAAGAAGGGGTTGATTCCGTTTCCAGAACCTCTATTCAAGAATTCGCTGCGGTATTGCGTAGTCAAGGGCAAGATCGCTTCACTCAGCCCTCAGACTGCCTGTAATGTAGTTGTACAAGACGAATCACTGCACCACAATATCCTAGAAAAGATTCGACAATCGATTAAGTCCCTAGATAAAAACATATCTGGATTGAGACTGGCAGACTGCAAGTAGGATTCTCACGTGTGCTCACTAGCTTTTTTCATACTTTCTCCAATCCTATCGATAGACATCTTCCACAGCAATATGGCCCCTGGGAGGTGTAAGAGGACGATTCTCACATAGAATACAGTCACGAACTTGAGTTTGTCCTTTTCTGTTTATTGACTGCGGTCGTTTCATTATAGCGTAATCCAGGACACCGCTTTCTATTTCAGATCTGCAATTCCGCTTTCGCCTAGAGGAGATTTCGAAAATACTGCATTGATTGATGAGAGGCCTGTTATCTACATACGTGTAGAATATGAGAATCAAAAAAGATGGGTGGATATCCTAGTCATGAAACAACAAACTATTTATGTCCCGTTCTCGAATGAACAAATCCTCAGCGTTATACAGAATTGAAGGCCGGGCTGAGCTTACCTCAATAATATCAATAACATGAATCTCATCCACTATATATCTTTCTGGCATATGAATATATATATTATAAGAGTTCTGAAATGTACTCACTATATACCATAATATTTTGTAATATAATCCTTACGAAATTCGAGGTTTTTTTTATAAGTCGACCACCCTATTTTCGGGCCACCCCTCACTTTGGCCACCTTTTTACACCAAAATCTTTTTTTTATTAAATTATATTCAATATTGATAAAGATATTATAAACTAAAAAAGTGATTTTTGATATAAAAGGGTAGCTCAAAAGAGGGGTGGCCTGAAAGTAGGGTATTCGACCTAAAGATTCTTTAATCTTGATACCAAAACTCGTGACATCAAAACTGCAAGCACTCATCACGGTGTCAACATTGAAAGGCCTACAGCCTCAAGATGGTTACTCTCGACGCGTCATAGCATATAATAGGGCTTTGGTGCTGGAAACATGGCCATTATATGCATAGAGCACTTGTCAGCTGGAGGCTACAGCAAAGCCTTCTATGGCATTACAAGAATAATACATCTGGGTGTGTTTCTGTGCTCTTGATCTATGTATGTAGTTGTAAACCTGTTGAATATATTTACCAATGTATCTCGTAATATGCTTGCTAATATGTCGGTGGGGGGTCTCGCGGTCTCATGACAACAAGTTCTTGAAACGCTCTGAAAAGAGGAGATACTACTGTTAATGTGGTGTATACTGATACCGCTGACAGCTAAAAATGCTTTACACAATCAACAAACCTGGGCCAACCGCTATTGATGTTGACCATGACCCTTTAGCTTTCGGAAATAATGAATCACAAACACGGATGATAGAAGGCTGGTGCACAGCCCTACAGTATTCTTAGGGGGTCCCACTGATGCTCACTTTGATAACGGAAGATCTAGAAGCCTTTCATTGAGTCCATATGCATCATGCAGGAGAGCGAAAACAATATTCCTACGATGCACCACCCTGATAGTATTTGCGGAAACGTCTTGCATAGAACTAGAGGAATTCCCCGAGCCTGGTGCTGTAGAGCTTACTATTTCTCCGGCAGTCTTACTTTAGCTGACGCACTGCTTCTAGAACGCGTCAGTCAACCTACATGTCCACCATGACCAATTTCATTATGAATCCTACTACTAATCAGCCCAAGTGGTGTCAAAACAATCAGCTTGGCTGGGTCACACAGTTAAGGAAACTTCCGAGAGAAATATTCATTCTTCAACGTATGAGCCGGGTGGAAATATTTGGGAAAATGCAGGGTTATTCTCTATTCTGACTTCTCTTTGGTAGATTCATGAAGATATTCTTACATTCCCCCTCATACAATATATCTCAATTTCTGGGTGAGCTCCGAGTGACCTGGCATCAACACTTACAGATAAGATATATCGTGGAAATGTCACTATACATTCAATATCATGGTAGCAACGGGTGGTGCAGGAAGTCAATTTGGGAAACACTTAAGCCCCTTCGTATAGTCAGGCGCACAACCCGCAACTATAGAGCCCCAAAACACATATATATGAGCTGGCAATACCACAATACGAACGATATATTCTTAAAAGTAACGCCAGTATTTAGATCTACAGCCAATAACGGTTCACAGCGGGACTCGGCTGAAGTGCCTATACTCAGCCGCCGTTACACTAATGATCGGTTCGGCATAATTAACGCGGCTCACAACTATGTACCGGGAATCCCCCCCAAGTTTAAGTGACATACATTGCGATTTTTCCCGAATTCATCACATTTCCCCACAATCGCTAGGCAGGGAACCTGTGTAAGAATTTGGAAGACCGGATTTCAATACTTATTACTGGTAATCACCCCGCGTTTCGCGAAATTATTTCCTTACCCATGTCACGGAATGGAACATAAATCGACCGGGTATCTGCTGCTCGTAAGTCTTGATTAGGAAATCTTCTCGGCTATCAAGTTGGAGAACGTGACAGTGAGAGTCTTGGGATCTCCGAATGGTTCTTCCGGCCGTTATATGAGAAATAGAATGCGTGGATGCTCGATCATCGGCGAAGAGAACATGTAAGCTTCAAGGACGAATATGTCATGCTTGATACGCCGCGGAAAGAATGTGCAGCCAGGAAGCGGCTTTGTGCCGTTGAGAATCAAAGCTGAAGCTCGATAATTTTATATGTTTTTAGCTTGTCGCGCTGCCGCAACTGCAGGTTGTAGATTCGGCGAATTACTGCAGGAAGGCTGCAACGTCCTTGGGATAGTTGGTCTTGGCTTACCTCTTCCAGGGTCCCGGATTGTCTAAGAAATTGTTAGAAATACTTCCTGTATTGCATGAGACGCAGACTCTTCGTACGTGATCAAATATGGGATTGCGTCTGAACCTACCATAAATGATCTGAGTCGTTGCTGAAAAGTATTCAAGTTGTGGTAGGTAAGCGAACAAGCCATTCTACAGAGTCCGGAACTCTGGCGCAGTGAAAGTTTGGAGACGAGAAATCCACAGCGAGGATTTCTGACACGTGTTGAGATAAAATTTGCAGCTCTTGAGCTTAATTTTGGTGTGTGAGGTTGCTTGATGTGTAGATTCATCGTTGTGTTGCCCCTTTCCTGCCGTGATTTTGATTCATCAGGAAGTACGAGGGGATAGACTTTCGGTTGAAAGAGAAGAGTCTTTTGATATGGGGACATGGATTGAAATATAGGGATCCAGACTTCAAGGTAAATGAAATCGTCAAATAGATTTTCCGATATTCTTATTCTGTATAGATCCTAGTCAACTTACCCACCCACCCCCATTCTTGTCCCCAATCAACTTCCCCAATCAACTTCCCCAAGTTTTCTCCGCCTATCCGAGATTGGGACTGCTGCGTTTTGCTTGCTTTTCGACGTGTTAATTGGCCAAGCGTAGTACAGGAACCGTGTGGGGAAATTGCTTGGGGAAAATGGGATCGTGGAGGCGGAAAAAAGAAAGATCAGATGAAATTCGACAAGTAGAGTACTTCCCCCGTGGCACGACAGGTCTAAAAGGTAGTCTTCGATCCTCAAAGCTGGGATAGAAAGCTGGAGGGGTCATCAATCCTCGTGCCCAACAGATCTACAAAGACTTTTATTGCTGAACACCAACAGAAAATGTCAATCTGACATAGAATCCAAGCATATGATTTTTCATCAAGACCCAATTGAGTATCCTACAAAGACTATCCCAATTTTCATTTCCCTGTCAATGCAGGAAGAGGTTTGGAACTTGGAATACCTCCCAAGCACGAGATCCAGTTAAGAGGAAATCAGCTCATGTTCCTCGTGAGGATCTGCATATTCATATATGCTGTGGCCAGAATACTTACAAGCCCCACGATTGCATTAAACGACGCCAGGAAGCTTTCAACGTTTCACAACTACACCGTCGTGGATATAATATTGCAATATATCCAATATATCAAGGATTTCGGCCAAAAGAAGAGTCCTGCTGCCGTCAGCGAATGTCAGCTTTCCCCCAAAAACGACGTCGGCGCCCTCATCCGTGACCGTTGGTTTGCCAGTATTTTACGAATTCAAGTTTACCGGAAACACTGCAGTCATTCCCCGTACCTCCAGCGTCCTCGAACATCTTACCATCAACTCACGCACATGCAATTTCTCAGCTCGGAGGCCAAGAAGATACTATCATCGACGTATTTTTGTCATATTTCATATTGAGTTGATAAAGCTGCACTTGCTGTGATCAATTCGCAACTCATTCCAGACCCCAATCCAATCCAAACCGAATTCTAACGAGGTGGGTCGGATATTGTCCTTCGGCCATCAGCACCCATTTTCATGCCTTCATCAATTGGTTCAACAACGATGTTTCATACTTGTAAGTATATATTCGAAAAGAAGACATCCGCATTACCGAGTGGAGTAAGAAAGTTCCATGCTGATCATTGTTCCAACGTTGTATTAGTTCAAGGACTGGCGCCACCCCGCGAAACCTTAAGCACGGAACAATCAATAATTGTAGATACCCCCAAACCGACGACGAATGGAGTAACGAAAAGAATTACAACTCCACACGCATGTGCAGAATGTAAACGTCGTAAAATTCGATGCGACGGCCGACAGCCATGTGGGCAATGTTTTGGATGTCGTTCTCCTAAACCATGTTATTACGATAAACATAGACAGAGGGTGATTCCCTCTCGAAAGTACGATAATTGTGCATTTCCAAACGCTGCTTTAAAGTACTGATTGCAGTAGAACCCTTGATGCTCTCTCTCAATCTCTAGACGAATGTCGTACCGTTTTACGACGACTTTATCCGGATCAAGATGTACAACAATTGTTGCTGTTGTCGCGAAATGAACTCGTTGCTCTCATCGATCGGTCCCCGCGAAGTGTGCTCTCGAATACATCCCCCTCTGCTTCAAATACCTCTCCAACATCACAGGAATATAGGTCGCCCTTGAATTCTGGGTCGGACGAAGATAGAAGTCTGGCAAATCTTGAACAGATACCAAACCAAGATATTGAATGGGACGAGGAAAGAAGAAATCGAGATCCAATACCCACAGAGGCGGATGATGTGAATGCTTTATCTCTCTCAGTTGATAGACAGTCGTCGTACTTAGGTGCGACTTCAATTAAAGCCGCACTTTTGGTTATGCTCAAGGTAGCACCGAGACTACGATCTCTCTTCTTGGCACCTTCTAACAACAAGCAAATTTCAGCAAGTAGTAACTATCCCACACCACGACCAGGAAGTTCTACCAAAGATTTACAAGCGATATCATGGTCATCTAATGGCCAGACTCTTATTGATGCATACTTCAACAGAGTGCAAATATTCGTACCAATGCTCGATGAACCCACGTTTAGAGCCGACTTTCTGAGCGGGCGACGTCAAGATGCTCCATGGCTTGGTCTCTTAAACATGGTATTTGCAATGGGAAGTGTTGTCGCAAGCAAATCAGATGATCACAACCATATCAATTACTACAACCAAGCAAAAGAACACCTCGGAATTGATTCTTTTGGTAGTGGACACTTGGAAACGCTACAAGCTCTGTCATTAATGGGAGGGTTTTATCTTCACTACATCAATCGTCCAAATACGGCCAATGCTATCTGTGGAGCTGCTTTGAGAATGGCTTGTGCAATGGGGTTACATCGTGAAAGTATGCACGAGAACAGCGTTGAGAGCAATCTGGTTGCAGAACAGAGACGAAAAACGTGGTGGAGTTTATTCTGTCTTGATACATGGGCGTCTACGACATTAGGAAGACCTTCCATGGGTCGCTGGGGCCCTGCTGTTACCATGCAGCCTCCCGAATCAACAATGAGCACTGTTTGTAAATCCCTTTCCAACGCACCTGTTCATAGCTAACATTATTCTAGAATCAAAACATGAATATTACTCCTCTAATAGAGAACATCAAATTTTGCAAAGTTGCCACCCAAATTCAGGACGCTCTTGCCCAAACTCCACTTCTCCGAACTGATGACCTTGCAAACCTCGACAGACAGCTCGTGGAATGGTATGATAATCTTCCTTGGATATTACGCTCTACAGAACCTTGTCCGGAATCAATTCATACTGCTCGATGCGTTATGAAATGGAGATATCAGAATCTTCGCATGGTACTTTATAGACCTGTTCTTCTGAATCTTGCCAACAGAGGTAATCAAGGAATTTCACCCACCAAGGAAGAAATCGCAGCGGTCCGAACATGTCGCAAAATTGCCCAAGAAACTATTGAAGATATAGCACGTGAATGGACTCCGAATCAAATGTTGGGATGGAATGGTGTGTGGTTCATGTATCAAGCATCCATGATTCCGCTTGTCAGTATATTCTGGGAATCATGGAACACAAATCTTGTTCGGATTTGGCAATCGCAGATTGAAGTTGTGCTCGAAGCGTTTGATGGCATGGCGGATTGGTCTTTGGCTGCTAGGCGAAGTAGGGAAGTGGTGAGCAAGGTCTATGAAGTCAGTAAGCGACCTCTGACTAGACAACCGAGTCCGGGGTTGAGCCATATGACAGATGATATGAGTCGAATGGGGGGAATAGATGGACGACATTATATGAATAGTGATATGTTGCAGCAGGTTGAGATTATGGGAGAAGAACAATTAATGATGCTTGATAATGGGGGGATATGGGATTTGGATGGCATGTTATGGGGGAATTTGCCGGATGGTTTGGATATGCCTTATGATGGTTTGCCAATGCAGTATGATGATTCTGGCATGGCACAATTCGAAGGGCCGTATATCATTCATCAATGATCGGTAGGTTTGTGATTGAGGTAAGACATTCTACCGTCTACACAAGAGCTGATCTCATCATCATGGGAGGTAATTTGGGTATTTTACCTAGGGCAGCGAGAAAACTTGATGGGCCATAATTAGCTGCGGATGGATGTTACATCTTTATTTGTATGGGCTATGAAGTTGAGCGTTTGTATATGATATGTTACGATATGATATGATACCACTATAGCAATATATGATTTGACGATACGATTTTCAAGCATATACAAAAATACAAAATCGAATAGTGAGATGAATAACCTCAAATCGTTTCAGCACCCCCATTTTTGATCTCAAAAACTAGTAGTGAATGTAAAATTACTTCGGCCGGCAAACCTACAAATCTACAAACCTAGCAGCCACAGTTACTTTCGCTTCATGCATCACACCATACTAAACTCGGGGTTCATCTAGATCGAGATCAGAATGCAGAAAAATCTAAGCCCACAGCTAGTTTAACACTCATCGCTCCCAAATGGTAACTTCAGCAGTTCTTTATTCAGCTCCCAAGATACTGTGAGAATGAGGGGTTCCCTTATTCATCATTAGCGAGCTGATGCCAAGATCTAGAGTTCTCGCTCAAGAACCCAAGCCACATCACAATTAATTTGTATAGAGATTTTGTGCTCAAGATTAGGTGCGTTAATATGAATTTCTTTCTTAAAGAACGTCCACGATCTCGGCATTGCGAATGCGGGGAAATCTACCTAATATTTTTTGATAAAAAGACCTAATTTACAGTAAAGATTCGCCTCTATTACTAACCCAGTAAAAGATGAACATCATACGGAGTCTCGGCCCGAAACTCCTTACACTCTTCTCTTTCTCTTCTCTCCTTCCTTTCAATCTCTTTCGAGCGCCTCTGACCCACAACTCTCCTGGCTTCCCCGCACTCATACCAACGAGACAATCCCATCCCACCCCATGCCAGTCCAACGCCTTCCAAAAAGCAAGCCTCCCTCACAACTCATCTGCACAACCCCAATGAAGATCCCCCACCTCATCCGATAATCCAGCCCACCAATCCTCCCACATCCACATCCTCACGCACACCCTCACACAAAACACTATCCGCCCATCCTCGCTACCAAAATTTCCCTCCCCGTTGCATCCGAACCCCACTTCTACGGAGAATTCAGGACCATCTCACATATAATCCTACGTCCCCCTCTGCCAACAGCGAAGTGGTGTTGTGGAAAATCCTGTTGTGTAACACGTTTTTACAAAGACCTATATGTATGTAATAAGTAGACCACCAAGTCAGGTAAGCAAGCCAGCAAGCCAGCAAGCGAATGCGGAAATGTCGTGCTAACTGTGTTAGAACTGCACGGCAGATGTGTCACCAAAAAAAGACTGTCCTATATTGTAACAAGAATGCACTCCATGCTTATCTCATGATCTTCTGCATGCATGAATGTAGTGCGACTTGCAAGATATAAAATCTCAGGTTTATTCTGATCCGCGTGATTAAAATGTATGGTTATCACACCTTTGAAACGCCAATCTTTGAAAATTTCGAAGATGTCATAGTGCGAATTGACTTGATGTTTTACTGACCGTGATATCATTATTGCTTAGCCATAGCCTCATGACACTCGCAAATCTTCGTTAATCTAATTTATGCCTCCCCATCTCGATATGCATGACATTCCCATTCCTGGATCATATGCTCTTGTAACCTTCGCGAAACACCCCTATTCGCTAGCCTCCAATCAAGTAGACTTTACCCGATTAGATCCTCAAAACTTGCGCCCTACTCGTGATACCATCAAATATGCATGTGTTGTCGATCGGTACATATTGTTTCGTGATAATTTTGATGATTTCTTGTGCTACCAAACCCCCAGTCAACGAAGAAATGTTGTGTAATTCGCCTCCTTTGGCTCGCGATACTTCTTCTGCAACTTTCTGGACACGTGGGTTAGAGGATACATTTGGTACTTCTTTGTCGATTTGGGCTAAGATCTCAGATGAAGTAGCCGCTACTACATGGGCAGTTGCGTGAAGAGCCAAGTAGATAGGGAAGTTTGATAATGGGTCCGATGTGATAGGAGCGATTGCATCCTTTTCAGATTCCAGTTCTATTGGCACGTTAATTGCGAATTCTCGAACAGGGATAATATAAGGCGAACATACTTGCTATCTTCTGCAAATCTGTTGTCGGATCCGAGCCTCGAATAAGCTTGATGAAAGCAGCATTCTTGCAGAACGCCTCTACTTCTTCTGTCTTGATCTCATTACCACGTGCATGTGCCCGGACAGTCTCTAGTATTTCCTGGACGTCTTGTCGAGCCTTTGCTTTATATATGTTCTGCAGTTGTACATATGTACTCGATTGAGCCTTCATGTCTGGAACTGACCCCGGAAGTGGGAGCTCACTGTGCTTTTCATAAAACTTCTTCACAGCATCAGTGATGATCCAAAAATCAAAATTGGATTCTTCCTAAAGTCAAGCTAGTTAGCATTACACTCGCTCGATTGTGTCATCTTCAACATACCTCGGTTGGTGAGTATTCAAACACTTCCTTCACAGAATCTTTCAAATCTCGTACGGATATGTTTTTCATCACAGCTGCAACAGCTTCATCGAAGTTCTCCTCTCCACCCTCCGCATTATTTCTTCTTGTGCCATTTGTAACCGTCGTCCTGAACGCTGCTTTATCTTTATATGACGTTGGATATGAGCCATTTTCTTCTTTCCATTTGGCCAAGAAATGCAAGAGTAGGACTAAGTAAGGTATATGACCATGCTCATGATCACTAAGAGTGTCGATGTTCTTAGTCAGATCTGCTGCAAAATTCGAAAGTTCTGGCCATGGCTTTAGAAGTCGTAAATCTGTTGTTGCGGTTGAATCTGGGTGAGTATCAACAATAGGGAAGTTTCCTGGTAGATGAGTTTTGAAATATGAGTAAAAGCCCGCCGAGTGTACGCTGACGAGAGGCACTTTGTGGGATGCGCTGTATTTCTCTGCAAGGGCGAGGATTCTGGGTTCGATTGGGAATGAGTATATAATTAATGTGTATTTTTCTTGCTGATCCTCCGCAAACAATTGGTCTATTTTATCGTCCTGCATTTATCTCGTTAGAAAACTCCATGGTAAGCAAAGAGACTCGCAAGCTTACCTTGAGTTTTGGAAACCAGTCTCCCTTCACATCTGGATTGAGCTCTTGTAGAAGTTTCACACATTGTTCCGCCCTTGATTTACCCAAACTCTCTTCATCGAGAAAGAAATTGACACCCAAGTCAGCCTCATTTACGAGTTCCTCGTCCGCAATTGTAAATTTTCCAATGCCTATTCCCGTTAGTTGAGTCCTCTGCATATCCCCATCGGCTTGTCACATACCTGGAAGAACCAAATTCTTCAAAGTCTCAACACCAACTGTGCCAGAACCAGAGTTTAATAATAATAAGTTGGCATTCTCAAGGGCTGCCTGTCCAGAAGCTGCCCATAATCGTAGTTGTCGATCATATTTCTTTTCCTTATCGGAAGGGCCTTGAAGGACTGGAGGGTTCTGGTCTATGATTATCTCCGTCATAGTTTACAGGCACAAGTTAGAAAGGTAGAGTGTGCGAAGTATTGGATCTACAAAGGTAATAGTCAATAGCTTCCTCGAATATCCTGAAAGTGTGTGAGAATACGGTAGATATGATGAAATGATATCCATATCTAATCAACCAACACTGAACTGTAGCAGAAGCCTTGCTTATCTAAGAATTGCTGCTCTTATCAGCACGTGCGAGCAATCGAGTTCTTATCTTAGTGTCTGCTTACTCCGGAGAAACTCCTCAAGGCTGTATTCACCGAAGCATCTCATCCCACTTGGCTAAACTAGTTCCCCCCACCAAATTTGGGCACGTAATAAAATAATTATTATTTCATCATTCTATTTAAATTCCAAAATAAGATCTGACATTCCCTAACCCGAGTTTTGATGGAAATATATCCTCGCAATCTTGCTTTCCGACTCTATCGCTCTCATACATTGTCTCGTCCGATTATACAATCAGCTAGACTCAAGAACTCTACAGTCTCCTTACACCGTTCATTCATAAGCGTTCGTCCCACTACGGTTCATTCCCGCCGTATATATCCCGTATTTCCACAATTCTTGAATATATCTAGAGGGGATTTCTCGAACATATCTAATAAGCAGCATCATACAAACTCAATGGCTTCCAACAATCCAGCTGTTCCCGGTCAATCCGCGGCCTCCTCAAATCCGATAGTTCCGGCTGCCGAAAATGCTACTCCTCATACTTATGATTACGCAAACCTTTCTCCAGTAGAGGCCTCAAAGCGTCGAGCAGCATACAAAGCAGTCGAAGATCACTTCGACCCATCTTACAAATATGTCGGAATTGGATCGGGTAGTACTGTCGTTTACGTAGTGGAAGCTATCGCTGCTAAAGGTCGAGATATCACTTCGAAAATGATCTTCGTTCCCACTGGCGATCAAAGTAAACAGTTGATCATCGAAGCAGGTCTCCCTTTAGGAAGCATTGATTCCTTGCCTCCAGTCGTTGTTGAACCTCTTCATCTGAGTGGAGATGCTGCTTTCGATGTTTCTACAGGTCTGCAAGATCTAGGTTTGATGGGAAAGCGTGAAAGTCTTGATGTTGCATTTGATGGAGCAGACGAAATTGACGAAGATCTCAACTGTATAAAAGGAGGTGGAGCCTGTCTTTTCCAAGAAAAGTTGGTCGCAACTTCTTCCAAGAAGTTCGTATGTGTAGCAGGTCAGTGAAGCATTTGGGTAACATGTTTGCGACTTTCATTGAAACTGATAATGCGTAGATTATCGAAAGCTCCAACCTCGTCTCCTCACTTCTTGGAAAGCCATTCCAATTGAGATTGCACCATTAGCCGCTCCAACCATTAAAAGAATTTTAATTACGCTCGGCTCTCCGGACCCAAAGATCAGACAAGGCGGAAGCGCGAAAGCTGGGCCAGTAGTTACAGATAACGGCATGTGGATCATCGACGCACCTTTCCCAAAACTTTTAATTCATTCAGATTTGAAGGGCAATGATAAGGGGGACGGAGAAAACGGCACTTGGGAGGTACACACACTCGGAAGAAGATTAAAGAGAATAGTGGGTGTACTGGAGACTGGTCTCTTCCATGGTAGAAATGGCGCCCAGGTTGCCAATGCCGGAGAAGAGGGTGGTGGACAGAAGCCAGTGGCTGCATATTTCGGTATGGAGGACGGAAATGTTGAGGTCCGCACTGCTACAGAGCATGGGGTGAAGTCGAGACCTTGAGTTCTTTGTTGTGAATGTATGAGGGGAAGTGGAGCGGAGAGCTTTAGGATGATAAATAACACTGATATAGGTGGTTAGCGAGCTATTCCCTTGATTAATTGACATTCTACCTTCACATTTGCACTTTCAAGGATATCAGGCGAATATGGGATTCTTGTTTTGGTTCCCTTCGTCATATAGACTCACAATTTACTCAAGTAGAAAAGCAATTGTTTACTACTTGTCAAAATGTAGCCTTTTTAAAGTCTGGAACTGGCGTTTGCAAATAAGTGGGCCAGTACAAGAATCAGAAAGGGGTTCAAAGTATATCATGTGGTGAGTGAGCTTCTCCCCCCGCTCTAGCTTCTCTTTGTACACTCAAAACTTTGAAGCTCGATCAAATACAATTTTGACAAGATTTGATGCTAGACAACAGTAGTAATATGGGTAGTTCAAATCAACACCTAAACAACCATAAGATTCATTTTTTGCTTGCTCGGATCTTTCTTCAGCTCATCCGTCCAAAATTCTCTGTACAGTTGACACAATCCAACTCTCCGGAAAATGGTCAGGTTGTTGACATCCAACACTTGCTGAAGCGCCAAACCCGTCAGATATCGTTTGGTTCCACGATTGAATGATATATCGCCATTAGGCGGACGAGTGAGCGTCAACGGAGCCTTGTTTGAACTTGAGTAAAACAATTTTCCGTCCTTTGCCATGCTCAAATCCGACAAATTTTTATCGTCTTCTCGCATCAATAAAATAGCCAAACTACTTATCCTTAGGCTGCTAGCTACTGGGTCTGAGTCTACCGCGACGAATCCAATTATCTCGCCTTCACCAGGAGCGTTGGCCTTCAATTGCACGAGAGTTCCCGGCCAGCGACCCGCAGATACGTTGGGTGTAGAGTACTGAGTGTCGTAGCCGTAGTTTCCAAAGTGTACCTGAGCTCGCTTCAAGTGACCTGTCAGAATCATATGGCCGGGCAATGTCTGTGTAAATACGTTTCCTTTATCTGGAGGCTGGCAGTCAACTTCGAGGCAGTGGCTTAACGGACCTCCGGATGGTTTCAATCCCGAGTGACTGTATAGAAAGTTGATCTTTTCGTGCTCGAGAGAGGCCCACGACCATGATGGAGACTTTGCTTTAAATTCGTCTCGCTTTTGGAGATCAGGGAGTGCCGCTTTCAGGAACTGAGCTGTTCCTGATGAGCTAATAGGCACATTCCTCAAAAAGGGCATGTCTGTGACGACATTGCCTATTGAAAGCTGACTCGTTCCCTCTACCAGAGATGATGCAGCCTTTGGTATGCTGCCACCATTCTTTGGAATAACAGTATGGTATTCTTCGCCCAACACAAATGGCATTGCATACCTTCCACTTTGTTTCTTAGGCTGAGAGCCAACATACCATAGTAGGCCATACTCTAAGTCTTGCTTCCATAAACCGGCCAGATAGTCATATTTTCGGAGATTGTGGATTTGGGTTGCGATACCAGCAAGTGCAGGCAGCTTGTCTGTATGATATGTCAAATCCCGTTCAGTGAAGCTCGATACAGCTTCATACCAGTCTTGAAAATATCGTCTTTTCGGATCCAAGGTACTAATCCACCCTGGCTCCCATTCCGGAAAATGAAGCCAAGTTCTGAGCCTGAAATCGAGCCTATTTGATGGATGCGAATTGCCATTTGGGGTAGTTTCTGTGGCACATAAAGTCACACAAGACCAGCGAAGGCCATCAGGACAAAACTTGAGAGTCCGAGCTGAAAGCACTTCTTCCTGGAAAATCCACCCGCGACTGTCCAGTATCGTGCCATGTTCGTCGTCTCGAGGAAGTACAGCAAATATTTGGGTTTTAAAACCATTGTTTTTAATTTCATAAACGGGACAAGGTCGCTGGTAATATGGGTCGCGCTTCGCAAAGAGTCCTGCATATGCATGGTCGCCATTGGCAGCACCAATTGTAATGACAGACCGAGAGTAAATGTTTCCCATTACAGCGAGCTCCCTCGATTTGTCTTCGGCTGAATCTTGAATAATACATAGAGCATCTACCCAAAGATATTTTATCGATAGTGCTCGAGTAACTCTAATGGCGTCTTTAGTCGTCTTGGAGAGTATTTGAACAGGAAGAGCATTCAAAAACTGAAGATGGTTTGCTTTCTCTAATCTCAATTGGCCCATTTTGCCCCAGCAATAACTCAAAGTAGCATAGGCAGCGATTTGTCCTTTTGCCTCTACGAGACGCGGCGCAATACTGGGATTCTCGTCAATATATATGACACGAGTAGGAAGCGCCCCTATTGTTTCTCGACAAAGCTTGTGATTGAAGCAATCCATCATCCATGTGCTTGCCAATTTCATAGATGCGTCGAATCCATCAGCACTTTCTTCAAATCGCTGATTTGGAAAGCTTAAAAAGGAAGCATTGGTAAAGACACTAGGTAATTTGCCTATGGAAATCAGTCGAGGAACATCATTAGAAGCAAAATATTACCAACCGAAAAGTGCATTCAAATCCATCTCCGCCGATAAATGACCAAAGTGAATATTAAAAGACCCCGACATATTAGTTCCACGGTCGATTTTCACAAAATTACGACCGTCGCACGATTTGGAAAACTCCCCTTTCTGTGTTAATATCACTCGCGTCCAGTTCTTGAACATTGAGTTCAAAAACGAGTAATCTTTTCCAACCAAGGCTGTGAAATCCAAAGCGGCAGAGAGTTTATCATTTGAGGATCCATTCACATTGCAATGGAGTCGAGCAGTCATTAATTTGCAAAGCTGGCAGTCGGGTCGAAAGTCGTCTAACTCTAACGAGTGACGCCTTTCGTGAAAGAAGAATCGGTGGTTAGAGTACGCGGCTCGTATTTCTTCAGGCGCATCTTTTCGAAAGGTCACGCTAGTCTGTTGTAAGGGAACAAATGAGATGTTTTGGCAGGTGTTGCAGAGCATGTTGAGATTGCAGTAGCAGGCACTGGGAAAGGGTAGTTTAGTTATTGATTTCGATGGTAAATGCAGACATCGTCGGTAAAAATCATAGGAATTTATATGTCGCTTGTAATCCTAGCTATCATGAGCTGAACAATGTTCAATATTACGACGTGGTGGCTTTATTTGTGTTTCTTGGCAAATGTCAGCGATGATATTGACAATCCAATAGTAAGGAGAATTACCTTGATTGAGCGAGTTAACTGTCTTGTCTATATCCCACAAAAGATAATGGATGGGTGTGACTATTTGCTTGGGCTAGTTCATCTCATGAGGTGAAGTTTAACAAACCAATACAATCACAATAATTCTAGTATCAAATTACCAGTTAAAACAAAACTTTTTGATGGTTGCCATGAATGACGGATGCATGATCTAGACTGCGATTCTTTTTATTACAATGGGTCAAGTCTTGAAATAGCGCTCATTTTGGAGTTTATCTAAAGGCGAGTGTATATTGTACCCAAAATTGGAGAGACATACATGAAATATCAGTATTTTTGGATAATCTAAAAAGATCTAGAGTTCGCCTATTATTTTATTTAAGAATTATAGTTTTTTAGATTTTCCAACAAAGAAGAAATTGGAGGTTGCCTATCATTTTGCTTCGAGATAAAAAAAATTTAGAAAATCTAAAATAGATATTCTTTTTAGAGAATCTAAAAAAGTGCTAATAAAATCTATAATTAATGTATTAAAATATTCTATTATACTTTTTCAATTGTTAGAATCGATATGAATTAGAAATCCCATATTCTATTATATTGAATAGAAAGACAAGAGTTGAATGCTTTAAAGTTTTAATTAAAAAATGAATAAGGATAAAATAGCCTCTTAACCCTTGTCGTAGCGAAGAGACAAGGGTTAAGAGAGGCTCTTGTTGTCGGACATAGGTGTAAATTCTCGAATCTTTACAACACTAAATGCTCATAACCGAAATACAACCTACTCCGAAGCGAGTGAATAGCTGCTCCCGAAGATCTCAGCTGCCTGTTCAGCGAGAGTATAAATAGAAGCTTGATAAGGAGCCGCAATGGGTAATATAATCACACTAGTATTAACAACACATAGTCCCTATTCTGTGCAGATATACATTGTAAGCTAGGTACTGTCTACGGCTTTACCTATAAGAGCAGTTCCGGCGGGATAACATGCCGTATTATGAAACTTATCAGTATTGTCTTAGGTCTTATAGAGAGAGGTAATACGGACTTACCGTGTAATTTGATGCGTTGGTCGACTAAGTATCAAGATGGTGGATATAGATTTACTTTCTCTGGAAGTTGAAAATAGTCTGTCTTAAAGTTTATCGTATCTCGTTAATGTACATGTCCATAGTAATCTGATTCATGTAAGTTGTGAATGCTAATTTTAAATCTTCTCTTTCATTTCATTCGTATCTTCCCTTGGTTCCTCTATCCTTCCCCTGATCCACTTCTTCTTGGATCCTCAAGACCACAACTCTCTATCAACGCCACCCCAGTTGATAAAGTCGATCCCCTCCTTCCTCCAAACATCATCTTCTATAAATGTCTTGTTGCTGTTCAAGACCATGTTTTTCGGGACATCTTTGTCATAAAGTGGCCAATATGGAAGATTTGGGCTGATATTTGTCGTACTATTGGATATCGTGGATAAAGAGCTATTGGACAAAACATTTGGATCGTGATAATTCACAAATGAGATGTAGGCTTTACCGATATTTCGTGATAAATCGAGATAGGACTGATATTGGGGGAGGGGACCGAGAGCGCCGGAGATGTTTTGGAAGGAAAAGACAACATTCACGACTTGGGAATGTTAGCCGTGTAGTTACGATAGAACGAAAGAGATATAGTGGCGAGACTTACAATGCTTTGCTCCATCAGTGACCGCAGCATCCCACAGAGATGTATCGACTATTAGATAGGAAGAGGGTTAGTTTTACAAGGATTTAACGTAGGGGAAAAGGTGCAGGTTGAGATGATGAGACTTACATCGATAGCTATATACTGATTGAGAAGCAGCGGCGTAGATTTCGCACAGCTAGATGAGAACTCTTGGGTTAGAAGCTGGTACTAAAGAGGAAATAGGATGGACAGGAACATATGTTTACCTTTCGACGACCGGATATCATTACTAGATCTCCTGCGATAGCAGCACTACGTCTCCATCTGGTTTATGTGTTAATAAGGAGAGGACCAAGAATATTCACATCTCAGGGTAACTTACTGTAGCCCGTTAGACGGGAAGATTGTCGCATTGGTAATGTAATGTGGAGGTTCATTTGCGGGATCGTTCTGTTACGGTCAGTCTTACTATCAGGAATTCGACCGAGCCCTTCAGATAACATACAGGATACAGCTCAAGAAGTTTTCTAGCAGTTCGCGGTGATAGGGCGTAAGCATTTGAAGCCCGGTATACGAGTAAATTGTTGAAGATAGCTGTCTCGTTATCGAGTCCGAGAACACCAAAACTGGTTCCTTCATCGCTATTCGCACCAATTAGGAGAGGGACCTTGATGAACTTCCCTTGAAGTGTTAGGCTACTGGGGTAGTCAGTTAGAAAATCACCATCGACCTAAGGCAAAGTTAGTGTTGTTTGAAAATATGTAATTCTGTGAATATCGAAATTGGCTTGAGATTATGAATGTACAGGTGAAGAAACGATGTAACTTGCCATGGGATTCCACTGTTGGCTGACCTGTGCTTTCCATAACTGATCTGAAGTCAGGCCTCGTAGACAAGCGAGTTTGTTTGTGGATGTCCAACAACCGGTGGCTCGAGTTAGGTTCTCGGTTGGTACCTTATAGTAACCGAGGGGGTTCCTAAAACGGGTTAGACTTTGAGCTAAAGCAGGAACGCTTGGATTGTAAAGAAGAAAAAGTTAATAAGAAAAGGCAATCTCGTACAGACTAGCTCCAGTTGGACTTCCAGATTCGATTATTGCTGCTTGGAACAAGTCGTCATCTCTGCCGTCGTACGAGTACAGATGATAACTAATGCTTTGACCGCCAGCGGATTCTCCCCAGACTGTAATCTTTTTTGGGTCTCCGCCGAAAGATGCGATATTCTCCTTTATCCATCTCAATGCTAATCTTTGATCAAGAAGTCCAGCATTGGAGCCCCCTTCAGCAAGGACTTGAGGCGTTTGGAGGAAGCCCCACACTCCGAGACGATAGTCCATGGACACTACTAAAGTTAGAGATGTTTTGGCCAAAAAAAGCGAATTAAGATTACCTGTAATGATAGGTTGCCCAGTTTGTTGTCCGACATGTGTGATGCCAGAAAGATTGTACCTGGAAAGTATTAGAAATGTATCGAAAATCTGAAATGCCCTTAGAATACTGACTGGGGATCTGCTGTTGCTCCAGTATAAAATCCACCGCCGAATATCCAAATTAAGACAGGCAAATTGCTGTCAGGTGTAGTTCCTGCTGGCCTTATCACTAGATTGTGCATCATTTAGCAATAGTCCAGCGTGTTCTTGACTGATTACAATACCATTGAGAGTAAGGCAGTCCTCAGAAAGATTAAAAGTTGTTCCATATTGGTAACAGCTATGGCCATAATGTGTTGCATCCCGATATCCAGTAAACGAAGTGTTCAAGGACTTTGGTCTAGCAAATCTGAGGTCTCCCAAGGGCGGAATAGCATAGGGTATCCCCAGGAATTGGTCTTGCTGCCATTCAGAAACATATTTCCCAATGTATGAACCATTGGTGACGGTCACAGTTGGGGAAGTTGAATTGATTCCCAGGGCGGATGATGGAAAAAGAATATTTGTGGACAGAACTGCCAGCAAAGAACTAAACTTTTGCAACCGCATCTTGTAGTACTATTGAAAAAAGTCTCCAGATTCCAAAACAGCGTCTAAATTCTTCCAATCGAAATTGGAGACATAAATGACAGACTTGGTGAACTTATGCTACTTGGAAAACCTTGGCACCTGCACTATAATCTCCATTCAGATAAATGATTTGCTAATCATGAGTTTGTAAAAATGGGAGGCAATGATTTCAATACAAGTACCAGGTGTAGAAGCATACAGGAAGATTATCCACTACTAAAATCAAATCATCCCGGCAGCAACTTGAGGTCCTTGAAGAATTCCCTTTGTGCTAAATGCACATTGGCTTGCCGATCAAACACCTAGAGGTTGTACCTCGAAGATGAATCCCGATATCTGATTGGTACTCCTGCAGTGGAAGAATTGGAACTTGTCGTAAGATAGGCGACCATCCCACCATTCGTCCATCCTACATGTCATTTTTGATAGCCTATACAAGGGTTTCACGGAGAAACTATTCCCATGCATACCGGACGTACCCCGGATGAAGATGCACCAAGATGAAATCATGTTCATGTTGCATGCACCAGGGCATCGGTGAGAGACTTGGCATGATATCAACTTTCAATGTAGTATATCTTCCTACGTAAATGCGAGTATGAACATCCGGTATGATCAGATAGTATAAGTATACAGCTCCATCACATTTCTGATATCAGAACACGGAATCTAATCTCGAGCATTGCTTGGTATCCCGAGGTGACTTATCACAACCTGGTGAACTCACAAAATTGAGGGGCAAAGTTTTATGCCATCTTTGACCGCCCCCAAAATAAGATTTCAGCTAATGTATTCCCCCGTTCGGCTCGGGCCATTTTCTTCGAACTCAAAATATCACTCTCATCAATTCTATCCACCAAGTCTTATCTGTATTGGAACCAGCAAGACAATTTCTTTCACCAAGCGCTGCTTTTGATTGAAATTTATCAATTTCAGTTATCAAAATGACAATGGGCATTTAATGTAGGTGACGAAGAAGAGCAGCTCTGAGAAGGAGCCTCGTTCGGCGACGGTGTATGCACAAAGAAAATGGAGTTTATTCTTCGATGTAATGCATTGAAATGCAGGAAAGAGTTGAAGGATCATGCCGTGGTCACTACCTGCAGGTTCGTCTTTCAACGATTCCCGGTCTCATATTTCATATTCACAATTTCACTCTATATGTTCATTACTTATTCTTTACAGTCATGTCTTTTGCATCGAGTGTGCAAATCAATCCCAGCTTTCAACAAGCCTACGGGAGAATCGACGAACAACATGTCCCGCATGCGACATGCATTTACCAAATCCCGACGATGTTGTTGTTACAAATTTAAACCCGAGTGAAGACTATAAGACGAGTGTGTTGAGTGGACTCAATCCAAGCGTCATAATGGAGTGTGCGGGCCGAGCCTTAAGTTTCTGGGCATATCAAACAACTCAAGAGATGTTCGTTCCTGAAGTCTGATGCTACAAGCTTTACTAACGGACTTGAAGTGTTTATCAAGAATACCTTGCCAAAAGTTTGACAGACAAGTATTCAACGCTGAATTTTCAGATGGACAAGATAATACATGATGCAAACAGCGAGATATCGAACCTTCGCAACAAAATGCAGGGTGGGGTTTTATATGGTTTCCTCTTTTTCCAAGTAAATACTAAACAATGATGTAGGAATGAATGCGGACAATGATGCTTTGAGAAGAACGAATGAGGGGCTTCATCATGATCTCAAGGAGAGAAATAAGAAGTTACTTCAGACCCAAGAACTTTACGATAAAATAAAGCGTAGAGGAATGTTGGATCAAGTCCAGACTGCGGCTTCAAATGCGGTTGATGATGCATTACAAGCAACGTCAAGTGGCAATCGCTTTACGGACAATCCAGGCACAAATGAACACAGACCACCTCTTTACGCACATCAACAGACCGGTGGACTGAATCGTACTAGCGGTCTTCACGACTCAACCATGCCGCCCCCACCTCAAAGAAGACGACATAGTAGCGAGTGGGATACTATTGGTAGCCAAGGGCAAAGTCATGCGTCTCAGAAATGTAGGAGAGCATCTTGTCATTACCAAAATTTAACCATGAATTACTTACGAAGAATATTACAGATAATCATGTTCAGGCGACTCCTTCTTCTCATCGACAGCCTTTAGTATCCAGCAATTTCCCCCCTACAAGCATCGGCATGAACAATATACAAAGCCATATCGCTGGGACACCTTTACCTTTACCCCATGGTCGAACTACACCTCGTCGAACTCCACTGTCAAGTATCAATGTTAATTCTGGTCAACCGTCCGGTTTTGTAGGCTATGGTATGCGAGCAGGTCTAAAAGTGGGAAATCCAGGAGCGTCTTTAGCATCAGAATTTTCCAGACCAAGTGGTCGATCAGGTATATCTGTCTGCTCTGAACACCTTCTACGGGTTGTGCTAACTTTCCTGCAGTAGCGCAGAGATCTGGCTCAAACCTTCCGTTTAGTCGTGACTCGGGGCTTGGAACCCCCTCAATTTCTCGGGGTGGGAGTAACTACTATTGATGTGATCACCGATATTGCTATTCAACCCATCCATGTCTTTACTGATCAAATCAGGTTCACTAATTTCTGATGCGACTACACTATCAAGTCTACAATCCAGCTGCCAGGTAGACATAACATAGAGCTAAATGTTGTTCCATGAGCTTTCTTTCTCAATTCACAGTGCAAAATTATACGCTGCATTTTTCTTTGTTGGAACTTTAAGACACTTCGTAGGTCCCTTTGTTTACATTGTTTCCTCAATATCTTTGTTTTTCACCGATAAACAAAATATCAATAATCGTAAGTTTTGAAACAGAGGTTGAACAGTCAAAATTTACGACGATATATGATGCTTTTTTTCCGGACTCTTCCAAATTCTCCAGAATCTCTCTCCATCTGCAACTCTCAACAGCTATCATAAATAACCCATCCCAGCAGTAAGTGTCAACTATAAGTTTTTGGAGAATCTTGATCACGCACCTCTCGAAAACTCAAGACACTAGGTAGGCGAAACTTATATCATGGATGAATCATTTTGCCCTGGAATGGTCAGACGTCTATCAGGGATTGAGAGTCTCAGAATCAATACTTCTGTGCCACAATATATGTCGCAGGCGACAAGTAGCTCGGCACCGGAATGTCGATACCCCATATCAGACTCTCCACGCGCCTCAATAGATCTTGATATTGGTGAAATCAGACGCACCGGGTCAATGTCGCCAACCAAAAATCGTCTCCAGAAATACTTTTGGCTTCATCATCAACACACAAGACGTATAGTTATCATGAAGAGAAAGATCATGCGGAGAATTTCCACTCCAATGAGGACCACTTTAATGGCTTTCCGGGGACGTATTTCGACTAAGATCAGACGAATGACAGTATCTGAACCTTTCAACGTCGCAAAAATCGTTGATGGCCAACCAGTGCAGATGGCCAGATATTATGAGTTGCCGGTAGCTCCTAGAATGCCATGCCTTCCACTCAGCTCGAATCCGGCTAACTTCAGCGAGCTCGAATCACCAAGTCCAAATTCACAATCCTCATTGTGTCATAATAGCTTGCCCCCATGCCTCACTATCAAGCTTCCTAAATTGACAGCAACTACTGTAGAAGGTAGGAAAGTCGATCCTTTAATCCAACCACACCGTTCAGTCAGAATACCCCCTATGTTCACCAGAGAAGCGCAAGCAACCCTGAACGAAACGCGGGCTTGGAAAATCTACGCGGAAAAAACACACAAGGCCTATATTAAGCTCAGCAACGCAGTCCGAGAAGTCGAAAATATGGACCGACAACTTGAAGAAGAGATTAATCAACTCAAAAACAAGAACGAACAACTCGAAGAAGAAGTGCGAGAGCTCCGCGCGGCCCGTGCAGCTCCAAGCCAACACAAAGCCATGGCAGACCACTTCAAAATGTTGTTCGAGAGAGAATCGAAAAAGGTCGAGTTTCTTGAAAATAAACTCCAGATTGCACTCAAACACTCAGCTGAAGAGTCCAAGAAGGTCGTCATGCTTGAAAAGAATGTTGAACTCGCAATCAACCTTGCAGATGCATCCACAGCATTAGCTGAAACCCTCCAGGCCAATGTTCTAAAGCGAACAATATCACAAGAAACATCGAAATCAACTGAAAGCTGGAGCCATTCAGATGAAGCAGGATTCCATACAGTCGAACTTCCCGTTGATTCTTCATCTGCTTCAAAGACTTCTTTGCTCGACCGCGCTGGCTGGATGACAGCAGCACAAATCTTGGAACTCCCTGTTCCCGAGAATCATTCAGATCTCGAAGTCTGGGAGAACATTCCATCAGAAATTGATTCTCCTACTCTGATTGAGCTCCCGATCACTCCCGAATCTCCAACCGAGCTCCCAGCCTCCCCCGAATTCCCTATTCAACCTAGTCCTACATCCACCCTCAAGACTCTTTTCTGTCCTACTGTTTGCCGTATCCCCATTTCTTCATCTCTTACACTTAGCTCAGCTGCGTCCGCAAGTCTAGATTGGTGTCCGAGTTTGGCTACATGGGAATGGTGCAGCGTGCCGGATTTGAGATTGACAGACTTTTTGAAGGAGGACAAGAAGAGAAGAAGATGCTCGGGTAGAGTTTTCGAGGGAACGGAGTTGGCGAGTTTCAGATTGGGTGATTGCTCTGGTAGCAGTGCTTGAGGAGTTGGGAAAGAATATGAGACCCTTGACACAGGTCTTGGGTGGAGAGAGAAGAGGTAAGTGGATTTTTTTTTGGATAGGAAACAAGGAAAAGGTAGGAAAGACATACAAACCGGGTACAAGGTAATGAGTTATGCTTTACGACTGTTTGGTTCTATTGTTTATTCCACCTTTTGACTTTTGCAATTTATTTACGAGTTATGATTTCTTTTCATTTGCCTTGGAAGATATCTGCTGGTCAGAGACTCACCAGTGTAAAATAGAAAGCTTTATAAGAATATACAGTACAAAAATATAGAAGAATATTTGAGTTTTTTGAAACCTGATAAAAAATGTGATGATGATAAATTGATGGGTAAGAGATGTGAGATGGCAGGAATCCGGTTGTGAATAAGGATATAGTATATTTAGCGAGAGTAGAAAGTCGAATGAGTAGGCCAGATTAGCAGTGCTTGTTTCAAGGTAATTGAAAGATTGCGTTAAGCTGTTCGAGTTCAAGGACTTCTCTTCTAGAAGGTTGCGAGACTATGAGATATTCGATAGTGTTACTATTACTATCATTTCATAATTGTGAATGGAGACGTACTTTCATATTGTCTCTAGACATTATATTTGAAGCAATCAAAGTAGCGTAGTAAATAGAACTTAGCAAATTTATTACAATCAATCCAATAAAATCGAGGTCAAGACCTGATACATCCAGCCTGAGTTGGGTTGATTAATGGTTCTCCGTACTGCAAAAGCTTTACGAGATCAAACAAAGAAATGAATCAAGCTTAGAGTCTGACATTTCTTTGTTCTCAATTTTCTCAAAAAAGACACCTGCTTTTTATCATCTTTGATGATAAGTCATCAAAAAAGAATAGAATGAAGTATAATAAAGAGTGTTTGACGACAAGAGGTAGAAATTGATAAGTTGTACAGTCGAGTCTGTCGCTTAGAGCCAAGCCAGTCTTGTATGAGATCCTGTCGATCGGGAGAATCTGTCAGAGAAGCTGTGCTTTAGTAAACATTGTTCATGTTGCTACCACGATAACAATCTCTATACTCAAGACTATACAAATCAAAAAATTACGATCTGTGAGATGAAATTTTCATTTCGGAGGCTCATCCGGAACCTATTCCGGCATAGATGATCTTATATAAAAAAAATAGAAAATCTTTTTTATTTTTTATTAAAATAGAATTGAAAAAAGTTAAAGTTAAAAATTATAAATTTTTATAAAAATTTGTTTATTTTGTATAGGAAAAACATTATATATTAAAGTTTTAGAAAAATTCTATTTTAATATTATATAACTATTCAATAAAAATAATAAAAGATATTTCGAATAATTTTTTATATTTTGATTATAATTATTTATTACTTTTCATTTTTTGAAAAGAAAATATAAAGATTTGAATGAAATATTTAATATAATAATTTATATAGAAAAACCTCATTTTTGTAGAGATTTTGCTTTATTTATTATAGGAGTGCGATAAACAAGGATTAGAACTCTTATATTATCTCGTATACTAGACAAACTTATAAGTCGACTACTCTACTTTCGGGCTACCTCTGTTTTAAGCTACCCTTTTATATCAAAAATGACTTTTTTCGTTTATTAATATCTCTATCAATATTGAATATAACTTAATAAAAATTTATATTTATATAATTTAAGCCATTTTAAGCTTATATTAGAATTTTTAGAATTTTAGAATTTTTGTGGATAGATTTCTGAGGCTTCAAAATATCGATTTTCAATTTATATATAAATTATATATAAATTTAAATTTTTATAAAATCTTTAATAACTTTTGAACAACAATTATTAAAAGAAAATTGTATATATTTTTGAAAATTTCAAATCTAAATCTATATAGAAATTTTTTAAAAAAAAATTAAAAATGAATAAATATAGAGATATAATATATAATGAGTTAAAAATAATATAAATAATTGTTAGGGAGCGATCACCTGATAGGGTTTATATAGTAGATCCACTGTTCCGAATATATTCGGAACACTTCATGCTTTTATAGGTTAATAATAAAGTAGATCAATCCTAACATTGTATTCCGAATATAAAGGTATCTTATTCTGAGCTTCTTATTCGATAAATCTAAACAAAGATAAATCGTACTTTGAATTCAATCTCAATGATTGATTCAGCTGCAGCTATTATACCTCTAATATTCTATATTTATAAACCTATATTTATAGAGAGCTAGCTCTTTCCTAATTAGCACATACCAAATGAATCCATACAAAACAAAAGTGAATATCAGAGAGTGATCACCTGATAGAGTTTATATAATAGATCCACTATTCCAAACATATTCGGAACACTCCATGCTTTTATAAGTTAATAATAAAATAGATCAACCCTAATAATAATTCCTATAATTTTGAGGGTATCTTTTTAAATATTTATTTATAGGGAATTTTTCATTCTTTTAAGATTCTCTAAATTAAATCTCTTATAAATTTATAATAAAAATTTATAATTTATTTTTAATTATTTTTCCTTAAAAGTTATTATAGATTTTATAAAATTTTAGATTTGTATATAATTTGTATATAATTAAAGATCGATGTTTCGAAGCTTTAGAAATCGATTCAGAAAAATCCTAAAAATCTAAAAATTCCAAAATAGATTGAAGCTTTTATTGAATTATATTTGTTATTGATAGAGATATTAATAGATTAAAAAAGTGATTTTTAGTGTAAAAGAGTGGCTCGAAAAAGGGGTGGTTCGAAAGTAGGGTGGTCGACTTAAATCTTTCATTGCTTCAAGAGTACACGAGAATCAATCGATCATCCGGTTGATACGTCTGGCCGTACAGTAAGTAATAAGTAGGTCGTTGAAAGCAAACCATGGATTATTCATAATCAATACTCCAAAAAAAACAGGAATAGACACATTGTAAGAACGCTACGGTTAATACATCTAGTTATATTATCTATTAGAGACGTAACCTTATCACGTTTTTGGATCCTCTCCTAACCAAGGAAAGAAAGAACAATTAAACTACTTTTCCGTCAATTTCCCAAGCATATAAATAACTTTCAAGATGTAAAAAACTTCAACACCCACCCACCCAATCAAGCAAATACAATTCCACAAATCCACGCTTTCACATATCCACAAAATCCAATATTCAAATTCTCCTTCTCAATCCCATTCTCAATCCAACCATTCCCGATCCCCCCCCAAAAACAACAAACCCTAAACAACTCTCCCCCCTCTCACACCCATATCCAAACTCCTCGCTTAGCTTTCCTCATTTTCACACTACAAAATTCTTATGCTAAGGGTGCGTTCGGATCGATTTTCGATTTATTTCATAAGATCTCTAATAATATTAAACTGGCAAGGGTATTGAGATTAATATATTTGAGGGATATTTGAGTAATGTTGAAAAATGATAGGGGTAAGTCGACCACCCTACTTTCAGGCTACTCCTGTATTAGGCCACCCTTTTATATCAAAAATTACTTTTTAATCTATTAATATTTCTATCAATATTAAATATAATTTAATAAAAATATATATATATATAATTCAAGCTATTTTAAGTTTATGTTAGAATTTTTTTCAATCGATTTTTAGAGTTTCAAAATATTGATTTTCAATTTATATATAAATCATATACAAATTGAAAATTTTTATAAAATCTTCAATAACTTTTTAATAATAATTATCAAAAGAAAATTGTATATTTTTTTTAAAAATTCAAATCTGAATCTATATAGAAATCCCCCCAAAAAATTCAAAAAAAATATAGAGATATAATATACAATAAATTGAAAATAATATAAATATTACCTATAATTTTAAAGGTATTCGTTTAAATATTTATCTATAAAGAATCTTTTATTTTTTTCAAGATCTTTCAAATTGAATTTCTTATAAATTCATAATAAAATTTTACAATTTATTTTTTAGCTACTTTTCCTTAAAAATTATTATAGATTTTATGAAATTTTAAATTTGTATATGATTTATATGTAAATTGAAAATCGATATTTCGAAGCTTTAGAAATCGATCCAAAAAAATCCTAAAAATTTCAAAATTTTAAAATAGATTTAAAATGATTCGAATTATATAGATTTAGATTTTCTTTAAATTTTCTTTAATATTAATAAAGATATTAATAAATCAAAAAAGTCATTTTTTATTAAATTAACTTATTAAGGAATTATATTAAGTTCAATTGTATTCATATCTGTCCCCTTTATAGAAGGGAGCATTACTAAGCTATACGCGTTCTACTCCATATACGCACTTCGTGCGTAAGTAGAGAGAACGTAATACGTTCTCAGTTAAGTGTTTCAACATTTTTAATATAAAAGAGTAGCTCAAAATAGGAGTAGCCCGAAAATAAAGTAATTGACTTAGATAATAATGAAGATTTGATAAAGAATTATAATATCTATCTAAATATCTATAAATAGAAAACAACCCTATTTCATCTCCATCTTCATCTTCAATTCCAATTTCAATTCTTCAAAAAATATAATAATTAATTATTTTAAATATTCATATATATTAAATATTCATATCTATTTAACTCATCTATTCAACCCATCTATTCAACCCATCTATTTAACTCATCTATTTAACTCATCTATTTAACTCATCTATTTAACTCATCTATTTAACTCATCTATTTAACTCATCTATTTCTCAAATCTAATATATAATATATAACATATCAATACATTCATTCATATATTTTCTAAAAAAAAAGTTTTTCATTTTAATATTTCAAAGGAATATTAAGTATAAGAAGGGAGAAGAAAAGAAGAGGGTATATAGATGGCGGACTTTTTCTCTTCTTACGATTTATATTCTAGGATAGAGTGTGTAGGGTTATTGTTGAGGGAGGGGGGTTTGGAGTGCGTGGGATAAGTGGGATGAATGGGATAAATGGGATGAATGGGGTATTTTTTGGTGTGGGGAGGAAGTGTTCTCAAGGGATGAGGAGAAGTGAAGTGTAGGGAAGGGAGGAGTGGAAAAGTTCGAGTTAAATGTACTATTGATAATGCATACATATATACATATATACATATATATCTGTAAGAAAATCGATAACCTAGAGACCTCGTTTAACTACCCATGTAGCTCTCCCTAGGAAATAGAAAAAAGAAAACAGAAGATACAAAGTAAACAAAGTGTCACCCTATTACCTTCCAAACCAAACAACCCGAGTAAAATCCCTCCCTCCCTCTCTCCCTCCTACAATTAACACCCCTAACCAGCCGCGTTAATACCCACCCCCACCCCCCTGCGGATTCGCCAACTTCTCCAAAACCCTCTGCACCACCTCCTGCGCACCTCTGACCCCCCTCCTCCCAATATCATCCGGAATGAGATTCTCCGCCAACAAACTCTTTGCGCGATCGCTATTCAAGAAATCCACCAACGTCTGCGTATTCTCCAATTGTTCGGTCCAAGCCCTCTGGAACTCATCCGCGAGTCTCGTGCCATTTTCGACCGCGGCCAAGCGATCATTTTCGAGATCGATCAAGCGCTGTTTGTAGAGATTTTCGAGCGTGGCGCGACGAGCTTCAAATTGACGCGCATCTGCCGCGCGAGTATTCGCAAGTGTTTGTTCGCGGGATGTGAGTTCCTTGGATCCCTTTTCGAGATCTTCAGCGCGGGTATCGAGTTGTTTACGCTGGGCTTCGAAACTTTTGCGTTCTTTCGCGAGAGCTTCGAGTTCATTTTGGAGATCGATGGCTTGCTCGTTAAAGTCTGGGCCTTCGGTGAAGCGTTTCCACTTTGCCTTCGCGTTGTAGACGTGGGAACGTTGGAGCTTGACTTCGTTGAGAAGATACGTGCGTTCCGTGTCTGCAACTTCGGCGGCTTCGCGGAGAGATACATTGTCCCGACGGAGTTGTCGTAGTTCCTCGAGATCATCGCGGGTTTTCTTTTCCCAGACGGAGACACGTTCAGGCCAGACGGGTTTGACAACGCTCACGACGGTGGGGTTGCGTTCCATTTCGCGAGTTACTTTGACACCGGGATGTTCGGCGTGGGCGGGGATGACGAAGATGGTCTTGAGGGAATCGTTGCGGAGTCGATAGTAGCGGGTTATGACATCGATGGCAGTGATGCCACGGGAATATTCTTTTCCACCTTTAGTTTCCCAGAGACGCTCACCTTCGACGCCGAGACGAAGATGGTTTGCACGAATCTGTTCGTCGACTCGTTCTTTCTTTTCAAATTCATCATTGAGAAATTGCCAGATATCATCGCCGGAGTTGACGAGTACAAAGCGGTCTTGTGGGTAGACGAGCTCGCGGCCGCTACGTCCATCGGGTCCGACGCGGGAAAGTGCTTGATGAGGGACGACTGCTTCACCTTTCATTACGTCCATGGCATTTGCATGAAGACGTTCGAGGTTATGGAGACGTGCGACGAGTCGTTGGATGTAAAGTATCATTTGACCAAGGAGAGTTGTTTCTGCCAAGGGTCGATTGTTATCGTCATCTTCATGGGGAAGAACACCCAGCAGACCTCCCTTGGCGCTATATTCATGGTCGATTAGTTCGAGGACTTCATTGGCGTGTTTGAGAAGCGCTTCATGGGTAGCATATGGAAGCGATGGACCGTCAACAGGAGTTGGATCCACTTCATGTAATGGACAGACGTCAATCTCGACAAAATGATCTGGTTGTCCTGGATTGACCATTGTTCCCGGTTCGACATACTGAGGTTCCAATGTATTGAGTAGGGTAGGAAGTGGAAGATTGTGATGGACTGTATTATTCTCGTATACATTATTCAAATCATTGAGAAAATCAAAAGTTTCATTTTCATTGAAACTCGGGGCTCCATCAAACTTGGCAACGGCTTTTTGATTCTTACTATCGATGGTTCCTGCGTGCGTGGAAAGCGTGATTTGCTTGAGGAGAATAACCAATGCTTGAGCATGTTGTTTCAAATCCAGAATGGTGGGTGCATGACCTTTGGTAGATAGATAATTGCAATTGACATGTTTAAAGAGGGGGATCAAGTCTGGTTGATTGAGTGTAAAGATGGAACGATATGCTTCTGAGAATTTTGTCCGTTGTACTGCTCCTCGAGCTAGACCACTTGATCCTTTGGGAGCAGGACCTATCGTGTCAGGAGCTCTCATTTCGCCAGAGCCTCCAGCTCTTCGTTGCAAAGCGGCAGCGCCTGCAGCTGCAGCTGGTGCGTCCCTCATTACTACATCGGTCATGATTTTTGGAATGTTTTATTGATTGGTTGTGGGCCTGGGAATATTGTAATTGTGGACTTATCTGTCTTCGAATGTAGTTTGAAGGTCATGGTAGCAAATAACCAAATCGCAAATTGGAAATAACATGGTGAAAGAGAAGATCAAGTATCAGCAATGACGCTTTAGGAAATGTGTATACCGTATGTTACGCCGCTTGAATTGAGATAATGAAATGTAAGGAATGTATTTCATTGAATATCAAATCGATTGAAGCATTTCTTTGATGGTATGAACAATGGAAGTTCTGCTTTCAAAGTGGGAGGGTTTAAGTGGGAGTAGAAATTCATATCACGTGAGATTATGACAGTCTTGGGAGGGAGCACGTGATAGAAGTCCCTATTCTGCAGGTACATATTGGTATTGCACGTGAGTCGAGTACATCCCTAGGTATATAATTCACAATCTCACACACAATTAAAACATGATAGATCGTCGACATCTATCCATCTCTACCTCGAACAATTCAACACGTTGTTACCCATTACAAATCACCAGTCCCGTCACAACACATTACCACACATTACAAGTTTACAGCACAATACAACACATCTCCCATCATCGCCGTGCGTGGGTGGGTGGCTGGAAAAGATCACTCACAACCTTGGAAGTCACCAATAAATTCACAATGTGGAATGTGGAAATAAACAATCAAACCTAAACAAGAGTACCTACCGTACCAAGGAGGTTTTACGGCTAGTAGTACAGCCATATCTTCACTCTTCAGCTATACAAGGGTTCTTATATCCACCCACTCCCGTCACTTGTCTCGATTCATCCATCGGTTATCTATCTCGTGTTTCCATGAAAATGAGAGATGGGAAATTAATTACATTTTGAACGATTTAAGGTTTTTGGGGTTTATTTTGTTCCTTCTTAGTTTTGAGTATAGTAAAAGCTCTCTATAAGAATCTCCTCTATAAGGTCACCTTTTTATTAAGCTAATAAAATTATTAGAATTAATTATTAGAATTAATTATTGTATACTTGATGTATTATAAGATTCTAATTATTTTTTATAAAAGTAAAAAACATGATGAAATAATTATCGAATATAATTTAATTGGAATTCATTAAGAGCGGGTTTTTATTATAATAGAATTAATTGAGTATCTTTAAAGATAGCTTTAAATATTCTTAGAAATGATTATAAAATCGATATCCTTATTATAGATAATACCTAGTTCAGCTGACATGAATGGAATTCTATCTTTCAGAAATTAAAAATCAAGGACTGCAGGTGGTGGATCTCAGGCAAGGAAGGGGTCTTGGTCCAAGCTTGCGAAACAAAAAAAAGGATCCTGGTCGTCCATCACTTTGCTCTCCATCCTGCCTCTTTTTATTTCTCTCTTTCCCCCCAGTCACAACCTGGATCCCTTTCCTCTCGATTCTCTCTTCCCTTTCGAACTTTGTCTTTCCTCTTCCTTATTTTTGCTCATATGAGCAGAAATATCATTCATCACTCACAATCTGCAAAATCAAAATCAAAATCAAAATCCATTCGACGTTCCACGATATCGTGAAGATATCACTGGATCATCATGGCCAATGATACTAGTGGTGGTGGATCCAGTTTATCGGGTTTGGTAGCGACGTTGGTACCAACCTTCATTGTTGCTGCCGTGTACTTTGTAATCTTCTTGATCTTGCGAAGATCGAATGTGCGATGGTATGCTCCGAGAACGTATCTGGGTGCATTGCGCGAGGAGTAAGTACAATTCATCACACAGCATTCCATGCGGCATGCATGTCAATACTGATATCCACATAGAGAACGAACTAAACCACTTCCCTCGGGGTGGTTCAATTGGATTGGTCCTTTTCGCAAAATTCCAGATATCTACGCCCTGCAACATCAAGGTCTCGATGCCTATTTGTTTCTCCGATTTTTGCGCATGACGGTGGTGATTATGTTCGTGGGTTGCTGCATCACATGGCCAGTTCTTTTCCCAATCAACGCGACGGGAGGAGGTGGAGCAAAACAGCTTGATATGCTCTCGATGGGTAATATTGATAGTTCGACATCGGCGGGGAGAAATCGATACTATGCTACTTGTTTTGTTGGATGGATTTTCTTTGGATTGTAAGTTCCATTTCTGTATTCACTTTTGCATGCGCGCACACGCTTTTCCCCAAATATCTCCTGGTCTTCTTTGGAATGCTGGCTGGTCGTGCCCTCCTGAAATTTGCTCACACCAATCGCTTAGTGTTCTTTTCCTCGTTACCAGAGAAACCATATATTACGTCAACCTTCGACAAGCTTTCTTACTCAACCCAACTTTCGCAAATCGCATCTCTTCAAGAACTGTTCTCTTCATCTCTGTCCCTGCGCCATATCTCGAGGAGAGCAAACTTCGAAAAGTCTTTGGAAGTGCAGTACGTAACATTTGGATCGCGGCGGATTCCGAAAAGGTGGAGGAGCTAGTTGAGAAGCGTGATGAGATTGCCAACAAACTTGAAAGTGCAGAGGTCAAACTGATCAAAACAGCAAATGGCGAAAGGCTCAAGGCAATCAAGAATGGTGCAAGTCAAGAAGAACGACCTGTGGTAGAAGATGATGGTGAATCGGGATCATTAGCCTCGAGATGGTTACCCCAAAAGAAGCGTCCCACACACAAGCTTGGCAAATTTGGCCTCTATGGAAAGAAGGTCGATACCATCAATTGGGCTCGAAGTGAATTGGAAACTCTCATCCCGGAAACTGAAGCCGCTCAAAGTGCTTATCTGGCTGGAGAGACTAACAAGGTTGGATCGGTATTCATCGAATTTGCGCACCAATCGGACGCTCAAATCGCATTCCAAACCCTCGCTCATCACCAGGCCCTTCAAATGTCTCCGAGATATATCGGTGTTCATCCTAGCGAAGTCATCTGGAAATCTTTGACCATCTCATGGTGGCAAAGAGTGGTTCGTCGATTTGCTGTGGTTGGATTCATCGCCGCTCTAATCGTTTTCTGGGCTATTCCAGTCGCGGCCGTTGGTCTTATTTCAAACGTCACATACCTCGAGAGTTTCAGCTGGCTTTCATGGTTGAAAGAAGTTCCAAGTTGGATTATGGGTGTCATCTCTGGTCTCTTGCCTTCGGTCGCTCTTTCGATCCTCATGTCCCTGGTTCCTATTATCATGAGACGTAAGTTATCTTTTGCAGGATCGAATAGCCTATGCTAATGTGAAATAGTTTGCGCAAGACTCTCCGGTGAACCGACTACTGCACGTGTTGAACTCTTTACTCAAAACGCATACTTTGCCTTCCAAGTCATTCAAGTTTTCTTGGTTGTCACCATCGCATCATCGGCATCATCGGTTCTGTATCAGCTCATCAACAGTCCAACGGGAATTCTTTCCCTTCTTGCGAACAAATTGCCCAGTGCTTCCAACTTCTACATCTCTTACTTCATCGTTCAGGGTTTGACGGTGGCCGCGGGAGTCATTTCTCAAGTGGTGGGATTCTTCATTTTCAAGATTCTCTACAAGTTCTTGGCCAGTACTCCACGAAAGATGTATCAAAAATGGACCAGCTTGAGTGCCATCTCATGGGGTAGCACTCTTCCAGTTTTCACTAACATTGCTGTTATTGGCATCACTTACTCATGCATCGCGCCACTTGTTATGGGTTTCGCTACCATCGGTATGAGTTTATTTTACCTCGCTTACAGATACAATATTCTCTTCGTCACCGATACTCAAATCGATACCAAGGGTCTTATCTATCCACGTGCTCTCCAACAACTTCTCACCGGTGTCTACCTCTCAGAGCTTTGCTTGATTGGTCTTTTCGCTATTGGTAAAGCATGGCCACAAATGATCCTCATGATCATCTTCCTCATCTTCACCGCTTTGTACCACATTTCTCTCAACGCAGCCATGGGCCCACTTCTGCACACCCTCCCCAAGACTCTTGAAGCCGAGGAAGAATCCATCCGTGGTGAGCTCGAAGCCGGTATGAGCGGCAGCCCCACCGTCTCCCACGAGAAACACAACGAGAAAAATGGAGCAAGCGACCTGACTCCTCACTCCAAATCCCAAGGCGGCATCTTTGCTAAATTCTTTAAACCTCATATTCACTGCGACTACGCTAGCATGCGCACGCTTGTTCCTCACGGTCATCTCGATCCCGAACATCTCTACGATGATGTCACTGCTCGAAACGCATACTTTCCTCCCGCTGTTGTCTCTGATGCACCACTTTTATGGATCCCTAGAGATCAGGCTGGAATCAGTGCCCAGGAAGTGGCTCACACAAGTAAAGTTATCCCAATCACCGATGAGGGATGTACACTTGATGAGAAGAATAAGTTGATTTGGGATGTTGAGGGGGCGAGACCACCACTTTGGCAACCAAAGATTTTCTATTAAGCTATGTATGGATCGATGGAAGGGAAGGAATGGAAATGTGGAAAATGCTCATGATAGATCTTTCAGGATCTCAATTTCATGAAATGAGGTTGGTGCGATGAGTTGAGATGTTTTTTATACCCTGGGAAATCGAACGGAACGGGACGGGACGATCAATAAATAAATACATGAATGAGGGCGGAGTTGGTAGTGTTTACCATAGTCTTTAATGTTTTCTACTTTAATTTGGTGGAGGTTGAGATGGATGTGTGGACGCGTGGATATCTGGATGGAAAGAAAGAAGATGTGTTTTTATGACATTTGGAATCTGGAATCTGGATCTTTGAGTCTTTGAATTTTGAGATTGTGTAAGGGAGTATGAGGTAGATGGTTAGATACCCTAAGGTCTGAAGATGAAAAATAATTGTTTACAAATTTTTGAGTGATATAATGGAATTTGATGAGATGTGATTTGATGTGATATGAAACAGTGTAATTAATGAATTATTTTATCGCTTTGTGAAAATCGTATTACATTACATGTTGTTTGTATATTTCTGCGTGATATATATATTCATATGTTGAAAGTATGATTCACGAGGGTGCTAGAGCAGGGGGGGCTAGCGTTAATTAGTACTCGTAAGAGCTTTGATTTATATTAGAGCTTTTTCTCTCTTAGCTAGATACTCATTCTTAATCTAATCATTAAAAATTCCGACAAACAAAACGACTCTTATAATAAATTACTATAAATATCCATGTGTAATGCATTGATATAAATATAATAGTTATATATATCAATAATTAATTCAAATGGGGATAGTGTAGGGTAAATATATTAAAATATATATATGTATATACTTATATCTTTTCTAATGTATAGTTTTCAGAAATAATTAAAACTTTTATTTTTCAAAATTATGTATTAGGTTTATTATGAACCTTTATATGAATGTTTATAGTAGGTTGTTATTTGAGTTTTTTAAGAGATGAGGAAACCTTTGAATATTAGATATCTAGATAGTTATATTACATTTAAGTGAATTATTCTATTTTCGAACTACTTTTGTTTTGAACTATTCTTGTATATCAAAAATCACTTTTTTAATATCTTAATATCTCTATCAATATTGAATGTAATTTAATAAAACTTGATATTTATATAATCTAAATTTAAACTATTTTAGATTTATATTAGAATTTTTAGAATTTTAGGATTTTTCTGGATTGAGAATTCAAGCTTCAAAATCTCGATTTTTAAATTTATATGGAAATTATAGTTATATAAATTTCAAACTTTTATATAATCTTTGATGATTTTTAATAATTATTATTAAAGAAAATTATATGTCTTTTTGAAGATTTTACATTGGAATTTATATAGAAATTTAATTTTTTTTAATAAAAAATGAATAAATATAAAGATGTTATATATAATGAGTTGAGAGTAATATAAATAATCTCTATAATTTTGAGAATACTTTTTTATATATTTATATATAAGGAAATTATTATTTTTCAAAGATTTTTTGAATTAAATATCTTATAAATTTATAATAAAATTTTATCATTTATTTTTAGCTATTTTTCTTTGAATGTTATTATTGGAGGTTTATCTCCTTAATATTCTTATCGCCCGTGAGGTATTAGTATTGTATATATACAAAAAATTCGATTCGAAAACTATCGGTTTAAAATAAGTCGTGATTCTGACTATTCGATTGGTTATAAGTCTTTTGTAATATTCTTGACAGTAACTGTTGATTGCTATTGATTGTATATATAATTACGATTATATTTCTATATATATATTAATCAATATAATCAAATTGATCAATTTAAATTAGCTTATTTAAACTAATATGAATTGAATGAAAAAGAAGAAAAGTGGTAGCTATATATAAGAGACTAAAGGCTTTCAAATAATATATTTTTTATATTGCTAGCTTCAAAACTGAGGTTTTTATAAAGAATTAAAGTTGAAATAGTATAAATATAATTAGAGCTTATATAATCAACTAAAAGAGGTTTATATTGAATGTAGCTGATCTAATATTAATAAAAATTATTTTAATATTATAGTTTTTGTAGTTCAGTGGTATAATTGATGATTTGATGTGAAGTGATTTACTAAAATCTGAATAAAATTAAAAAATCTGAATAAAAAAAGATAAACCGATTTCGTTTGCAAGCTTTCAATAAAATTTCTTTTTAAGATTTTTATAATTATAAATATAATTATATAATACTTTCTCAAAAAGCAAGGAGTCCGGGGGCTCGCAGGCCCCTGATAGATTTATAAAATTTTAAATTTATATATGATTTGTATGTAAATTGAAAATCGATATTTTAAAGCTTTAGAAATCCATTTAGAAAAATCATAAAAATTTAAAAATCTCAGAATGGATTAAAAATGATTCGAATTATATAGATTTGAATTTTTATTGAGTTATATCTAATATTAATAAAGATATTAATAAATTAAAAAAAAGAAATTTGTTATAAAAGGGTGGTTCAAAAAAGAGGTGGCCCGAAAGTAGGGTGGTTGACTTAGGGAAGTAAATCGTGAGTAATAAAAAGTATTAAAGTAAAGAGTAAGAGAAGTGAAAAGGGGAAAGAGAAAGAGAAAGAGAAGGGAATGATGAAAATTAGTAAAATTAAAAGGGAAATAAAGAGAAATGGAGAAAGGAAAAAAGAAATAAATGAGTAGTGAATAGGATTCGGAGAGGATATATATAGAGAAGTGAGGAAATGATAAATTTAAGGAGAAGCGAGAGGGAGGGGAATAGATAGGAAGATATAAAAAATGAGAAGAAATAGATTAGTAGATAGGAGGAATGAAAAATAAGAAAGGGGGAGGAGAAATGAGTATTAGAAGGAGATGGAGAAGTGAGAAGTGAAGAGAAATGAGAAGGCAAATCATTAGAGAGAGGAAGAAGAAAGGAATAAATAGGAATGAAAAAGTGATAGGGGGAAAAGGAAAGGGAAAAGGGAAAAGGAAAGGGAAAGAGGATAATAGATAAATGATTTTGAGAGGATATATTAGAGAAGTGAAAAAAAATCAAAAAATCAATAGAAATGGGAATAGCAATAGGAATAGGAATGAATAGGAATGAAAAAGTGAGAGGGAAAGAAAATGAGGATAAACGGTAGCGAGAAGAAGCGAGTGGTAAGGAAGGAGAAGCGAAAGGAGAAGCGAAAGGAGAAGCGAAAAGAGAGGAAAATAAAAGTAGGAGGAATAAGAAAGAAAAGAGAAAATGAATAAAAGAAAAGGGAAAAGGAAAGGAAAGAAAGGATAAGAAGGAGGAAGAGGGAATATATTATAATAATAATTATGATCTGAGCTATAATTATATTCTTTTGAAGGTTTAATTGTGAGGAGGTGTGGGAATCTATCTTGAAGTAAAGTATAAAAATAGAGTATTGAAGTAAAGTATTAAAATAAAGTATTGAGGTAAAATATAAAATAGAATAATAATGTAAAGTATAGAGTTAAAGTATTACATAGAATCTAAATGTAGGCTCTAATTATTGATATATACTCAGTCTAATAAGCTAGCTAACTATTAAGACAATAGCCCTTATATAACGGCTATTGAAAGGACTAGTCTTCGATTTCGCTCAAAATGAACTTCAAAGGCCTTTGACTTAAACCTAGGTTCTTATAGTATTGAAGTAAAGTCTTGAAATCTTGAAATCGTGAAAAACTAAATAGACTCACTTTTTATATATCTATCTACTATGTAAATATACAAATGTGTAAATAAATGAACTTAGAAGTTTCTAGACAAATTATATACATATATATATAACTACTAACCATCTAAGTATATAGATATTGAAATACCTAAGTATCTAAATATCTATCTGAACATTAAAATCTCTGGTAATTTGTTCGTCTACTCATCTATTCATCTGCTCATCTACTTATTTGTTTATACTATAAACTTTTGATTCGTATTTCGAATTTCGTGTTTCGTGTTCAGTATAACAAAATGAGGATATTAGATGTAAAAATGAGGATGTTTAGATGTATTTTTAGGTGATGTATTGGAGATGTTTAAAGATATATATATGAATATACATATTATATTACTCATTGAAATTTTTCTGACTATAGGTTCGTAGAACTTATCTCTTCTCGTTAATTATGAAAATGCTTTTGAAGTTCTTCGAATTCGTAGATTTTATACTCTTTTCCCCCAACGACTAGTACTAATTCTAATTCTCGATAGGCATCTTTAGTTGCTTTAATCTAATTACTCCTTTTCTGACTATTAATATATTTATTCAAGATTATATAATAGAACGAAATAATCTTGTAGATATCTTTCTTTATTTAAGCTATAATAAAAATATAATTGATAGAAAGTTTCATGTATTACTTTTCCTTGATTAAAATCGATTATGAAAATAAAGAAATATGAGAATAGTAATCTAGATATATAATTATATAACATAAAGAGTATGATTCGATCTTACTTAATTCTATAAATTAATGAGAAGATTCAAGCATTTATATAATTTAATAGCAATGATTAATTCAAGTTTCTATTTTATTAATCTTATTAATAAGAAAACTCATACGTAGATATTTACTTGATTTTTATACTCCTCTTCATCATAGCTAATTTCAGAGAGCGTAAAATTTTTATTGATTGACCTTCCTATGGATAGAAGAAAAGCCCGACTATTTTTGGCATGTTCTATAATCTTTACCTTCGCATAGTCTGCCTACGTCATTACCTAACATGTCACTGGCTAACGTTCATGGCTCGGCTAAATTCAACTCTGAGTTGGCATCGAAACCGGTATACGTGTGCGTGGGGGCCAGCATAAAACTAGGCAGCTTTTCGTAAATTGTACTCCGTCCCCCTTGAGTCTCAAAGTCATGTTTCATTCCATACCTTTGTATCTCGATTGAAAGCTGACCTAAATTGAACAGCTATACTTGCAACACGGTGCCGGTGCTTCAAACCAAGAATACAGAGGTTGTTGAATCGAAGGCAACAATGAAAGCAGGACCTTGCACACACGAGGCTGAGGAAAGTTTTACTGGTACAAATGATCCGCTCACTAAACAAAATTCTTACTGCTTGCAAAGGAAAAAGAGCAGTCATATCAGCAGAAAATGATAGTATTACAGTGACAACTGAATCATCGATAACTCCAGACACTATACTTGCCCTCGGCGGTAAACAAGCAGCGAATGACTTCGTGGAGAGTTTTGCAGCCTCGTTTACAGAGAAATACACCACAGAATTTCGGCAGCAGCTTGCACAAATGAAGAAGGCAAAGGCGGTTGTGTCGAATGAAAGAGTTGCTCGAGAACCTGTGCAGGAGAGTCGACATGGGGAGTCTATGGTCAAAGAGGAAAGCGCCGAAGAGACACAAACTACAAAGTCACGAAATCCATCCAAAGATAAACAGAAACGTGCGAGAAACTCGAGCAGCTCTAGTCAAACCTCCTCCACTAGCGCCAGTAGTTTCGCCAGTAAGCAATCTGATGATGTTAAAAGTGAATACGAGGCCAAGAAGACATTGGTTGAAGAGATGAAGGTTCAAATTTGGAAGATCGACGACGTAAGTAACTCAGTGGTTTTATGTCTTAGGCAATATCTTACATTGATGCTTAGATTTTCGATGAAGCAAACCACGAGCGGGTCTTCGTTACTCATGATTCAATCAAAAGACCTACAGCGAAAGATGAAGAATTGAGCTCTGAGAAATACAGCAAATGGATTCTAATTCTTCGTCGTGTCTTCAAAGACGATAACAAAACTCTCCGGAAAATCACGTTAGATATTCAAAGTCCATTGATTCGTGAGATCATACACGATGTTGTCAAAGAGGAGCGAGCGATGATTTTGAGCAAAAACTCAATAGATTGGCCAAACGATAACGTTTTCAGATATGTGAGTTGCGATCCTCCCAACGATCTTGTATTTTTTATGATCAGCGAGTACTAAATTGATTAGAGGAAATTGATTCAAGATGCTGCTATCAAGAAAGGTGAGCTCGCTGTAAAGCACATGGGCGTGTTGTTGGAACTTATCGACACCGAGTACTCAACTCGAATCAGGGATATTGAAAACATGTTCACTAAGTAACTAACCTCGTGTCTGCTGCTGTGGACATCTTGACTGATTCAAATGCAGACGCACTTCATCTTTCGAGATTCTTCGGGAAGCTTTCTGGCCCGGGGATATCGTTGTGAAAGGCATGTCAGATAACCCCAGAGCTTTCCGCCTTGTCGAAGCATTCTACAAAGTGAAACCAAATTTTAGGGGCGGCCCTGATGAGGTGATTCTTATCGTTAAGACAGAATACATAGATTATTCAGGACATGAGTTTGGCACCGTATCGGAAAAATTTTCAGTTCCGGAATACACTGGAATCAAATTCATATCTGAATTGGAAGTATTTCCTCTGAAATATCACCCTAACAAGGAGCTGGTAAAGAGGAATCTCGTAGCCCGAGGCCGGATATTTGCAGCTCTCAAAGGCCAGAATCATAGGGTCTACAATGGTCCAGTAAGCCAAGTTGACACATACCGACAACCTGGGAGATATTCTTCAGCAGCAGATTCGAATGAATCATCAGAGGTACAGACGCTTTCTCATTTTTAACTTGTACTGCGTACTGAATACAAAATTCTCCCTAGATAAGTTCGGACATTATCATCGACACCACTACCTTCAATAGATTCAATGCCCGTAAATCGATCTCTGTGTCTAACATCAGCGATGAGCTTAACGACGGAGAGCTGACAGAAGACCACTTGATGATCTGTACTGACCAAATCCCCTTCTACTCGTTGCAAGGCAAGAAGTTTCACAAAGGAAACATCGGGAATATCGAGTACAAGATTTTTAATGAGAAAATATTCTCCCAATTAGTGCTTCCGGAACCGATAAAGGAGTTAGTTCGTGCATTGATCCGGAACCACAAGAGGGGAAGAGACTTTGACGATTTCATAAAGGGCAAGTAGAAAACCCCTAGTCTCTCATGACAGAAGCTGATATCGTGTGAAGGTAAAGGAAAGGGTCTTGTGCTTCTTCTCCACGGGCCTCCTGGAGTCGGAAAGACAATGACAGCTGAGGGTAAGTTCGTCCGTTTCTCCAAAGGCTCCTCCTTTCACTAATGAGAAAGCCGTTGCCGAATATACCCATCGCCCGCTCTACGTAGTTACCTGTGGTGAGCTTGGTACGACAGCCGAAGCGCTTGAAGCCTCACTTGAGCGTGTTCTTGACATTTCAAATGCATTTGGCGCGGTCCTCCTCCTAGACGAAGCGGACATTTTTCTCGAGCAACGCACAACTTCTGATCTCCAACGAAATGCACTTGTCTCCATATTTCTACGCCTCCTAGAATACTATAAAGGAATACTATTCTTGACAACCAACCGTATGCGAAGTTTCGATGACGCTTTTCATTCAAGAATTCATGTCACGCTTGCTTACTCGAACCATGATGCTGTTACACGGGAGCATATTTGGCGGAATTTTGGTGCTCATATGGTTCCTGGACTTGGGATTGAAGATGATGATTACAAAGAGCTGGCTAAGTGGGAACTTAATGGGCGGCAGATCAAAAATTTGATCGGCTCGTGTAAAGCTTTAGCGGCAGATCGAGGGGATCAGATTAATATTACTGATCTCCGGACTGTTTTGCGAACTTCAATCATTTCCGGGTCAAAGGGGCTAGGTCAAAATATTTAGCGAAGTAATCACTGACATGTCTCATTTTGTGATACGGCATGCTATAGATAAAATACAAATTGTTTCCTCACAACCAATGGACTCGATGGTAGCTCAGTGATAAGTGCCTTGTCAAGATGTTCCTTCCCATCCAGATGCTTTTTTTTCTGTGACAAGTCTTTTAAGAAACTGTCAGCCCATTCTGAACGGGCCGCTCGATCTGACAAATCAGGGATGGCTTTCCCCCCATTGGTAGTTGATACTAGATGATCATCTTGGAACTGGATTTCGCTTGGAACTCCGATCTGTAACATCTTCCTGTTCCCGGTCTCATCTTGAAAATCCACAAAAACCAAACCTTCTATCATCTTAGCACTAGCACCTTTACTTATCAATAAAACCTCTGCTGAGCTGTGTCCATTTGCTCTTGCCTCGAACAATGGCGTCGAACCGATTACCGAACCCTTAGCATTGACATCCGCACCCCAACTGATCAATAGCCGTATTAGTGCTTCATTCCCAATTCTGGAAGCCTTGTGTAGAGCTGTTTCACCATCATGATTTTGCCACGAGGTCTTTGCACCATGCTCGAGTAAGTATCTAGTTACATTCACATTCCCGCTTTTAACAGCCAAGTGGAGACACGTATCACCAAGCTGATCTCTGGTCTCAATATTGACGTCCTCCTCCACAAGATACTGCACAATCTCTTCTGTACCCATGGATGCGGCTATCATGAGTGGGGTCTGACAACCGAGGTTCTTCGACTCCAGAGAGGCCCCCTTTCGCCGTAGAAGTTGCAGTATAGGCAAACTTTTTGCAATCACCGCGGACGATAGCGGAGTAGACCCGAATTCGTTTTTCCCCTCCAAATTTGCACCTTTCTCAAGCAGCATGGAAACCATAGCGCTGTTGTGTTTAGTAGCAGCAACATGTAATGATGAAAAACCTTTCGTTGTTCTTGCATTAGGATCTGCACCTTCATCCAACAAGACACGCACGGTTTCCACGTGCAAATCAAGAATAGCACATATTAATGGTGAGTGTCCGTCTGTTGTCTTAGCCTCAAAGCTAGCCTTGAAGTCTGCCAATAAGGAAATTGCAGCTGTTTGATCTGCAAGCGCTGCGATGTGAAGAGGAGTATATCCATCTCTTCCCGAGATATTCACGTCTGCCCCTTTTCTCTTGAGCAGCTTCATGATTTCCGTATGACCTCTTTCTGCTGCACTTGCCAGAGGGGTTCCGTAAAACTCCGTCGTCAGGTTGATATTTGCTCCATCTTTCAAGAGTTTCCGCAATATAGGATCATTGCCGTGTAATGCTGCAAGATGCAAGGCGGACATCTTGGAAGATCTCTAAGAAGCGACTATATTTTAGGTGCAAAATATATGATAGATCATACAATACAGCCTCATTCACATAGAAGAGAGAGAGGAAGTGAGGCTGAGACACGTGGCGAGCTGAGAGCTTGCAGGTAGTATCGCTTAACGCAAGTAGTTAGAGGCCTTGGCTTGTTGCCTAAACCTTTTTTTTTCTTCTTATGAAATAAAGACGGGCGATTGAAGTCAAATTGCATTAACGTTGCTCTTTATTTACAATCCGCGACCATGGCACTCTCATTTTACCAACGGCCAATGAACGCTCAAATCCACGAAATCCGGCTCCTGGAACTGACAAAAGGCTCGCCCTCAGATCCAGTATCGTGCTCTATGAAGTTGGCTTCTCTGGATGACGCGAATATTGAGTATGAAGCATTATCCTATGTTTGGGGGACACTCGCCGGACATGTGCCGATTCAAGTGTGTGGAGAAAGCTTCAAAGCCACAAGCAATCTCGAGTTGGCGCTACGGCATTTGCGGTACAGAGATCGCAGCCGTGTGCTCTGGGTGGACGCTGTATGTATAAATCAACTGGATATACCTGAGAGAAACAGCCAAGTAAAGCTGATGGGTTCAATTTACGAGACTGCGCACCAGGTCGTCGTGTGGCTGGGAGAGGAGGAGAGTGGTACTAAGGAGTCTATAGAGCTCATTCATCGTATGGCTGGAAATCATAAGTTGCACTGGATGGACTTGACTCCAATGGAAGATGATAATCCTAGACCGGAACTCGGTACGGATCGTTTGAATCTGTTCATGTTCTTTCGCAAGCCATGGTGGACTCGCATGTGGACACTGCAAGAAATGGCAAAAGCAAAGAGCTTAACATTCATCTGTGGCTCTTATGTCATATCCGGCAGAACTTTGGAATTGCTAATTCAGAGCTTTAACTTACACTATAGAATATGTTGCGTTGCTGAACGAAATAGTGTTATTCTAACCTTCCCGCAATTGGCAAATCGATTTGCGGAGCTTGAAAAAATTGAAAGTCTGAGGAAGAGTCGCACTCGTATTGGATTCCTTGAATTGGCTCGTTTATACAGATATCGCATCGCAACTGACCCTCATGATATGGTATATGGGCTTCTCGGTATGTCATTGGACCTTGATGACAAAGTCATCGATTATCAACTGCCGGTGGCTGAAGCTTATGAACTTGCCGCATTGGCATTGATCACAAAAACGGGTAATCTCGACGTTTTCAGCCATGTTCTTGAGCATTCAAAAGTTTCAAATGGGTATACAGAGAACCTCCCTTCATGGGTACCAGATTGGAAATTGGTATACAACTTCGAGCTCCTTCGCTTCTCTAGTCAGCGTCAGGAAGCATTCTCCACGCAGAAACCCTCAGGATCCATTCCTGTGGATATCAATCGAGTATCACCCGGCAAAATAGCTATAAAGGGAGTCCTCTTCGATACTGTCGAAAAAATTTCGCACGCGAGAGCCCCTTCAATGCACAACAATTATGACGAAATCGACAAATGGCGAGAATTTGCAGGAGTCGATGAGAAACCGGAAGAGCCCTATGCTGGCGGCAAGACTCTCATAGATGCATTTTGGCGGACGCTATGCTGCGATATGAGTGTAGTCAGCGGAGAGACGCCGGCTACTTTCCAAGATCGGTTACTACATGATGACTGGTGGTGGACTTTTCTCTTGATGAAATACAAACAGGATTCCCAGGGATACTTAAGGAAGCTAAGGCGAGATGTAATGATCGGTGTTATCAACCTTACTGATTCCATTAACTCTTATACCGCAGGTCGAAGATTCTTTCGAACAAAAACAGGCTACATTGGCGTCGGACCATCAGAAATAAAAGAAGGAGATCGGGTTTGCGTTCTGTTCGGAGGAAAGACGCCGTTCATCCTCCGTAAGAAAGATCCTGAAGCAAAAGTACAAACTAAGTCAGCAGAGGAGTGGGTCTTTATAGGTGATACATATGTTCACGGAATTATGAATGGAGAAGCTATAAAAAGCATGTCAAATGAACAGTCGAAGTCGGAAACGTTTATTCTTTGTTAAAGTTTAAGAAGATATTCGAAGAATAAGAAGGATAAGTTAACGACAATATCCTCTATACCGCTGAGAATGGGCTCCCTTGTTTAACAGGTTCTTATTGATCAATTAGATTATCAAGATTCCTTGAATTTAACTCAATATTTATATTTATTTTTTGATATAAAATTCAATCAATATTTTTTCTATATTAAAACTTCTAAAATAATAATATATACTAATTCTCAATCTTTTCTTTTTTTTGAAATTATAAAAAATTAATATTTGAAATCAAGATTTAATAATATAAAAAATATAACTAAAAATCTATTAAAATAGCTATTCTATTTAATAAGATTTTATTATTCAAGGTATATCATATGAATTACTTTTGAAGCTCATTCTTAGCAGTATAGGGAATAGTTAATAAAAAAGTCGAATATTCTACTTTCGAACCACCCCTCTTTTGAACCACCCTTTTACACTAAGAATCATTTTTTTAATCTATTAATATCTCTATCAATATCAAATATAATTTAATAAAATCTATAATAACTTTGAAAAAAATAATAATAATAATAATTAAAAAAAAATTATTATTATAAAATTATAAAATATTGATTTCAAAAGATTTTAAAAAAAGAGAAATTCCTTATAAATAAATATTTAAAAGAGTACCCTTAATATTACAAGGATTATTTATATTATTTATATTATTTTAAATTCATTATATATTATATTTTTATATATTTTTATATATTTTTATACATTTTTATATATTTTTATATATTTTTATATATTTTTATATATTTTTATATATTTTTATATATTTTTATATATTTTAAAATCACTAAAAAAAATTTAAATTCTTATATAAATTTAGATTTGAATTTTTTAAAATGATATACAACTTTCTTTTAATAATTATTATTAAAAAGTAATTAAAGATTATATAAAAGTTTGAAATTTGAATATAATTTCTATATAAATTCAAAAATTAATATTTTAAAATTTTAATTTTCAATCCAACAAAATTCTAGAAATCTAATTTTTTTTAAAATAAAGTTAAAATAATTCGAATTATATGTATATAAGTTTTTATTAAATTATATTTAATATTGATAGAAATATTAATAAATTAAAAAAATGATTTTTAATATAAAAAAGTAGCTCAAGCTATTATCTATTCTAACAATTCGCTTTTTCGAAACATTCGTTTCCTTTGACTAAACACTAAATCAATCACCCTACTTTCAAACTACCCCTATTTTAGACTACACTTTTACACCAAAAATCATCTTTTTAATCTATTAATATTTTTATTAATATTAAATATAATTTAATAAAAACTTAAATTTATATAATTCAAATCATTTTAAATCTATTCTGAAATTTTCAGATTTTCAGAATTTTTATAGATCGATTTTTAAAGCTTTAAGATATCGATTTTAATTTGTATAGAAATTACATATAAATTTAAAATTTTGTAAAATCTATAATAATTTTTGAAGAAAAATAATTAAAAATAAAATATAAAATTTTATTATAAATTTAGAAAATATTTAATCTAGAAATTGAAAATAAATAAATAATTCCTTATAGAAAAATATTTAAAGTAATACTTTCAAAATTACAAGGATTATTTATATTACTCTCAACTTACTATCTTATATCTTTATATTTATTCATTTTAAAAAAAAATTAAATTTTTATATAAATTTGGATTTGAATTTTTCAAAAAGATATACAATTCTTTTATAATGATTTTTATTAAAAAGTTATTAAAGATTATCTAAAAGTTTGAAATTTGTATATAATTTCTATACAAATTCAAAAATCGATATTTTAAAAATTAAAATCTCAATTCAGAAAAATCCTAAAATTCTAAATTTTTTAATATAAGCTTAAAATAGTTTGAATTATATAAACATAAATTTTTATTAAATTATATTTACTATTGATAGAGATATTAATAGGCTAAAAAAGTGATTTTTGGTGTAAAAGGGTGCTCCAAAAGAGGGGTGGCTCGAAAGTAGGGTGGTCGACTTAGTCGATTGTTTATGAGAGCCAAATATTAGAAGATAGAGCTCTACTTCAATGCACATTCTCCGTTTTTCTATTTCTCTATCCGGCGGTACGCTCTAAAAAAATGTTGACATGAGAAAATGATTGAGTTCGAGCGGCATTATAATAGCGAGGGTTTTGTACTTAGTATGGATATTGAATGAAATGATGATATGACTGTTTGTCAAAACTGACTTGTAGTTTTCTGATACGGAGTAGAATGGATAATAGATATCCCAATTATATCATAGTGATTACTCCGAGCAAGAGATTTCTCGCTATCCGTCCCTCCAACCTATACGTATAAAATTAGGTCATATCCCATCCACACACACCAAAAGAAACTCCCTAACCCAAAGGCTTGACCTTCTTCTTTTTCTTCTTCTCCCCACCCCCTGCTCCACCCCCCTTCTTCGCAAATTCCCTCCAACTTCCAATTCTCTCCTCCCTACTCTCCTCCCACTTAACCTCACTATCCCTCTTTCTCTTTCTCTCCTCCCTCTCCTCCTCCACTCTCTTCTGTTCCCTTCCCTCCTCCTGCATCTGCGCCTTCACCTGTCTCCTCCTCCTCTGCTCATTCTCAATCAACACAAACTTTGTTTTCTCCCTCCACTCCCTCCTAAACTCTTCACTCGGTTCCTTCACCTCCGCACTATCTCTATTCAATCCCTTTTCGCGCATCACCAGCATTCGCGCATCGGCGATCGCTTCATCTAATCTTTCACGATGTTTCTCATCCATTAATTCCGTCTGCGCTTTCTTTAACCGATCAAATGCATCTGGAGCGAGGGGATTGCGTGTTTTATCCGGGTGGATCAGGAGGGATTTTACACGGTAGCATTTTTTAATATCTGATTCGCCAACACCGGGTTGGAGGTCCAAGACTGCGTAGCTATGTGATATTGTTAGTTCAAATGTTTGGGTCCTTCCGACTTATGTTCAATGCTGTTCATTTTCTTTCATCGGGACAATCTTCTGGGAAGGAGAAGACATACGCATCTAAACGAAAAGCTTTTAATATCCTATCGATCTCAGAATCCTATTAAAAACACATAAAGTTAGTTATCATTCACCTATTGACCCAACTTCTCCGCGAATTCCAGATCATCTCCAAAAACAATCCACCCATATACCTTCTTCTGATCCTCTCCTAAGCCCCTCAAAAATAAACATACCTTCATAAATTCCTTCGCCTCACTCTCTAACCCCTCCAGCGCATCCAAATCATCCTGCGCATCCCCTTCCCCATCTTCCTTCTTCACCACTACCTCTTCCTGTTTATCCTTCCTCTTCCATTCCCCTTGCGCATCCTTTACCTCATCCTTCTGATCTCCCTCCCTCTTCACCCTCTTCGCATCCGGACTCGTCGCCGTCATGATCTATTCCACGATTTCGATTTCGATTTCGATTTTAATTTCGATTTCCCAGCATATAATTCCGACGCTTTCGAGTTATTAAACCCCTGGTCGAAGAAAGTCCGTCGTGCGGAAGAATAGAAATGGTGGAAAAGGTCAAAAAGGTGAAGTGATTGAAGAATTGAAGAATGAGGTTGATAAGATTAAGAGATTGAGATAGCAGCTTTAGATTGTCAAGTTAGCGCTCGGACCATTATTTAAGGATGCGGGCAAGGCGGGCCGATTGACGCTAGGATGTGTGTATTTAGGTGTAGCTTACATAAGTATTTGAGAGTGCTTCCGGTGAGGAGCCTTCATGATACGATTTTAACTCGGTAACTTGACCAAAGTTGTTAGATTCCACACAGATAACCACAGCTACACACATACCCAAGGTCACTCAAAATGAATGAAAACATCCACGGAAGCGTAGAATAAACAGTATTTTCATTCTCATTCCCATACCAAATATCCACAAGTTCGATCTTAATAACGCCATACGTACATACATAAATACATCTAGACATTTAAGTGCACACTTGCATTTCCATGCTACCAATACCGCTTCACATGAATCCATTTGACCCATGTAAGAGGATCTCGTTCTGTCATTTCTCACATTATAACCACTACTCTTCTCCATTCTGGCGTCAATACCATACCGTACCATAACTTATGATATGACATGACATGATGAGAGCTTGTGCGAAACCCTCACAAGAAATAATCCGCCACCGGTTTTTTAGCCGGCATGCCCCTTGAATCCTGTGGCGCCGCATGGAAAACCCTATATCTCCTTGCAGGTCCACTCAACGCTACTTTCTCTTTCAATAACGGCGCATTAGCACCATTGCCTCTACTAACTTCTCCATTACTTCTTGCCATGATTCCATTTCCTGTCCCATCCTCTCCTAATTCCATAATCGCTGCTACATTCCCACACCTATAACAGTAATTTGGCGCAGACCATACTGTAACAATGCTATGATCGAAAGTCTCTTTAAACCCCTCCATTACTAACTGATGGGCTCGAGCAATCATTGAAAGGTCGTTTGTATGGTTGAACATTTTGACGATATCAGCTCCAAATAGAAATCCCGCGCCACGCGGGGAGAGACCCCAGCCATCTATCTCATCAGGATCGGACCAGAGGAGATCACACATGGCGCCTTCATGAGGGACTTCTTGTTTGCGGTCTAAAAGACGGATTTTATCGACTGCTTGAATCAGAGGGGAAAGACCTCCATGGACACAGAAAACCGCGCCAGAGGGATTTCCTGAGCTGCCCCCACTGTAACCTGAAGCTCCAGAGCCAGGCGCACCAAGACTGGTGGGGAATTTGCTTTGGGGGCTTGGAGAACCCTTGTCTGATGAACTCATTTCTGAATCTATAGATGGCTTTCTTTTCCCAATCTTATCCCTGTTTCGTAGAAATTTATTCATAATACTTCCATCAACATTTAAGATCTCGATTTCCACATCCTCGTCATTGAATTCTTGCGTCGAGGAAGTACTGTGTTCGCCGTTCGGCATAGATGTAGGTTGAAGACTGCTTGATGCTCCAAGCACAATTGCACCGAGAGCAAGATAATCAAATACTTCGCAACAGTATCTCCATACATTTGCGCTTCCATACTTTCGCAGGCATTCGTCGTAAAATCCGTAGACTGTTGTAATTTGTCTAGATTCGTGATTACCTCGGATCAAGGTCATTCGATCTGGATATCGTACTTTGAGACACAATAGGAGGAGGAAAGATTCTAAAGAGTAGAAACCGCGATCAACGAAATCACCTAGGTAAGTTAGTCAAGATTCGCCATCTATGCCATCTAGAAGATCGTATCTTACCCATGAATAAGTAGTTTGTGTCGGGCACATCACCACCAACCCTGAATAGTTCCATTAGGTCATGAAATTGCCCATGGATATCACCGCATATCTGCATAAATTCGTCAATATCGACCCATCACTTGCGCATACTCATGAAGCCGTACCGTAACTGGTGCTGTTACTGTGACCACATTTCCTTCCTCGATCAACAATTCTCTCGCTTTATGACATAATTCTCGAACTTCTGCTTCTGGGATGGGTCGGCAAGCTCGCAATTGCGAAATGGCTCTGGAGTAAAGTCAGATTGAAGCCTTGTGAATGAAGTCGTAGGAGCTGTACCTATCCAGATCACTCATGTTTCTTACTCGAATCTTTCAATCAGAAAGTTTGGAGGCAAATGTATTGAGTAGGATCAGATTGGCGTCTACAGAGTTTAAATAGCTCCCAGATATCGATGAGGCGCAATGTCAATTTATCAGCCGTTCTGAATCTGCAACCCAGCTCATTCGAAAGAACGAAGATTCAAATGTAAAAATGCCTAATGTATTTCGTTGAATTCGTTCCTTAATAACGCGTGAATGTCAACGGCGCATCGAGGTTCTATGGGGGCGCAAACGAGATGGCGAAATATCCTCTGTAACTCAAGGCTGGAGAAAACCACTTTTCAGGAAAGAGAGACCAAATAAAATTCCGCTCAAAGTGCAAATTCGAAAACGGATTATATCGCTGTCATTAAAGAATTCGTTGATGTCTTAATTATTATGGTTATCGAAATTGTTGGTTGAATTATAATTTTCCTCAGCCTCGAATATGATAAGGTCCGTACCTACTGACTGACTGACTGACTGACTGACTGACTGACTGACTGACTGGTCTGGTACCTCAAGATGACGCTAGTGTTAAATTAATAAGTCTGGGGTGGGAATGTGGCTTGGTGGGAGGGAGTGTGGTGAATTTCAAGCCTCAGACCAAAATTAATAAATTACCCGATGATATCCCACCAATTTTATGTTCAACTGCGGTACCCTACGTCAATTTAAAGACAAGACTACTAAATACTTCAATTAAAATTCCATGTCAATGTTATCACATATAATGAGATAACCAGTAAGTAGTCTTTCAAACCCCAATTGAACCTCATTACTCACACAAATTAACAGACACGATTCATTCCTCAAACAAAACTCACCACATTCCCTTGTAACCAAAATCAGAAAAACCATGCCGCCTCATCTTCACCCCCGCTCAAAATTCACATCTTCCCTCTTCGCAGGCACGCTCTTTGCCAGTTTCTTCGTCGTAGCACTACCGCACGTTCTTCCTTGTCCGGCACCGCGCGTCGTATATGCAGATGATGGGTCGGGATCACAGAGGCCGAGGAGGAGAAGGAGGAAATGTCCTGTTGATGAAGTGGGGGAACAAGGAAAAGAACAGGGGCAGCTACAGACACAATTGAAGACTGTGGGAGGAGACAGAGATGGGAAGAGTGAATATAAGGATTTCAATGAGAAGATTCGGGAGGAAATGGGTGGTAATAATGGGGAATTGGATGATGGAGAGGAAATAGATGGAAGCAGGAAACTACCTAAGCGCGAGTGTCCGGTGCCGAAACCTGGGGGCGTATTAGGAGGGATACTAGGCTTTAAGTCAAGTGTTGATGAGAGTGGCTCGAAACCACCGTGAAAGATAAGATCAACTTCGGAAGGATTTTGATATAGGATGGTGGAAAATTTGGGTACTGGCAGGATTGTATATATGGCGCGGTTGTACATATTGGGCTACTCTGCATACTCTGTGATCTGATATCGAGTTTAGGAGTCCACATATTGTGGATGAAAAAATGAGATATCAGGATGCATGTGGAATTTTTGGATTCACAAGATATCTACACTCGGCATGGCATCTAATGCGAGAGATGGAAGGGAAAACGATTCGCATTATTGAATCGTCCAGAAACACCAGTTCTCTACTCTTCACCTAAAATTGTTCCTGCAGTGTCCACTTCAGAAAATAAATCTGCAAAACCTGAAGTGTTTTCAAGCATTTTCAGAATAAAACTTGCAATAGCGAATGCATGCCTGCAATAAAGATGTTTCCGTCAGTCATTTGCCACTCATGCATATACAACTGTGCTCTCTGATACTCACAAATCCTCACTAGATCATCAATAAAATTGTATTGAAGAAGGAAAGAGTCGCCTGCCTTTTGCATTGCATCTCCTTTTGTATTGCACTAATAAGCGAACACAAAATTTGAAACTCTCCATGCCAAATAATTCCGGAACAGTTCAATACTATATCACATCTTTGATCAACAGACTGAAAACAAAATGCATGCTTTTAGCAAGTAAAAAGTTTCAACATCATTAATGCAATGCCAAATTATCAAGGGAAATTATATTCAGGCGGAAAACTCTACATCGAATCTACGTGGTTACTAATACTCCGATTTTCAAGCAGCATGCAGATCGTGTGGTTGGAAGTGAAAGTGAAAGGCAAATTCTACGCCCAACACAATGAATTCGTTAATGTACAACGCCAATATACAGAAAAATCCACACATATAAGAATTCATAGACACTGATATACTCAGTACACCTCACAGCTCACCCACCCATTTCGTTTGACCATCAAAAGGATTTATCTCCTGCTTCCTTGGTACCATGCCAAATGTATCCGGATCCTCAAGATGATCGGAATTCTGGATTTGGTCCCAATTAGAGGCAACTGGCATGGATGAAATAACGTCATCCCAACTGGCAAATTCGCCTTTCTTTGTTCCATCATATCCAGAGACACTGGCAAGCAAAGCTCTCCGGAAGTCATCTTTGGCTTTCTCGGCATCTACAGACATTTCATAATACGGCCCCTTGTGCTCGTTAAGCTTCGCGAGGTAAGCATTTTCATCGGCGACTCCGTGTATGTTCTTGAACCAATCGGCAATGCTCATTCCCATTACGCTAGCTGCTGTATTGGCTGACTCGAGGTTTTCCTCATCTCTCTTGCTGTCGGATGCATTGTGAACCCAAGTGTTATGGTCCGTAGGGTCAAATCCAGGTTCTGACATCTTTTTGACAAGGTCATCTAAACTGAGACCGTTGGCCTTAGTCCAGCTCAAAATATTCAACTGTTTTGCCATTTCAAGTTTCTGTTCTGCCAGCTCCTTTTCTCCCTTTTTCGAAGCTGTTTCGGCCTTCACAACATCACCAGGTTGAATCCCGCCTTTGACAGATGCAGCGTGTTGTATGTCCCTTTTCACTTGTTTCTCTTTTGACTTGTACTTCTCGGCCAATTTCAAATAGATTTTCAGATCCCTTGCATCTTTCTCTTCCTTTGCTTTGATGATCAGTTTCCTCTCATGTTCTTTTCGATCTGCATCTGTCATGGGTGTAAAGCCAAGTGCACCTCGTTTTCGTTTTTCTGCGATACGTTTTCGTTTCAATCTTTCAGATGCATTTTGATTATTCAAGGCTGATGTTTCCTGAACTTCTTCATCTAAACGATGCTCCTCCCTGTGTCTCACTATTGCTTCTAGGGCCCACCTGTTTTCGGGCAACGTCAAGATTGTTGAAGGAGCGAGACCTGCAATGGGGTCTTTAATGGGTGGAATCTGAATTTCGTTTACATCCTTCCTCTGTTCATTGAAGAACACTCTTAGACGCTCCAATTCCCGAACTCTTTGCAAAGCTTCTCTTGCTTGTGCTTCAGCTTCAGCGTTTGATGCTGGCTTCCACAGATCAAGTTTCGTTGGTTTTGAACCAGGTGCAGGCCCTGAGATTTCTTTGGCTCCCTTATTTATTTCATCAACCAGTTGCTGTACACCCATTTCGAGCTTCTCTCCTTCTTGCTTTTCAATTTCCGCTATTTTCTCTTTTTCTCTTTCTTCTATATTTTGTCGGAATCGTTTGGCATCGGGCGGGAAATAGCCATCGCTGTCAGCCTGTCGTTTCAAACTCTTGGCTTCATATGCAGCTTGCTCCCCTTCAAGTTCATCAAGGGATCGTTCATGGAATATTTGAGAGGATTGTGACTGTACTCTTTCGGCATTTTCTCTATGACTTGCCCACCATTGATTTCTCTGGTCATCGGTGGGTCCATTCGAAACGTCTCCATAATCGACAGGGAGTCCTCCCCATGCTGTATCACTGGTTGGCTCAACCATCTCTGACGTAAGCCATGAATGGGCAAGAAAAGTCTCTTGAAAGTGAAGCTGTGCGGCTACCCATTTGAGCTCAGCTTCTGGGCTCTCAAATGGCAAAGGTCCAGGTGCTCCCCAATCTTCATTCTCTTCAAATTGAGCACGGTAATCCGGAAAACCGCGGTGAGACATGAGCTTGACAGCGCGGGGATCCGGTATACTTGTGTTTCTTGCTGGTTTTGCGTTCTTCCATCTTATCCACTTGAGATCTTGCTCTCCCTCGCCCTCATCATCTTCCATGATTTTACCCACAATTGCATTCTGCCAGTAGTATCCGGCGGCAACACCAAAGTATTCATCCCTCAAAGTTTGTCTCAATGAGCTCCACTGCCGAGACCAATCTTTTGTGCTAGCACCAGCCGGCTGTAAGTAAAATCGACCGCCAACACCATGCCAAAACGATACTCCACCACCCTCGCTCTGTATGATAGCAAATTCTGGCAATGGGCCTGCAATTTCGCCTTTGCAAACTGCGATTCCATTGATTGTTAGAAGTCTTCCGTCCAGGTTAGCCACAAAGTATCTATGCTTCAAATCCGAATCTTTATCAATTTCATCATTCCAAAGCTTGACATCTTTTGGTAGAAAAGATTGTGTTTCATCGCATTTTGGAGGGTAGTTTCGAGGTGGCATGTCCCGATAGTACTTTTGCTCGGGTGCAACCCACCAAGGATCATCAAATCTCATGGGTCTGTATTCCTTCTCCTTCATTTTGAAGGATGGCTCGATAATGTTGTCTTTGTCTCGGGGGTCGACTGGCTTTAGACGCTCTTCGCCGGGATTGACAGGAGCTGAAATTGCTTCGCATCGCCGAATATCCAAGGGAAATATGTCCGGGTTCTGGTAGCTGTCGTTATTCTCAAAGGATTCTCTGTGATCACGATCTTCAATCTTATCTAGAGTTTGTCGATATATGTTTTTGGTAGGGATGTTGAAGATGGTGCCTGTTACCTTGTCCCAAAACTTTTTCATCTTCAAAAGTGACCCGTGGTCTTTGAGTCTAGGCATGAACGGCACGTTGGGTTGGTCATCATCGGGCACTTTGACTTGGCTTTGTGCATATCTGCAAAGGGGGCGGAGAAGCTATAATTGGTTTTGTTAGTGGGATGCTTTCTAAAGGACAGAGAGAATCATACAGGATAAGGACTTCTTCCACAATCCACACCACCGTCAATCTCAAACTGAGAGTTCTTCAAGAAAGCATCCAGGTCCTCATCCATATCAATTTTAACATGCTGTTCACCAACTTGCCTTGGTCGCCAAACGCTGTTCTCAATCGGATCGTAATATTCTTGGAAAGTCTCGTCGTCTTCATCTGGGACAGCGTACTCGATGAAATCTTTCATGGCGAAGAAACCACCACTAGATCCATCATCTTCGATTGGAAATGGCCTTGTGAGGTCATTGGGATTAAAGTCTTCGTCATCCTCCTCATCACCATCGTCAGGCTCGCGATCAATAGCCGTCGCGGGTCTATTGCTCTCGTTAGATTTTCCCGGTCGCGCTTTATCAATATAATCCTGAGGGTCAGGCTTTTGCATAATCTTCGGGTCTAATTCTCCTCCGTACGCTTGCACTGTGATGTTGTAATGTGCTTCCTGCCATGAGAGCTCGATGTATCCCACGCCCAGTTTCTTGTTCTTCTCCATGCGTTCTTTGAATTCTGCTACGACGGCAGGACTCGTTCGCTTCGTTGCGAATTCGATATATTTTTCCTCTAGACTTTCAGCAGGTCGGTATGTTTCACTCCAATTGGGTCGACTGGTTAATTTACATCGACGCACTTCGGGTAATTCTTCCCATTTGGCGAGAGCAATAGCGTACTCAATAGAGCCCGGTTGAGCTTCAGGCTTGGGATCTTTCTTCCAGAATTCCGAGCCGAGGAGCTCCTGCACCCGTGCTTGCAAATGCAATGGGAGTTCATCACGAACGTAGTCCATGGTCAATGGTAGATACTCCGGCGCCCATTGCTTGTAATTTTTGAAATCCTCCCATTTAGGTGCCTCCGAATTGCGTCGCTGCCATTCGGCCAGCGCTTCAGAAAACTCGATATATCCATCTCCCATATTCCGATTGTGTCTGAATATCGCATTGAGATCCTCAATCGCACGTTCTTTCCATTCTCTCCTGCCTTGCGCTATCTCAGAAATACTCGTTTCGAATTGTTCGAGCGCTTTCGCTTCCGTCCGATACGGTTTCCCTATCTTCACCTTCTTCCTCCTGTGCTGTCTTCTCCCTGCTGGCCCCTCAAAAGGAAGCTTCCCCTTCTTTTGCTGTTGCTTGATATAAGCTTCCCATTCTGCATAGGCGCGCGCAACCCACACTTCATTGACTCGTCCTTCCATGTAATGATTATTCCAAATATCCCACGCGCGTTTCCAGGATTTCCACACCTCGTGTCCGTCCCCGGAATAGTTGCGTGTATATGGCGATTTGTATTTCCCCGACCCGAGAAGAAAATCCCGCACGTCTTTTATGACGGAGGGGTGAAGATTTTCGGCCAGAGGCGAGGGAATGCGTGTTGCGGGGATGGGAGAGATGAGGGGGATTTGGTGACGGTTCTCCCGCATGCGGTGCAGGACTGCGGGGGAGGAGAGGAAGGGGGTGAAATCATAGGTGGTGTATTTGTTTTGGGGTACGGTGAGGATGGGTTTGTTGCGGGGGTCGATGACGGCCTTTGGGTCTGGGGCTGGTTCGGGAGGTTTAGGGGTGGGAGTGCGCGAGAGGGAATGGGTGGAGGACATGTTTATTGATTGTGGATTGTGGAGAGGTAATGTGATGTAATGAGAGGTTATATCAGGGACTGTATGATTATAGATACCGGTTCAACGTGCGAGATGAGAAGATATGATCTGTTGAGTGCTCGATAGAGAGGAAGTTGAGCATGCGAGAAAGATCTGAAAAGCGTGAACTTCGAAACAAAACGCAATTCATGCAGCACACACGAGTTTTCACGGGATCAACGAGATTAGAGAAGGAGAAACAAGGTGAGGGTTGAGATGAAAGAAGCTTTGAAGGAAGTTTGACGCAAAGGAAAAAATTGAGACATTTTCTTTGCTGAGGTGCTCCATTCTTTGCCCATTGATGATAATTCCGTATCCGTCAAGAGAGAGGGTTAATTGTTTGATGCTTTAGCTATACTTGGACGGAAAGGGATTAGTGTTGGGTGTGAGGAATGTTAGAGTCGAGGGGGGGCTGCGAGTGGTGAAGTAGCGGATTGGAGTAGATTTAAGTACAAAGGGCAGGTGTATGATCAAAGGAAATTTGAGGAAATGGAAATTGAGGATTATGAGAGATGTATATGTATGAATGTATGTAGATTTGCAAGGATTGTAATACTTTTTGGGTATTTGATTTTGAACGTTCTAGACGCAGTTCTGAAATTCAACCTCGAATGGCATGGTTGCACCAGAAAAATCAAGCTGGGTCACTGAACCTGCAATTCGAGTAAAAGTAGGTAAAGGAAGGACTACCTAAGTATTCACTCCTTAACAGATACCCGACGAAACAGAAAAAATAAAACGCTTTTTGAATTATTCCAATCGCTGTCCGTGAAATATGTAGAAAGTGAGGGGTATCTGAACACATAAGAATTACATTAAATTTTGATTTCGCTCCGTCCTGCAATTGTCATAAGCCTACACCATTTTCGGTATATCGGTCCATTACATGGAAGACTAACTGGTTGTCCACATTACAATCCATACCGGGCACGCAGCCCAATTCTGCGCGAACTACGGCGGGGTCGCCGCCGGCCATGGTCGTTATCATATCGGTTGCAAATACGCAACTGTTCAGGTTGGTTCCGTTGTTCTCGGAAGGTGTACTTGTGTATGTTGATGATATTGGGGGTGAGATTTGATGAGATGAGACTGATGAACGAGAATTGGGATTCGAATTTGTGTGGGATTGTAGATGGGAATGCATTTGAGGGGTCTGTGGGGAAAGTGTATTGTAAGATTGGTTTGATATATATTGCGACTCGAATTCGTAGATTTGAGGAGATTGAATGGAGAGACTCGATGGTGTGTTCTGCTGTTGTGAGTTTGGTAGTGTTATTGATGTCATATTGAATCTTTGTTGCTGCTGCTGCTGCTGCTGTCGTTGTTGTTGTTGTTGTCGAGTGTGAACAGTTCCAGCCGTGCTATGATTTTGACTAATACTACTGTGTCGACTTGCCGCGCTACTTCTTCTTGGACTCATAAACTGTTGCGCCTGTGAAAATGCTTTGCCAGTCGATGTTGGTGTCTGCCCTACGCTCATACTCCGTGAGGGCTGTACTGAATCCCATAACGAATGGACAGTATTTCCACTGTAAGAACTCTCTCGGCTTTGAATCGTCTGCCCCATCGTTGTTGTACTCGTTGGGCCTATACTTCCATCTGCACAACAAGATTTTCTCGCCTGAAGTAATTGTTCTAACTGTTGTACCGAAGGACTTTCACTCCCGTATTGCGCCGATATCATCAAGTCTTCGGAACTCATTTGTAAATATGTTTCCACCATTTCATTTCCTACTCCATGTTGTGCTAGCAGACTTCGTAACTTCTTGTTCTCATCTGCTACTCTCCTTGCTGCCAGCTGAATTTCAGAGGATGCTTCAATGCCTTGGAGCTCACATTGGCGCAATCGTGCCTCGAGCTCTTGAAGGTACTCTTTTCTCCGAGCGCGGGATCGTCTTTGGTTGTCTCGTATGCGCGCAAGGTTTGCCTTTTCCTAGAACATGTAATTAGACTTTAGATCGATCAATGTACAAATTATTGATGATATGTTGAGGACTTGTCTCGAAAGGGCGTGTGGTGCATGTGCATATGTCAAATGTCAATCGAGCTTGATCACATCTTGGCATTTGATCTCTCTTCGCAATCGCCAATTAAGGAAAGACGACTTCCAAAGGATGAGGCATTGTTTACTCACCGCAGCCGTCGACATGATGGACTATGGAATGATCAAAATCTTGGGGAATTTTACTCATTCCCAGTAATGCGCAATTGAATCGATTGAAATGATTGTATACAGTATGGTGGACTATCAATGGCCGCATCCCCTGTTTAGCGCGGCTTGGATTTGAAAGTTACCAATTTTTCACACGCGTAAACTCTCCTTTGGCATGGATTTGAAACGGCGAGAATAAAGTTATAAGGAGATACTAGATAGATAGTATAGTATGGAGTGGAGAGAGGGCAGAGATTGGTTCGGCAGTTGTGATTATATATAGCTAGGTAGGTATGCAGTAGTATCTGAGGGATTGAATGCAATATCCGACCCCTATGTTCTTGTTCCTCGCTCTTGTTGTTTAGTATCGCCTTTGTAGAGTTGACATCTTTTCCTCTAGCTCGTAGCTATGGTACCTACCTACGCCTAAAAGCGTGGCTGTGCTGTGCGTGCTGGACTAGAAGGTGTTGTAGGGAAGAGACTGCCAAGTGCCGACGTGGGAGCTTGTTTTAAATAATAAGCTTTATTACTCCATCTCCATGGCCGAAGGGAAAAGGTAAAGGGGAGAAGGTGTATGGCATATGGCATCGGGCGTCTGGCGTCTGGCGTCTGGCATCTGGCATCTAGCATCTAGCATCTAGCAAATGGCAAATGGCATGTACGAGGGGTTGGTATTGGTGGTATTGGTGGCATTGGTATTACTTCATGAAACCCCTTCCAAAGAAGAACACCTACCTACTGTCTAGATACCGCAAAAGCATTAAAGAAGCATTCCAAGGTTAATTAATCATAATAAAAAAAGCCTCGAACAGTCTCCGGGATTTATCCAGCAGAACCTTATTTATTCAATCAATCGGGCGAAGTCAATTTACCCGGTCGGTCGGGCCCATCTTCGTTCGTATGTATGTAGTATGTAATCTTAACGAAATTTACCGAATTGAGCGAATAGATTGAAGACGGTTATATACTCACCTGCCTACCTTGGTATATACTCTGTGCAGTGACTGCAGTCAGTCAGTCCTAAACACTTCAAAGAACCAGAAGTTTATCCCACTTCTCTCTCTCACATACGAGCATGTATGTATGTTTGTATGTATGTATGTATATATGTATATATGTATGTATATATGTATATATGTATATATGTATATATGTATATATGTATATATGTATATATGTATGTATATATGTATATATGTATGTATATATGTATATTGATTTCCCCAGCCCAGCAGAATGGCCTAGGTCTTGGATGGAAATAGCTACAAACTCACTCAAGACTGGTTGAACAAACTTCGGGAGTTCTGATACCGGTAACCTTATCTCTGCTCCCGATGTCAAACTGGAAATCAGATCACTGATTCCTTTTCTACTTTTCTACTCTTCTCCTTTTCTATTTTTGTTTTCAAGGCTTGAGGTTAAACTTCTTACAGCTGTTCGGGATTCTCTAATAGTCCTTTCAATGTGTGGCCCGGATCAACGGAATCGTTCCCATTTGCTCGACATGTGCCGCACTCATTCCTACCCGTCAAAAATCGTCCGAAACATTTGAATCACTGTGTGACCTTTAAATCGACATCGACGATCATGTCACATTTTACAATCTGGGGTTCAAGATCTAAGTGGAGATGTCACAGAACTTGAAGTGATAGGATCTGTTGGTTTGGCGAACTTCGGGTCAATGCAATATATTGTTACCATAATCTATCCGCGTTACACAACACTATTCATTGGGGTCTGTACAAAAGAAAAGAAAGACTCTGTACTTCAATGGTATCCCGTCTTAACTTTTCGTAATCTATTGTGATTCTCCCTCTACCTCCCAGTTATCAATGTTTGTTTGGCAAGGGGCAACTTTATTTCACTGCTAGTGAATCCGTCAGTACTGGTTCAAATTGCTATATCCAATATTTCTCCAATTGTATGCATAGCAAGCCTGCCAAGATCTTTTACTTGGACGCAACTTTTTATTCACGTGCAAAGAAGCTGTCACAGGATCCGCCATCTATCTATTATTCGATCCGAAAATTATCAAGAACGTATGTAGAGTATACACCCAAAGTCTGGCAAAAGTTTGACGCAATTCAGACACAGCTTTTGATTGTCAGTGACTTGCATTCACTCGCGAAAACTCATTATTTAATTGATTCGAATGTCATTTATAGCACAGGCAGATCACATGTATGTATGACAGTACAGTAAGTGATATAGTAAGTGGAATGTTTTCTATGAGTACCGGGTTATCAGTCGTCGTTTCTGCTTAACGCTCTTTTTGCACTGCAATCTCATTCTGTTTGAAAATAGAATATTCCATATTTCTATTACAACATCGAACTGTAGTTCTGTTTCTTAAAAACATCGTTAGATAGTCGGTTGTGCGAAGAAAATGTGGTTATAACTCGAACATATTGGTAGAACACATGCAGTATTCCTACTTCTATATCAACCACAATCACCGGTTCCGTTCATCGAAACTATGGACAACGCCTGCTGGTATGTAAATACGGAATATTCAGTATCTCTCAATAAAGTCAAGAACAGATACGAATCCACGCTTGGAGATGGCTTTATGAGGTCAGTTGAGGAAAATGAAATTCTCAGCTATATGATATCTAGGTATTTAGAGTGTCTATTACTCAAAGATATATATTTTTCTTGATTGAATCATGGAGAATACTCTCATTCTCGCTTCATACTGCGAATTAGTCTATTCATCCTCAATCATCCATCTTATTGCCAGCATCAGAGTCTTGAAATCTGGAACTTTCTCCTTTCACCCTTAACATCTCTATCTCTCTCTGTCCATTTACGAGGCTCTGGGATGGTCAGAATCGATTCAGTATTTCATAAGTTTGGATCAAAAGGAGGTGCTCCTAAAATGCCAAGTGATGAGTCGGCGTCCTTCGTAGCGTCCTATATTATTGAAATCGATGATCAAATGGCACGTATAGATCGCTGGCCTAGAAATCACGTCGTGCGTGAAGAGAATAAGTAAATGGCAAAGAGTTGATATATTTTCGATAACAGTACAATGGTCATTCAAATGATTTTACCACTATCATGAAAGGACGTCGTTGCATGCTACCTTAGGGTTATATGGAACCCCAGAAGCTAGCTCATAGCAGTACTAGATAAAAGCTCGTCTGCCACTACGAGAATACTTCAATCTTTGATGTACAATTCTGATACCGCCGTCTGCTATGCTGTAGGTTGCTAACTGATCCCATCAACTATAAAACGAATAGCAAGAGAACAATATTCTTGTTTCAATCTATAGATTAATCATTGACCAACGAAGAGGGGTATTTTTATCTACATTCTCACCAGATCTTACTTATGACTGTCATTATCTTCTTACCGCTCACACACTGAGAAATAACATATAAATTCCCATTAGTGACGACTAGCTAATGCCGAAAAAACACCTTGCTGTCAGAAATCACTCCTCAAAAATGAGTCTCAAGCGGGAAGAATATACTCATATTTTCATCAAGACAATTTTTTGCCTTCACACCATCCTCAAACCATTATTCCACAGACGATATTTCAGACTCTCGATTCCTCCTGCGCAACTCAGCAATCTCTTTTTCAAGTGCAGTGTGAATTGAAATGTCCAAGGTCTGAATGTATGTGTTTAAACACCATGACGTCGGTTGGTGATTTATGTATTAATCGACTATAATGACTCAGCCGTCTATTCTATACGGAAAATAGTAGGAGGTCATGAATCATTAGCAGCCTTGCTTTCATTCCCCTTGATATTTAAACACTCTTGAGTATCAAGATCACGGAAATCAAAGCAAAGATATCTACAGCGTAGATACTTTAGTACCATCGTCCAAATGAAATGTTCCTCCGAAGTGATTCTGTGGTGAGGAGAAACATGGACGGGAAGATCACTGTAACAGATTTGCTTAAGCGCATAGTTGGATGTTTCTCGGTGTGTGGGAATGGGTGTGCTCTCCTTCTTTTTATTTTTGTAGGTGTGGAATCTGAGTTGTTCATCAAGTGTTATTGCTGGATTTTATTTCGCTTGGTTTTTGGGTAGTCGTTGTTGGATGCTTAATTAGTATTGTTATTGTTGCTTGTTGTACTGAATTACAAGTCAGGTTAGCACATCATCAGTATCTGCACTGGTATGCTCTCTAATTTGGTCGTTGTTTCTTTCAAGTATAACTTATCAAGTCGATGGCACACAACTAGACATCAACAACAACAACAACAGTAGCAATAGCAGCAGCTTATTTAGGTTTGAGAGAGAGTTGGGAGGAACACAAATAGTTTTCCTGTTCTTTTGGACCTAAGCCGCGCACATCACATGCGCAAATAGACCTTCCCATGGACAAATTTCTTGCTCTCATGTTATCGGTGTCGGCTCCATTAGAGTTTTGTGTGATGAAAAAGTTCGAGTTGAACGGGGGCTTTTATACGAGAGAAAATGAAATTTAATTAAAGAAGTGGAATGGGTCACTTAAAGGGGATTATTAGCCACGCTTTAACTTCCAAACCCGGATCAAATGGATGAGGTTCATGATACCTGGTGCCAGGAGTCTCGTGAAATACATGAGCTTAAGTATATAAAGCCCCCGGGATGCACATTACTCTGTATGACACTGCGAATGAATAACAAACACTCAAAAATCTTAGGTATTCCTGGCCTTCAAACACGTTCTGCATGTTTCCCAATTCCAAGAATTGTGTATCTGGAATTGTCGTTTACTAGACATAAACAAAGGTAGATAAAAGCTTCGAGGGATAAAATGGCAGTTATCAATCCAATTTCTCGACAACGCATTTTCCCTTTAACAGTAAAAACTCAATAGGAAACAAAAACGACATTCAAGATCGCAAAAATGCAGAACGTTAATCAATTTCTTTCTCGTCCTCGCTCAGGAGTCAGCTTTATGGCTCGCTTGAGGTTTTGACTTACTCAAAGGGCATTGATTAGGATGATCCCTCTTCTCTATCTTCTATCTCTCCTTGTTCATCTGAACATAAACTTCGTCTTTTGTCTATTTGCTCCTAATATCTATCAGTCTGTTTTGAACATTATCAGACTTTCTAATTCGCGCCTATTCATCTACTTTCATTGTCATATAAACATTCATTGTCAATAATACGAATCCAAATTACACTAGGAAGTTGTTTCTAACTTTCACCCCCTCCGCTGGAGATAGACACAACCCCAGATTAAAAAATTGAATGAATACGAGTTTTGCACAAAGTATTTCAGTCCCATCTCATGCGCTTCTTCATCCTGATGATGCAAATCTGGAATGGTCTGCTGGTGCGAGAATATTATACCCATTTCATGACTATTTATATTCTGGGGCAATGGAGCCCAACATAGTATGAGCCATTAAGACGGGGCTATAAGGGAATTCCACGTGCGAGGAAGAGTTAACTTCACAGTTACAATCTTCACTCCGCAATTCACGGATCTGTACACCTGAATCTATAGCAGAAAAATATTATAATAGTATAAAAATCCCTTCTCCTTTCTTTACTTTTCTCTAAGCAAAATTGAGGAATGAACAGTTCAAACTCATAGGGATCTTTCGAATATAGCAAAACCTCTCTATAAGGATATTGTCACGATATACACATGATCGCGTCCAATCGGGCTAAATACGGTATTAAGTTTCAAGTCGATTATATATATAGCTTTATAATATATTCTTTTTAACTTTGTAATTTTTAATTCTAAGATTGATCTTTAAATATTTATTAGATTCATTATATTATTAAAAGCTTTTCTAAATAAGAAATAGAATAATATCAATATATATTTATAACTAAAATTTATATATATATTCCATTTATTTTTATTTAAATATATTATTTATATTCTTTTATTTATATATAAATCTTTTTGATTTTAATCAAAAGTATTGTTTTTTTTTTCTTAATTTCTTAAATTATAAAGGTTGAAATCTCTTATATAATAAAGAAACTTTATGACGAAATGATTTGATAATATAATAAAATCTTTTTTCTATATTCTTTAATTTTTAAATGTTTTTCTATTATTTATATATCTTTTTAATTGAAACTCTTTCTTTCTAATTCCAAAAAGTTTAATAATAACTCCCAGAAATTTGATATATAATTATCTTTAATTTAGACGAAATTACAAATAGATAATATTATAATCAATAATTCTATAACTTAATTTTATTATATTTATTTCAATTTTGAATTTTATATACAAACTATAATATTATCTTAGCTTTTTTCTTTTAATCAAAATATTTCATTAGATTATATAACAATCTTAAATCAATTTATACACATTTACAACAATCCAAACAAAATTCAAAAAATCGAAAATAAACTATTCAATTTCAAACAAGAAATTAATTCTTTATATATCTATATTACAAAATTTGAAAGAATTCTTTATAAAACCAAAAATCAAAATTAATTCGATTTAAATAAAATCTTAACTTTTTGTAATGAATTCAATACAACTTTTAAAAATCATTTTTTTCAATAATTTTCTTTATCTTATTCTTATCTCAACTTTATTCAAATTATACAACAATTAACTATATATATAACAAATAGATTTCTTACATTATCCCACTCTAACAAATCTAAAGCTTTATATATATTACAAAATCCATTTCATTTTCAAAACCACAATTCAATAAAAATTAATAATCTTAATATTATTAATATCTTTGATTCTTTTAAAATTTAAATCAATTCTATTTCAATTCTATCCTACCTTTACACACCCAAGTTTTCTCTTATTAAAAGAACTTTATTATACAAATAAAATAAATATATTCGATACAAAAATACTTTCTATTGAATACAAATCTATTCATTTAATCCACACCAAAATATTCGAAATCAAAAAGAGTTTATCACAATTATAATCACTCCTACTAACTTTAATTATAATAATAACAATAATAAGAATTTAAATAAAATAATTAATAATTAATATTTTAAAGATTGCTTAGAAAATATAAATATTTCTTATAACACTTTTCAATTAATTACTATACATTTAATATTTCGAAATGTTTTATATAAAAACAATAAAGAAAATAATAATATTAATAATAAAAAGGAAAATAATTATTGATTATATTTATACTTAAATTATTCATTTAAAATAAATTCAAAATAAATTCTTTAAAAGAAAGGAATAGTATTACAATATACACATAATTATATTCAATTGGGCTAAGTATAATACTAAGCTTTAAGCTGATTGCATATATAGCTTTGTAGTACGCTTTCTTTAGCTCTATAGCTTTTAATTCTAAGGTTGATCTTTAAACGCTTGTTAGGTTCATTATAGATATTAGTTTTTATAGTCTTTTTAAGAATATATAGAGATATTTTTATATAAAAATATCCGATTAATCTCAATCAAATAGTAATTAACTTTCGATTAGTTTTAATTGGGTTATATTTCGTAACAATTCTATAACAATTTCGAAATTTTTTCTATTTCTATAATATATAATTAAATTCTCTATATAATATTATATCATAACTCAAATTTTAATGATTTTATTAATCTAATAAAAATATATATAATTTTGAGATCAAGAAATATAAGAATATTCTAATAAAAAGGTTTTAAGAATATAGGTTATTTTTAAATCTAAAAAAATAAGGATAATAGAGGTTATTCTTAAAGGGGGGATTCTTATAGAGAGGTTTTGCTGTAATGTAATAATATTTTTCAAGACTCGAATCGATGTGAAATCCTTAGTAATATTCGATTCTCTTAATATCAAATTCCTATGAGAAAGTAGCAAATGAGAACGAAGATGTGGGACATGGCTGGAAATGACAGTACTCAAGACCTTGCTATTTGAAATTCCTTTTAAAGAGTAGCAAATTGATGGTAAAAATATATTATATGGTAAAAATATAAGTCACAATAATGAAACTATTTAGATAACGATATTAATATCTTCAATCATCAATCTAATAAATAAAAGTTGTAAAATAATAGATATATTTTTGTAATTATAATTGCGCAAACTCTAAGCCAAATCAAAAATTAAATTGATTATCTTATTTTCAAACTATTTCTTTTTTAGATTACCTTTTCATACTAAAAATTACTTTTTTGGTTTATTAATATCTTTATTAAAACTAAATATAATTTAATAAAAATTTATATATATGAAATTCGAATTATTTTAAATTTATATTAAAATTTTCAGATTTTGAGGATTTTTCTATATTGAGATTTAAGATTTCAAAATATCGATTTTTGAATTTATATAACAATCATACATAAATTTCAAATTTCTATAAAATCTTTAATTATTTTTTTACCAACAATTATTGAAAGAAAATTATATATCTTTCTGAAAAATTTGAATTTGAATTTATATAGAAATTCCAAAAGGATTCAAAAAATAAATAAATAAATAAATAAATAAATAAATAAATAAATAAATAAATAAATAAATAAATAAATAAATAAATAAATAAATAAATAAATAAATAAATAAATAAATAAATAAATAAATAAATAAATAAATAAATAAATAAATAAATAAATAAATAAATAAATAAATAAATAAATAAATAAATAAATAAATAAATAAATAAATAAATAATAAATAAATAAATAAATAAATAATAAATAAATAAATAAATAAATAAATAAATGAATAAATAAATAAATAAATAAATAAATAAATAAATAAATAAATAAATAAATAAATAAATAAATAAATAAAGAAATATAGTATATAGTATATAGTGAATTTAGAATAGTATAAATAATCCCTGCAATTTTGAGGATATTCTTATAAATATTTATTTGAAAGGAATACTCCATTTTTTTAAAACTTTTCGAAATAAATATCTTATAAATTTATAATAAATTTTATAATTTATTTTTAGTTATTTCATTTTGAAAGTTATAATAGATTTTATAAAATTTTAAATTTGTATGTAATTTCTATATAAATTAAAAATCGATATTTTGACGTCTCAAAAATCAATCTATAAAAATCCTAAGAATCTCAAAATTTCAAAATAGATTTGGAACAATTCGAATTATATAGATTTAAATTTTCTTAAATTATATCCAATATTGATAGAGATATTAATAGATTAAAAAAGTAATTTTTGGTGTAAAAGAGTGGCCCGAAAGAGGGGTGGCCCGAAAGTAGGGTGGTCGACTTACTGACTGAATGCCTCTAAGTCAGAATCCATGTCAGAAAGCGTAAAGTTATCATATTTCGAAACTCTCAAAACAAAAAGAATCGATATACTATTGAAAATATTCAGAGCATCCATCGAGCCATCCTCGCCGTCTCACAACTTCAACTCTAAAAATGGCGAACCCAATGATTCCACAGACGGCATCTCTTAGGTCGTCGACTCATGGCTGGTTCAACCTAGCGAATCTTTCCCCAAAGGCGTTGCATTGCCACTAGCTTGAAATCTCCCCAAATACTTGACCCTCCTTTACCAGTTCCTGTTGGATCACCTCCTTGAATCATAAAATTTCGGATATTCCTATGAAATGATATACCATTATAGTAACCTTTTCACAAGTACAAGTAAACAGAAACCCACCCTTTTTCACCCATCGAAAAAGTAAACACTGTAAACAACCCCTCTCCCACCGCGGAATTTCTCCTTCTTTCTTCTTTCCTCAAATACAAATTCAAGTATCCTTACTCATATACGTATAAGTATAACTTCTAAACCTCTTGCTTATTAGAGTATATATTATTTAGTATAGAAAAACCTCTATAAAAATACTAATTTTGTAATCATTTTTAAGAATACATAAAGATATTTTTATATAAAGATATTTAATTAATTTTGATATAATAATAATCGATTTTCAATTAATTTCAATTAGATTATATTTTACAATTATTTTATAATTTTTAATTTGTATAAAAAATGATTAAAATCTTATAATATATTAATTATAGAATAATCAATTTAAATAATTCTATTAATCTAATAAAGATATATATAATTTTAGAATTAAAAAATATAAAGAATATTTTAATAAAAATATTTTAAATATATAAATCATTTTTGAATCTAATTTTTTTTGGAATCTAAATAAATTAGGGATAATAGAGATTATCTTTATAGAGAGGATTTTTATAGAAAGGTTTTGCTGTACTTAGCATCTATAATACTATCCATCTCCCATCTCAAAATCTAAATCCCCACCCTCCTCCAAAACGCGGAAACACGCTCACTCTGACCCTCGGATCAATGGGTTGATACTTCATGTACCTAGGTATGTATAATTAGTGGTTAGTGCACAAAGTTTACCCCGCGTTTTAACCTTCTGGTGGAGGCGAAAGGGGATCGACATGCTAGCTTGAGGTGTTTTTGCGGCTGGAAAGTATCGAGGTATGCAGGTGCGATATTTTATTTTTTATGTACTCGTAGAGATATGGTATACGATACTCGTAGAAGGTGGTGAATTGTAAGGTGATTGGTGGATGGTTGGAGGGGGGTTTTTTGGATGTGTAAGGTAGGGCGGCTCGTTGGCTCGATTGGGTGGTGTATGGATGGATGGATGGATGGATGGATGGATGGATGGATGGATGAGAAGGTGGCACGTGCTAGATTCTTAGTTAGTTAGCTAATTCGATACTAGGTAGGTTTTGTGAGATTGGGAGAGAGGACAAGCGAAGAGAAGTAGGTGCGAGATGAATGAATGAAAATCTAGTCGAGGTGAGCAGAAGGGAGGATTATTCAGGGTAGAAAGAGACGGAAGAGGATGAGGAGATATAAGGGAAATAGATGGTTAGATGACATAAAAAAGAGCGAGCATGAAGATTCCAGAAAAGATCATCAACTCGGATATCGAAGATATTATCCCTAAAGTGATCATAATTCTAGTAACTATCCAGAAACATCTTGTAGTAAATAGGTAACCCATATACATACAAATCCAGAAAAAGTAACGAGGAGAAAATCTGAGATATTTTCACTCATTCTTGGATACCTACCTATATTATATATATTGTATATTGTAATCTTACATGAATCATCTCATCTAACGTTAGAGGGAATCCAAGATTTGATTATCATGTAATGAATAGTTCGTAAGCTGGACATTGGCTCATGAGCTGTGAGTGTCTGGGGATTTTTTTTCATGATGGGTGAGAGAGGAAAGAGAGCAATGAGTACAATGGTGTTACAGAAGCGAAGTGATTGATTCGAGTCCATATCGAGGTCATTGAAGAATTGATCAAAGAAAATACACTCCCAAAGATGGAAGGCGATCACATTAGAAACAGAGGTATCACAAACATCAAATTCACCAATTGCAAGAGGGAAAATATTTACTTAAAAATCATAAAACATATTATTTTTATCATGCATGCGTATATACAATGCCATAAACTCGTAAAAGACCACTCGTAAGGATATCCTAAAAACCCTTTCGGGACCGATTGACCCGACCAATCCAGGTCCCCCAAACACCGTGAAATTACCATGGTAGTATCACCCTTGAAATTAAACCGCCACGTTATTGCCACTCGACGCTGTCGAAGTTTTTATTACATATTTTTCTGCTACTCGTGAGTTCGTAAACTCGTCTAAACCTCAAGCTTTTGAGCTCCGTGTTCAGCATGTTGAACATGCTCAACACCATTCTTCTCAGTCATGCCCATATCAGCGGCATAGGTAGAGTGAGGAACCCATTTGGCGGAGTTACGTGGGGTGGTCTCTTCCAACATGCGGTCGACTTGCTCGAGGGAAAGACCCTTGGTTTCGGGAACAAGGAAATAAGCATAGACCAAACAACATGTGCAGAGGGAACCCCAGAGGAAGAAGACCTTAGCACCCAAGTTTGCTTGGCCCTTTTCAGTACCGACGAGGTAAGGAGTGATGACGGCAATGATACAGTTCCAGAGCCAGTTGGAGGCGGTGGAAAGTCCAACACCACGGGATCTGATTGGGAGAGGGAAGACTTCACCAATGACAACCCAAGCTCCAGGTCCCCAAGTGGAGGCGAAGAAAGAGATGTAGATGCAGATGAATGCGATCATGGCAGAAACGGCAGAGGTGTTGTGTTCGGATAACCGACCAGCGGTAACACCGATGACAGCAACGATGAACTCGCAGATTAACATACCGAGGGCACCCCAGATGAGGATTGTACGACGACCGAAACGTTCAACGGTGTAGAAAGAGATTGGAGTGGAGCAGACGTTGACGAGGGTAGTGATCAAACCAATAAGGAAAGGGTTCTTGATCGAGCCGAGAGCTTGGAAGAAGGTAGTACCGAAGTAGAAGATGAAGTTGACACCGGTCCACTGTTGCATCATCTGAAGAGAAGTACCGAGAATGGTTCTGCGGAGGTTGGAGCCTGGGTTGCTGAGTCCTCCCTTGAAGCAGTTCATCCATGAGCCAAAGTAACCGGTTTGGGGAATGACGGACATTTCGTATTCATGGTTGGCGATGATCTCAGTAAGTTCTTGTTGAATGTAATCGCTTCCTTCTGGTTCACCTCGGAGACGAGCAAGGTTGGAGGCGGCCTGGTCGAGCTTGCCCTTCTTGACGTAGTATCTTGGGGATTCAGGAAGGAAGAAGAGACCACCACCTAAGATGAGAGCCCATGCCATTTGAAGAGCAATTGGAATTCTGTAGGAACCGGTATCGAGACGGTTTTGAGTACCATAATCGACACAAGATGCGAGGAGAAGACCAATGGTAACGCAGAACTGGTAACCAGAAACTAAAGCACCACGAACCTTCTTGGGGCAAATCTCAGACATGTAAAGAATGATGGTAGCGGAGACGAAACCAACACCGAAACCAGCGACCAAACGACCGGCGACGAGAAGACCAAGACCGGTAGAAGCAGTTTGCAAGCAGACACCGACGATGAAGATGAGACATCCGAGGATGACGGTAGTTCGGCGACCAACCCAATCAGCCATGTCACCGGCAAGGATAGCACCAAAGAAGGTACCGGCAGAGAGAATAGATGTGATCAAAGATTTATCCGAGGCAGGAAGAACGAAAGCAGCTTTCTCGGCAGCTGAAGCACCAGCACCGGGAATTGGTTTGCCAGTCTGAAGGGTAGTAGGTTAGCTAATGTTTTGGGATATGGAGTAATTGAAGGCGTGACGTACATATAAATTAATGAAATAGTTCATTCCCATGACACCAGAGATATATCCAGAATCATAACCGAAGAGAATACCACCGAAAGAAGCAAAAGCACACATCATGTATGCCTTGACTGTTACGGGTGCCTCAATACGGGCAACATCCGTGGTTCCAGCCGATCCCGCTGTCATTGTTGCGGTTGACTTGAAATGTATGTGAGGGAAGAGAGAGGGGGAAAGGATAGAGTAGATGTAGAGTGAAGCTGGCACTCGAGATCAATTATTGATCGAAGAAGTATGCAATAGACTTTGTTGATGAGACTGATGGGGAGAAGAAAATTAGGAGGGATTTCGAGTCCCTTTTGTATCTGTGTCCCATGGGAATTGGGGGTACTGGGGTACGGAGTGAATTGGCATGGTTTACACGCTTGTATGGGGGTGGTAGCGTTAGTACGGCCATGTCGCCAAAAAAAGTCTTCCATATCGAATTGACTCCAGATGGAGACGCCGCACTCCACAGCAAATAGCGTTACCCCATGTCTTCGATGATCTCTCTCCAGACGTCTAGACATGCATGCAGTTATGGCCCAGCCGAGGAGCTAGTCCGTGCGTGCAGTACCCCGAGTAATCGGTCCGTCTTTGTAAGGGATCAAGACTAACTATGCTAGGGACGGAGAAGAGTGTGAAAGTAGATAGAGAGTGGACTGGGTTAGCATCCTCGGGTTTTTGGAATAATGTTTGATGAATTGCGAGTATCATTTGGCGGTAAGTATAAAAGTGTAAATGTGCTAACAGTATCGAGTTAGACAAGTATGTGATGGATTGGTTGATCAAGGTATTGTGTCGTGCTAGATGCTTAAATCAGTCCTTCCTTGGTCGAAATCTAATGAAATCTAATGATTATTATCTTATTTGCTGAAATGAAGGATTGGATTGGAAATTTCTTCTTTCGGGATTGCCCCCCCGTTCATGGTGTGTGTTGGTTGGATTGATCCAATCCTGTGGTTCGTACCATTCAAACTAACCCTCGTGGAAGGGGAGATCACGAGTCTCACTGGCTTTACTGATAATTGATAAAATCGATTTTAACGATTGATGCAATTACAAATAATCCTAACGACCAATTTCTCCCAAGTTTCAACGGTATAGCCGATAGATGCTTAATGAGGATTATTCTGGCCCCTCCACAAACTTTGGATCTGGAAAGTTTGATGCACTTGAGATCTCTCGAGCCTCTTTCGTGGCAACTTGGAGTCAGATGTTCCGGAACGTACGCCAGCTTATGGATCTTCAACAGTAACGTTGTCAAAGAACATTACCACAGCAATAAAGATATGCACGCTGGAGGCAAAGTACGTACATAATTGACCGAATTTCATAAATATATCAGATATCCTAGCTGAGGATCATTTCATGCATCAGCCCCCCATGTTCAAGACTTCAGAGGCGATGGAAGTCAAGCCATCGACGTGATCAATCATCATGTATGAAACTAATTCGGCTTAGTACAAGTAGTTGTTGTTCTTACATACTTCAATCTAAGGACTTGGGGAAAAAAGGTACTGTACCTTGGAGAGAGTTCACCCATCTATCTACCTAGGGACTTCCTTGTGATTGATCAATACTGCCAAACCACGTTATTACGAATATAGTCCGAACTCTGGGACCAGTCCATTACGAGGGCTTTCGAATCAAATGATCAATTCATTTTGAAATCCAAGCTTCTGGGGCGAGGTACCGGTAGGGGTTTGCGGCTTCATGGGATTTGATAATTTTCGATGGAGTGTGGAGTGTGGTAGTGTGGGAGGAGGGAGTGTGGTAGTGTGGGAGGAGGGAGTGTGGTGGTGTGGGAGGGGGTGTAGTAGTGTGGGAGGGAATGTGGTAGTGTGGGAGGGAGTGTAGTAGTGTGGTAGTGTGGTAGTGTGGTAGTGTGGTATTAGTGTGGGAGACTGGGGACTCGGGAGACTGGGGAGACTGGGAGTGTGGGAGCGTGGGAGACTGAAAAGTGTCAAACATGTATTAGCGGTAGCGGCGTCGGCTATTAGTGTCATTTTGAGTGCATTAGTATCTATGGGGATGTACGATGTATTAACTTTGTAGGGAGTCGGGACTGAGCCACACTGCTCCAGCATTTGTAATTGGTGTTGAAACTAGAATACTGTAATAACCTTCCAAGTTCCAAGGTTATCATCTTATTTGATGGAGAAGCATTTTTTTAATGGGATTTGAATTTTGTACGGAGTAAAGCATTTTAGTGTCTGATGTTAAGTTTAAACTTTACAGACTCACAGTCCACCAGTCTGGATTGGACGGGCAAATCCGTTGACTTGTTCTGGAATCTTTCCACGTCCCAATACTCGAGTATTATTAGTAAATATGGAGTCTACTGGAGTCTGGTAGAGGCTTCAACATTTTACCCATAGATTCATAGATTAGATTAAGCTGTCAAGGAACCCCGATCATGAGCTGTCAACGAAATGAGTACCTAACATATAAGAAATGAAATAACCCGAAGAACATCCCAATTCCGGCACAAAATACCCGTGATTCTACTAAATGCCCTGGTGACCAGTGACTGATCACTAGTGACCACGTTCACATCCACGTTCACATCCACGTCCACGTCCTTGTCCACGTCCACGTCCACGTCCAACTTTGAATGGAGCCATTGATGATTGGGCCCCTTCCCCCATTGTTTGCTTGCAGGCTCGGGTGTACCAGCTTGAAAAAAAACGTGTTGTGATTCTTGGCACGTCGAGCCCCGGCCTTGTAAACTGCTTGGCTGCAATGTTAAACGCCGAGTGAGGACGTGTTTCCTGGTTATGGCGCTGGGATAGTGTCAGATATTGAGATTGCGATGAATTCCGTTTGTGGTGGCGTCTAATGACTCGATTCACATATTTGAAATGATATGATTTGAGATGAGAGATCTTGGTATCGGTATTGTTGTCGTTGGAGTGTAGAGAAGTAGATGAATTAGAGAAGTAGATGAATTAGATGAATTAGATGAATTAGATGAATTAGAGTTCATGTAACGTAATTCATCCATCCTTATATTATATTAATCATCAATACCGGTCAACTACTTTGTTCCGTGAGATGTGAGTGAGTACTAGCTAGCTATAGGTATCTTCCTCTTTGCTTGTTTCCATCTTTCCTACCTATTCTATCCAATTTTCATACTCGCCTTTCCTTTCTTCTTTTCTTTCACTCTACTATCGGAAACCCACTCAGTCATCCCACTCATCTCCGATGTAGGTATTGGGTAGTAGTAGCTACTAGGTACATACTACATACTCTCTCCTGCTTTTCCCACATTTACTCCAGAGTTCACACACTCCAGAGTCCAGAGTCCAGAGAGAACTTAGAAGAAAGGAATAAGAACCCCCCTCTCCCCCCCCGTTTCCCCACTCCCCGCTTTCCTCACAAATACGACACAACCCAAACTCCGTAGACAACATTCCTACTCTAAAAGCAAAGGAGATATCCGCATTTACGCATAAGCATATGGAGGTAATCGGCCCTTTATCATACTCGCTTCAAATTTTCAATAACCCCAGGGTCCCGTATGAATCTGTCGTATCCACTTCTACATCTCCAGACCGTATTATCACTTCGAACTTCGAAGTTCGTAGTCTCTCCACTATTCATTCCCCTGTCCCCCCAACTTTCTACTTTCTACTTTGCAACACACTACACCACACCACGAGTACAGTACCTCCCTCGAAACATTCGTGTTTTGTTCATGTCGTCGGTCGAGACCCCTGCCCTCCCTCTCACTCAGGGTTGGGAATATGTCACGAGATAAAGGCTGATTATATTTGTACTCGAACGAGTATCAGCTTTCACGAGTGTGTTACGAACCTTACGAGCTGAATGAATGGACTGATGATTGATGATTGATGATATGAGGCTGGATGACTGTATCACTCATTCACAAGCGCCTCCAAGCTGAAGGAAGCCTAGAGACATTCTGATCTGAACCGATATAAAATCATGCCATCTCACTCTTTACTTGTCGGGCGGTTTGCAAAGCACTGTCTGTGCTGACAGTACCTTGGATAATCGGATTTGGTTCAACCTTACCGCCATATATGTATGATACATGATACATCCTCCTCCTTTTGCAGCCAGCGGCACACATGTTCCAGTTCCCGTTCACCGCAGCAACGCCGATTGGACGGTGAGGTTTGAAACCCTTTTACAAAATCTAAGTGTTTTCCGGATATATAATCTTCCCTTTCCCCCTTACCAGCCACAAATCTTTATTCGCTCTGAAATATCGCGAGATCCAGAGTTGAAGCTTTGAAGCTTTGAAGCTTTGAATCAATAAATCATGTTAATCCACAACAATGTCGGCACACGACAATAGAAGGAAAGAAAAATCAAACGTGGGACCAGGAGATTCAAAAGAAGCTCCAAGCTTCGATCCAAAATATCCATTGCCCCTTCATCTGGTGGCGTGGCGCCTCCGGCTATCACTTGCGGATATTGGTTTACGTATTCTACCGATTATTTTCCTTGGTAAAGGTGGGCGTCGGGACTCGGAAGAGTGGTTGCGATATCTTTTAGTCACGGGAAAAGCTAGAAGTAGAAAGGGCTTGGGACTGAAATATCATCTAGAATATCTGGATGGCTTCTCGATATTCTTTCTCCTATTCCAAGAAATTCAGAGGAAATAGGCAAAGTCGCCATTATTCGCCAGTGCGATGACAGGTAAGTAATGTAGGTGAGTTACTATTCAATTTCCCAATCATTCAACTGTTCTTCATCAAATTGAACTCTTCACATGTGAAGTATTCGTTGCCTGCTAACTTACTTCTTCGTTTTGACCGATTATTGCATGATCTCAATCGAAGCATCACAGCATCAGTGACACGGCTTTGAATATATTCCTATCTATCTTCCGATTTCAGCCGTATCTTATTGGGGTAGAGGACGGTAACGTTGCGAAAGTTCCGCACGTACAAGAATCATGGCGCGGTGCACAAAGCTGTTCTCGAAGAAGCGAAGAAGCATAGGAAACAAGATAACGATCAATAGACAAGTACAAGTACGTCGGATCTACGGTATGATATGACATCAAGTGCTTCGATTCATCGATGTTATCTTATGGCCTCGTACAAAGTCAACACTACATTCTACTGCAGATGACCGCGAAGACTCGTGCAGCACTATACTGCGCTTCGATAAACTGCTCATGGAGACCGTAGTGCTCTCAGTGTACTCGGTGTAATATATTCTCAATCCAGCGTGGATGACGCAAAGAGGGTTTATTTGAGGGAACAAGGTACTCTGGTGTTCATATACCCAATGGTCACCTTCCACATGCTATATTGCATTGTGCTGATTGCGATCAGCCTATGCCTTGGCAGACAAATTATATTTGCAGTATGATGCGTGGGGACTCGATGTTACGAGCGGAGATGCCGAGTTGATACGTGGGGGAACTACAATTGTTGTCATATCATACTCTTTCGACGTCCCTCGAAATTCTTTGCCGATTTCGAAAGATGGATTGTGGATTTTTTGTTCAGGAATTTCCAAGCTATAAATACACTCTTCGAGGAGACGCAGCAACCTTTTCTTAAGCATACTCAAATCTCGTTACCTGTGCCCACAAGGTGTTGAGCGAGCCACAAGTCCTAGCTTAGTAGGTGTAACTATTCAAATTCTTGTTCTTCAGTCTGAGATATCCTGGTTTCAAATTGAAACCTTTTCCTTTCTACTGTTCTGCGCTCTTGGCTATCACTTTCAGTGTCGGTCTTTCTCATCGCCATCTTTTTTCGTTCTTGTGATCATGATGGGAATCTTCTGCAGGTGCAATACGTGTATTTCCGACATTCATTTTGACTGCTTGAATGTGCAGGCAATATATCTGTGACTGATACGTTTATTAGATCTCGGCTTCTGATGTCCGTTACTGTTCCATCCTAATAGATTCATCCTTTCACATAGCCCTGCTGCCTCATAGCTTCATCCTCGTCAGCAATTTTATCATCACCCCAATCTCCAAAGCTATCAAGATGACATCACGCAAGGATTTCATAGAGTTTAAATTGGTTGGTTCACTAACCCTCTCTAGAAAGATCTATCATAGTATTGATTGGGACTCACCTCGTCTGTTTATATCAGTCTCATGCCAGTTTGTCGCGAACAATTTCATTGGTTGATAAAGTAGGAGGGGAAACATTATTGAAATTTCCATTTTAATCGTCAGTACGTTAAATTACAATATCTTTCCTCTTGCTGAAGGCATATTGATACATGTGTACGACTTTCCGCGTTGTTTCTTCACTTTTATCGTCAGATATTCCTTCTCTAAACTTGAATAATCGGTTCGACGCTACGAATATGAATAATTCTCTCAATATTACCTATCTATCTACTTTATGATAAATATCTTCTACAGTTCCCTACTTCTTCATGTGAGAAAGAAGAAAAAATGAAAGAGCTCGTTCAAATCGTATACTTTATCTTGGATTTGGAATCTATATCTTTATAAGGATAAGAATAGAAAAGCGAATTTGAACAGTGAATTTTGAAGATAGATTATGGGGGGACTTGGGATGGGGGACTTGGGATGGGCATGATGGGTATATATATCTCTGCTCTCTGGTGCTTCAAATTTTCAAGAGAGTTAGATATAGCAATTTGTTGAAGAGTCAAGGAGGGAGGGAGGGAGGATCCGCGGTTTGAGGCCATGGAGAGGTTCAGAGGTTTGAATTTTGAGTCTTGATGAGTGGTTTGTAAGCTAGGAGGAGCAGATGAACATTTTTTGGTGTAGGTTCGCGTTGCTCATTACTTTTTTGCTTGTTGCTGATTGTTTTATTGTTGGTGTAGATTTTGGGAGTATTGTATTGTTGTTGAGTTGTAGATTGGTTGGTGTGTTTTGTTCTTTCATTGACTTGCCTAGGTAGGTATCGATTGTGATTTGTTATCTCTTCTTATGATGATAGAGGGGCTTAACGATATTTTAAAGTGTAATTGGAATATACATGTCCCGATATACACTCATACTTCAATTGTCTGCTATGTATCAAGAAGTCGAATTCATCAGGACATGTAATGAATTATATCGATAGTGTTGGTATTTGCTTCGTTCTAATATTCTGCGTTTAAGTATTCATGGAGTGAGCAGATAATCTTGAATTCCACTCGTCTTATCTACAACTTCGAAGCTTCAAACCTCTAGTAGAAAAATGCACGACTTCCTATAAATCATCATAATTTCTCCTCATTCCCATCTAAACTAAACATCGACAACTACTCAAGACTATTTCCAGCAAGAGATGACAGTGATTTGTCGAATCGCAGGACAATTGGGAAAGTTTCCTTGGTAGAAGAAGCGCGTGATGTAATGGATGATCGTAAGTGAGTGTGGCTTCATCCCATCTCCGCTTGTTGGATTGGGGATTGATTATTGTTGTGGGCGATGGTTGTTTTCGTCAATTAAAGTATAGATGAGAATACTGTCATCTCTTACGAATCCGTGATATCAAAGGTTACTTTACTATAGGCTTAGCCACTTTAGACGAAATGGCATCTGTTATTTCTATTAGATACATATCGCACAATCATCTTACCCGAATCCGACATTCTGTATCTAGGTATCTTGACACATCCTATGCTTTCAAGCACTGGAAGTTTTTCTTTCCTCTGCTAACAGAATCTCTGGTGAGCGGGTGAGAGAATCATCGATATGTATTTCAGTATTCCTTGTCCTGTCTCGAATTTTCACACTTGTTCTTGTGAAATTCTTAACTCTAAAATACATAGAAATCATATCTTACTGATCTTTTTTAATATTGCATCGTTTGATTTGATAAATCATGCACTACATCGCATGAAGGAAATTCGTGTGTCTAACTAGACACACAAAGATAGAGAGAATGGATCGAGAATTTATAAGCTTAGGAAAGAGCTAAGCACAACAGAAATTCAGAATCTGCTTACTGTCGCCAATTTTACCGCTGTCGTCGTTTTCTTCGATGGGATATCTTATCATCTGAAACTCTCGCATTGTTGATAGAAAATTCTGTCGCTTGGGAATGGACTTTGCGTTCCTTCGTCCGAGTTTGATGCTATCATCTTATTCGTATAGCTGCCATCTATCCAGCAGATTCCTCATTATACGTATGATCAACCAGAACTCCGTATGTCAATGGCTGACAAGTTATTTTGACAAAGAACATTTGTCGGTTTGACATGTGTGTTCATATACTTTACAAGTCACATTATCATTAGATTCAAGACCGACCCTCCTGCTTTTTTAGTCCAGGTATCTTTGTGAAAGTATCACAATACTCTACTCACATGAGTTGCGTCCTTATCAAACTCTCAAGTGTCCAATTTCCAAACTCATACAAAAATATGATACCTGATAAACATCTTCCTTCAACACCCTTTCGATTTCTTACAGAAACATATCATATCATTTACTGGAAACTTAGGCTTTGAGGGGGCAATGATTAGTTCGTTTGAAGCCCAAAAACTAAACCAATGATTCATAGGATCTTAGCAATAGTAAGATGGGCGAGTTTCTTCACTAATTTGTTTATTGCCGAATAAAAGCCAGCGTTGTTATTCCAGAGCGATTTTATCATCTGTTTCAAATCACTCACGTGGTTCTAAGTTGTACAACACTATTGACCTCAGAGACTGTCTAGAGATATCAAGTAAGAAATCTCGACATGGAACTCTCCCGCTTCTTTCCTCTCCGTCCTGTGTTCACTTGTGCTGATGGCCTGGCCTTATAATCTGAAAGATAACTTGGACTTTCGGAGGCGACATTTTGTACTCACAGAGTGCAAGTCAGTCCAGTCGCATGTCTTACATTCTTTTTCTCTCACACTCGCACAGCACGCGACCTACATTAAAGACTAGTGTTTTCCTATCGACTTTCCTGTTTGAGTCTGCCTACATGATTTTCACTTGAAAAGTTATATAAACAGTGTCTTTAACCCTATGTGCCGTACCCCTACAAAAATGAAGAGGATACGAAGGCAAAGTATTCTGGCTCACTTCTAGTACTCCGCGTTCGTTTCTTCATACCATTCAGGAACTTTTCTCTTTCGTAGGTCTGTATGTAGCTGTTTTCTTCCTTCGACTTATCTGTCAAATGTCATGAGTAGCGACGATATTTTGGAATTCACATCGTTGCCATTCCCTCAATGATTATCGAATCTAGACGAAAAAAATATCCAGTTCGAATCGACAAAAATTAAGCCCGTTCATCTTCAAACTCTGAATACCCCTAAGAAATCTCCGGAGCCTCGCAAGGTTATAAGTGGCAATATCATCATCAGAGCCAGGAAACTCAGAGGGAGCTCCCAGGTTGCTACCTCCATAGTCTGGCATTTTTGAGGGTTTTAGTATTGGAATAGATAGATATTTTATAGCAGAGTATTGGGTTCCAACTCTACTCCGAAGCGAGGAAACTAGAATGTGGTGTCAAGGCTATCTGAGGGGTACAAGTGCGAGTAAATGCATAGTGAATATGGTAATTACCCATCTCCTACTACCTACCAGATGCAACGGGTAGAGATATTCTAAGCTCCTCAATGGTATCTCATAATAAGTAAGTATATAAGTGACATAGCATTTGGTTCGAATAGCGGTGATAGTATAGAGTTTAAGCAGACGCGCAGATTACAAGCAGGTTTTGGAGTACGAGGCAGGATACGAGTTATATTCATAATCAAAATCACAAGCTAATCCTGTCTCTCTTTTCTTCTTTTCAAGACATGTGAAGAGCAATGTGAAGAGCAAGAAAGCTCAAAGGAGTTGAACACATACTAGCGTTGACAAAGAGATATCTGGGCTACTATTGATAGTGAGTGATTTGATGGCGAAAAGTACGAGTGAAAGTCGGCAGTCTTAGCGACGATAATAATAAATGACAACTAAAGAAGGTGATGGGCGATAATTGAGAAGTACTCGCGCGAATCCAACTGGACGAGATCGATATCCCTCGAGCTTGGTTGTTACCTAGAGCTGGCTCGATTGGAAAAATGCAGTCGAGGTCATTCAGCTGCTTCTGTAGAAGTCAGCGAAACTATGTGATGGAAGGAATGACACGTTACAAGTTTAACTTTTATAAAAAGCGGCTGAAGTGCAATCAGTAAAAGCTGGTGAATTATGACATCAAAGAAGATCCACAGTTTATATTTCCTACATTTTCAATTTGCCAAATATATATCGAATTCCCTTCATTCCCCCCTTTTCCCCACCACGAATACCAAAATCAAGCAACAGTGACGAAAAAGTTACTCTGCCCCTCCATCCTCTCCACCTTCCCCATCTCACTGATCTCATCACCAACCGCCATTCTTAATTTTTCTACTGTAGCCGGACTATCCAAATTCCATCCTCGTTTTCCCTCTTCAGAACTCATCCCCAATCCATTATCTTCCCTTGCACTCCCCACAGCCATTCTCAACGCAAAGAACACCCCCGCTCCTAAAAACAATGGCGGTTCACCCACCCCTTTACTGCTCTGTACACTTTTCAAACCCTGCCACATTTTCTCTTTCCCCTCCTCATCTTTAAGGAAAGAAACATTGAAAATCTGTGGAATATCTGCAAACCCAGGTATCTTGTAAGTACCCGGACCTTTCGTAAACAACTGTCCCTCCTTTGTCCACAGACTTTCTTCCATAGTAAACAAGCCCAACCCTTGTACATAAGCCCCCTCAATCTGACCATAATCAATTGCTGGATTGATGGATCTCCCGATATCCATCAAAATATCTGTCCTTAAAATCGTATGATGACCCGTGAGTACATCAAGTTCAACCTCAGTGGCAGCTACTCCTTGAGTGAAATAATAGTACATGTCCTTGACCTTTTCTGTATCATAGACTCCCCATTCGTATCCAATCCGTGGCATTTTCCAAAATCCACTCGCACTTAGATGAACTCGGTCTCGGTATGCCGCGAGTGCTAAGTCTTTCATACTCGTGTCCTTTCCCAACCTTTCTCGATACGGCGCTAATCGTTCATTCAACTGTTTGCAAGCATCCATAATTGCCATGCCATTCAAGTCACTTCCCGAACTCGCAGCAGTAGGACTTGCATTTGCGGTCTGGTAACTGGAAGTATCTTGTGTGAAGACCGACGATACTGGAACACCCAATTCTTGTGCACATATTTGAGTCATTTTAGTGTACAAACCTTGACCCATTTCTGTACCTCCGTGGTTGAGGAGAACGGAACCATCGGCGTATATTTTTAGGGACGCAGATGCTTGGTTCAAATGAAGGGCTGTGGCGAAAGAAAGTCCGAATTTGGTTGGAAGAAGTGATATACCTCGCTTACGGTACTTGTGTTCTTTGTTGTATTTCTCAATCTCAAGGAGACGTTGGGAGTAATGTGTTTCACGCTTGATTTTTTCTAAAAGAAGTGGAACATTCCAGTCTTGATCAATAGTTTGGAGGAAGGGTGTATGATCTCCCTGCTTATAAAGGTTCATAAGTCGGAGTTCATCGATGGGAATGTTTAGCCCTTCGGAAATGGCAGTCATGTATGTTTCAGCGAAAAACATAGCTTGTGGCCCCCCAAACCCACGAAATGCTGTGTTACTATGGGTATTCGTTTTGCACACATATCCTCGTAACAACACGTTAGGAATTTCGTAACAATTTTCAAAGTGCGTCAAACATCGTCCCATCACTGCAGCCGACATATCTTGTGAAAATCCAGCATTGTTATATATATCCGCTTCAAGTGCAATCAACTTCCCATTGGACTGGACACCAACCTTCCAACGAGCTTGTATAGGATGACGTTGTCCACTTGTCATCATATCTTCGTCTCGATTTAACATGCATCGAATGGGACGTTTGGTCTTCTTAGCTGCAACAGCAAGGAGACATGCAAGTTGAACGCTGCGGGATTCTTTACCACCAAAAGCTCCTCCCATCCGTTTCACTCGAGCATTAACACGAGAGCTGGGCACGCCAGTTACTTGAGCTACAAATTCTTGGGTTTCCATGCTATGAGAATTCTTAGATATTGTTTGAGCTGGAGAACACTTTACATGGCTTACCTATTCTGCGTTGAAGACCACACTTCATATGTTCCATCTTCCTTATTTGGAATCACCATTGCGGCGTTGGTTTCGAGGTAGAAATGTTCTTGGCCGCCTATCCTAGTAATGCCTTCGAATATCTTGTCGCACGATGCCCAAATGTCGTTCATTTTGTCCTCGATTGCAGCTCCTTTCTTCAACATCTTTCCATAAGGAAAAAAGCTATTTGCCTTGATTGCTTCATCAATAGTTAATATGACTGGAAGATCTTCGTACTCAATTCGAACGGCTCTAGCAGCGGCCTGTGCCTGTAGAGCAGTTTCTGCAAAAACTAAACCTATAGGCTGACCATGAGAAAACACTTTCCCGTCAGCAAACAATGGCTCATCTTTTACAATTGATCCCCATAGATTCAAATCTATTGGAATATCGTTAATATCGACGTAGCCTAGAGCAAGCCCTGATTCAATGGCAGGCGCCCAGTCTACCTCCAATAATTTTGCATGCGCACGACTAGACAAAACTATAGCACCGAATAATTCTCGATGCTGTCTAGGCATATCGTCTATGTATTCTGCTTCTCCTGTTGTCTGTTTGAGGGCCGATAGATGCGGTATTTGTTTCCCTACAACACGTTGCTCATACGGATTATGGTTATCTCTAGTACCTGAGGAAATCTCTCGATGTATTTCGTTGATAAGATCAGGATCTACCATTCCCAATCCAAAGTCCGAAACGACTTCGTGCCAGAATCTGAAAAATAGAGATATAGCCAGTGTCCGACGATATGATGCCATTCCACCAGGAACGTCGTATTTCAGATCGAATTCTTCGGCCAAACTCTTCATAGATTCATTGAGAGTAGTGGAACTGTACCATGTTTTGCCAAGCAAGCACTTCATAGTTTGGGGGGCCATGATAGTTGTTGGTGCCATTCCGCCATAGACTAATGATACTTCTGAGACGACACCATCCTTGTCAAGTCGCACACGAAAGGCGGCCGTAACAATTGCAATATCATCATCTTTCCTCTTGGCTTGCTTATATGCTTTGGTGATTTCTTTCTCATTCGATGGTGGCAACGGAACTCGAACATCGACTATCACTGCATCGATTGGAAGCTTTGTCGTACGATATGACACGAAGAAGTCGGACATAGGTAAATTCTTGATTCCCTGAGATATGCTTTGAATTGTCAAGACAGCACCTGCTGCCATAAGCACAGGATTGATGTCAGAAATAGGGGAAGCGGTAACAATATTTCCTGCAAAAGAAGCAACATTGCGAATTTGTCTTCCGGCGAAGTAACGGAGTTGCTTTCTCACTGCCTCGAAAACCGTACCTCTCTCACCAAGTCGTCGAGAGAGCCTTTGGCAAGTCTCCTCTACATCAGTCAGAGAAGCATTTGCGCCAAAGACAACTTCTGAACATGATTGAAGACGCTCATCATCATCTAGAAAGTTAATCTTTCGAAGCTCCTCAATATCCGAAACATAGACTGAGACTGGGAATGAAGAGGATTTGAATCGGACTTCAACCTGAGTTTCGCTAGCTCCGCATACGAGCTTAGCTGTGGGGTATGATTCTTTTATTAGAAGAAGTTGTTGAAGTGTTGTTGGCAAGAGCCAGACATTTGTGTCATTTCCATAATACAACGGTTTTTTGGTAAAGTTGTGAAGAGCTGGTGGGAATATAAGTTCAGTTTGAGCACGGTAAGGAATAAATGAATGTTGAATATCTTTCGAATCAGAAAGACCCGAGCTATCAGGAGCCATAGTCTTGTCAATGTTCGAGCTCGCCGAGCTTTGAGAAGAACGGGTGGGGCTCTCCTCTGAAGAGTCTCCTGTAGAACTGGTTCGAGATCCGCAAGAACCATTGCTTGGAGAATCTTTACAGCACCCACCAACTCTCCCGCAAGAAATACTATTCCCTGCATCGGTGGGATCAAGGTACGAATGTAATGGAACATTAGGAAGACTCGCTTCGGATGTTCCCTCATCAACAGTATCTGACTTGGGAATGGACAGCGTTCCTTTGAGGTCATCAGTGATGAAAGTTCTCGCAGCCTGTAAAATAGGTTTATATCCGGTACATCTGCAAAGGTTACCATCCAGATGACCTTCCAGCTCTACATCATTTGCAGATAGTTGAAATGACTTCGACAGAGGATCGTAGGAGTTTCTGATTAAGGCATACAATGACATGACAATACCAGGAGTACAAAAGCCACATCTAGAGGATTTCAATTAGTTTAGTTCACCGATTATACTGTGGTAGTAAAGTATCTTACTGCGACCCGTGTAGTTTTGCTATACGTTCTTGCAATGGGTGAGGATTTTCTGCATCTCCAATGCCTTCGATAGTGATGACATGCTTTCCAACGACTTTAATTCATTAACTTTGGAAGAACGATGCATATTCATGAATAATTACCTCCTATTAAAGGGAACAGACAAGCGTTCACGGCAACGTGCTTTATCTTTTGGCTTTCGGATGACTTATTGAAAGTTTGAAGCACAACAGTACACGCTCCGCATCCTCCTTCACCACATCCAAGCTTTGTACCCTTGAGATCATCCTGGGACCTGATAAAATCTAAAAGTGTCCATTGAGGATTTGGGTTGTGGAGATTTATTTTTGTTCCATTTAGATAGAATTCCAATGTAGAATCTTGGAAAATTGACTTAATTTCCGATTTTAAAGGGAGGACTCCCATGTTGATGAATGTGCAGAGTCGAGTGCAACGATGAGCCAGAAGACTGGGGGAGTTTTGTTCGGAAAGTCATGTTGCTCGAGTGGCTTAATACAAAGTCGAGCACTGCACAGCTGATAAATTCGGATTGGCTACTCAACTTGTTGAGCAATGAGGATGGATGATCATGTCTTCAAGATGGATGGTGTTGTGATTATATGCAGGGAGACGTATTGGTGGTAGTAAGATTGCTGGGCAGTGAGCGATAAGCTTAGTGTCAATCCGATAGGCTATCACGTAAGCTACTCGCCCCCGGTCAGAAGAAGAAAAATCATAATATCAGCACGACAAACCAGTCCGCAGTCCACTCCATCTCGTATCCAACCACAAGTAGATGCAGGGCCACGATAGCTTGACTATACACTGACTTGCATGTCGAAGAATCTCTTTGGAGACGATACTGATAGTGGGCTGGCCTGTTCTACTATACAGAAAGAGCCTGGAGGTCCTTGGAAAGCTATGAGGGCCAAGTCAACATTCAACATGTCGTGTGCGATGTATATTGGAGGTGTTGTTTCCAGAAGGTCCTCTAGGAAGTATATAACTCCGAAGCTAGATGCACATACCACAAGTTGGCAAGCTACGAGAAGAGTGACCGTTATATCTTAGCGGCGGAGTTGCACAATTTCTCGCAGCACCGGTGTTAGGCGTAAGTTCTATAACAATGGTCATTCTCAAGTCCAATGATATGGATTGCTTTATCGCAGTCCGATATCATTGTTCAAAGAGGGGTCGAGTGCCCACCATTTGGATGAAAAGGGAAGGAACATGTGTGGTGCTTGCTTTTTTAGATGGTAGGCACCTTATCAATCTCAAAGTCCTCCACAGCCCGTCATAGTCCTTGTACTGCACCATCTTTCATTTGTCTTTGATGTTCTACTTTTCCTTCTGGGTGCAGCTCATATCGCAAGTCGTTTGGCAGACTCCAAGAGGCCTACATGCTTCAAGACTTATCGCGTAAAGTCTCCACATTTTCTTGATCAAGCATGGAATCAGGTGCAAGTGAACTTTGATGTATTGAATATTGCAGATAGTTTAATACACGGTACATTGCATTTGTAGTGCATTTGGCAACGTCCGTCGATGAAGTGCCACGGTTGCGCTGTTTCGACACTCTAACGGAGCTGATTCCGTCAAACCGAAGAATTTTGTTTGGTCGGCTTTTGTTTCTCAGCCGAGCAATGGCACTGGGGTCGGGTAGGTCATAATTTAGTTCTGTACATAGAGAGTGGTCAGTTTTGATAACGGAGGATCTGTCCGCGGTATCCTCCTACCATCTTCTTTTCATCGAGTAGTGAGTCACTCAGCCAATAGTCATTCATCTTGATTCGCTGTATGGAAATGGATAAACATAGAACATATATAACATTGAGACGTCTTTGGTGGTCATGATAGCGTGATAAATCGTTTATTTTGCGCTCTCATACTTCACATAGGCCCAGAAATTAGGTCTTGCAGAGTTACTAGGTAGTCACTTGTGCCGCAAGACATTATGGTATGAGGGATATCTTCACGGTCAAATCACATACCTACAGGTGAACACCGGGGTAGGTGTTTTTCTACTTAGGGTGTATCCGACTCCATTCATCCTCTGGGCAGCAGCTTTGGTTATTGTTTAGACTTCTGGCTGGTTTTAGATCGCCAACATTTGAGTTCTATTTAACACATTCTGCTGCTTCATCCCCGTATGGGAGTGTTTTGATTTATATAAATGAACAACCTCACAATTGACATTCCAGGAATTGACTATAATAGTCCTCCAGCCACTTTGCGACCTCGGCACCAACATCTTCACTTCCGTCACCAGACATACACGTTTTTTTGAGGGAACCAACGTATCCATCAGGTCTAACATTCAAAACAACGATCTCATCATCTCTGAGGTCTCCTACCCATTTATGCATACAGCTTCCTCTATATGAGTGAGAATCCCCGGCATCTCGAGGAATATCGTCCACATAGATTGTCCAGCTACTTTCTTGCAAGCTTATTGGTAAATCTGCAATCTCGAACTTTTCTTTGTTCATCCCCGTCACCAATGCGTATGTAAAAAACTTACTTAGACCTATATATCTATTTGGTTGAATATATTCATCCGATTCTGTCTCTCGTGGTGTATAAGAATTTGCAGCTGCAGAAGTGCGATCGAGAGTGTGTGTAAGGTTAGAAAATCTCTGGAAAATATGCCCCAGACAATCAGACCACCTATGGACGTCTGATAGGAAGAAGAATATGCGGAATTGCCCAAACAGAGGAATTTCAAGCTGTAGATCGACAGGATTTGCATCAATATACCTAGTCACCCTGGCGGGTGGTAGCAGCGCACCAGGTCGCAATACACCACCACTTCTTTCGCCGCTTGATCTTTTTTTAGATTCTTTGGGTTGTATTATTTCATCAGCAGCGTTCAAAACATTCTTGCCATATTCCGCAAGTCCAGAAATAAACCTGATGTTTTGCGCAAAGTTTTCGGCAAGCGCTACGGGATCCCCAGCAGAGTAAGCATTGGCATGTTCGAAATCAAACGCTAGGAGATCTCGAGCAACAGCCTGTCGTTCATGAGTATATGTTTTCAAAAGAGAGGGGAGCGCGATAGATTTGATGGTAAGGGCCAATTTCCATGAAAGATTGAAGGAGTCATGCATCGATACATTCATACCCTGCGCGGCTTTCGGGGAGTGATTGTGAGCAGCCTGTTCTGTCATTAGACTCGGATAAACATTCAAGATAGTGCTTGGTCACTTACATCTCCAACAATGAAAACACGCTGAGAATCGTCTGAGAAACGTTTGGCCGCTCGCTGACCAAACTTATATACAGCAAACCATTCTACAAGGTTAGCGATTTTTACAATCATCAGGGGAAAAAAGCTCTCTTACCAATACGCTTCCACGTCAATTCATATGGACTGAAAATCTCCTCGGCTCTCCTCATCACAAAATCTTGAACAACTTCTTTGGAGTCCTCCTCTGCTGTGTCCTGCAATTCAATATAGAGTCTCGTCATATTTCGCTCCCTTGGAATGGAAAGAATCGCTCCTTTTTCCGATTGAACTATAGTCTTACTCCATAAATCCGGGAATTTCGTTTCGATTACTGCATCCAAGATGCCCCACACACTCCCACTCTGATCTCCTTCCATTTCTGCACCATCAATGCATTTTCTTACATTCGAATGCGCTCCGTCGCATCCTACAAGATACTTTGTTTTCAAAGTCTTATCTTTACCTGTTTGGACATCTTTGTACTCCACGACTATATCCTCATTTTCAGATTTCGGCTGTACAAGTCCAACGAATGAAGCATTTCTTTGTACCTCTACTCCTCGAGCTTTCAGATCTTGAATAAATACATCTTCAATCATTCCTTGATGAATGAGTAAAAGGTTTGGATCCAACAAATCGACTACATCTTTTGGGTAATGAATTTCTCTGGCTGTACGATGAAGTCTTTCATCTGCTGTGGATTTCTGCTCAATGTTAATTTTCCGTTGCGCAGTCAGAGACTTGTCGGTAGAGTACTTGCCCAGTAACAGATATCATACACCTTGACACCTCTATCAAGTAAAGAATCCGCAAGACCAAGTTGTTTGAGTGTCTCAATGGTTTTCGGTTGCAGGCCATCGGCTCGACCAGTTGCAGTCGAAGAAGGTCTGTCATCGAGAATAGCGACCTGGATTCCGTAGCGTGCAAGAGTGCAACTTTTTTGTGTCAGTTAGGTGTAAATAGGGGGGTTAAAGGCCTCGCTCACGCTAGCATAAGACCTGCTGGGCCTGCTCCGATGACAGTCACCTGATTTACAATATCCACAGTGGCATCGCCCATAATGAGATCCTATTGAGAAGCAATTTTTATATATAATATTCAAACCACTAAGTTCGATTATATCAGGATCTCTTCATTAGCTTTGGGTTCCAAGAGGCATCACAAACGACGGCGCAAATGCAGTACGTCAAAATCAAGTCCTTGTCAAGTTCCCCAGATAGGAATATTGTCTAATTTAGCGCCGAGTCCATTATCACCTATCAATTTTGCAAGAGTCAAGCTTCGGCATTGTGCATCATGTAATGCCAACACATGGTGTTTGCGGTGTTCTCGCCCAATCAAGAGAGGTCCTGCGTGTGTGAGGGGCAACGCCACTTATGAACTGGGCGCTGTGGCGATCGGATAGGCGGGGTACAGATGCCTTGATCATTGGTGAGCTTGTGCTACGATGTAACTTATCGGTGATTTGATCGTGCATATCTTAATGATACTGAAGAAGTCCATGAGACATTATCGCGATGCTTATCTTTCTTGGAATTTCCAGCTACTCGACTATGGAATTCCGTTGAGGATCGTCAAATATCAGTCTTTCGATATTAGAATATATAAATGATATTTCATTATTAGATACTGCTTTGGTCGTTTTATTGTTATTTTGTCACTGTACGCTACAGAATCAGATTCATATGTTTCCAGTACCAATATGTCTTCCTCAGCTCCAGTGAAAGAGAAAATCATTCGCAATGAAGAGAACAAGCTGGAGGTGACTTCCATTCTGACCCCTTATTTCAGTATTTGTCAATAGTACTAAACATAATGCAAGGTGATAATAGTTGGCGCTGGTCTCGGTGGTTTAGGCGCTGCAATTGCCATATCTCTCGCCGGTCATTCAGTTACGGTCCTCGAATCTGCCCAGGAAATCGGAGAGGTAAAGTCTCATTTCCTACGTCCCAAAAATGCATTTCGGTAGCCCAAACAAAGCATCAATTAACTGACTTCCCACTCGGGGCTCACAGGTGGGTGCTGGCATCCAAGTTCTCCCTCCCACGTCTCTCATCCTTCGTGACTGGGGATTGCTCCCTTTCCTCTCTGCTCATAGTACCTCTCCGACAAAAGTCAACATGATTTCGTGGAAAGGCAACATAATTTCGTCGATGGATTTTAGAGAGAGTGCGGCGCAATATCCGGGCTCCGTGTATTGGGATTTTCATCGCGCGAATCTACATAGAGGACTCTATGAACGAGCATTGGAGGTAGGAGCCAAGGTGAAAGTAGGAATGAGAGTTGTAGACGTGGAGATTCTAGAGAAGGGGGCCAGAGTTGTTGTTGAAAAACACAAAAGTAAAGAGAGAGGGGAGGAAGAGGAGGGCGATTTGACCGCGGATTTAGTTGTTGGTGCGGATGGAATATTCAGTAAATTGCGAGAAGTAATGCTAGGACGAGAAGACAAGCCACATTTGACGGGAGACTTGGCTTACAGATTATTATTATCTACTAAGCATATGTTAGCTGACGAAGAATTGGCGGATTTTGTAAAGAACCCGCAAGTGAATTATTGGATGGGTCCAGATATGCATGCTGGTAAATATCCTCCTCTGTTCCATCTCGGATTTTGCTGGGATCCCATTGAATTGACGTGTGTACTAGTGAACTATGTTCTTCGAGGCGGCGAACTGTTCAATATGGTTCTTCTCGTTCCAGATGATATGCCAGCTGGTGCCACAACCCTAGAAGGCAATGTGGAGGAGATGCGTGCACTGTTCAAAGATTGGGACCCAAGGTAATTATCGGCTTCTCCCAGGATAGTGCCCTCGATGATGCTTCATTCATTGACTTTAGCCCAGAATTTCAAAATTGCTCGGCATGTGTGAGTCTGTGTATAAATGGCGTCTTTGCACTCGCCCTGGTCTCGATAATTGGAGCCACCCCTCCGGTCATTTCACTCTTCTCGGAGATGCGGTCCATGCTACGCTTCCTTATCTTGCTTCTGGGTACTTTCAATTTCTCCTTTTCTAATTCTCGCTATTGCCATGATTCTTTGGAATTGCGTTCTTGCAGATTTAGTCTATTTGCAATGATCACTTAAAGTATTGAGTCTCTCAGATGAGAAACTCATCTAACATACACTACGAAACTTCTTCCGTGCATGATCTGAACTTCAAAAGCTCAATGTTTGTTTCGTCATCCCATCTCATTTTATATCGCTACCAAGAATCTAACCCCTCGACAGCGCAGGAATGTCACTCGAAGACGCCGCTGTCCTTGGCGAGCTCCTCTCCCACTATCCCAACTCCTCGTCCACTCTTTCTACTACCTCCAACCTCAAATCATCTTTTCTCCAGCATGCCCTCCCCATCTATCAAGCCCTGCGCGCACCACGTACTCAAACCGTCGTCGAGCGAGGAAACACCCAACAATACCTCTACCATCTTCCAGATGGCCCTGAGCAGATTGAAAGGGATCGAAAGATGCGACAGCAAGAAGAGGGAGAAGCATTGGCATGGAGAGATAAGGGGCTTGCGCCATGGTTGTTGGGATACCGGGTTTCGGATGCGGTGAGTGATTTTGATTTTGTCTTTATCTCAATTTAATTTATGATATGAAAGACTAACAATCTATTTAGGTCAAAGAGCTGTGGGTCCCTTTCAGAGAACAGGCTGAGGATGAAACTAGGATGGATATCGAGGCCAAGAACGACCGAGAAAGTCGAGATGCTAGATTATGATACAAAACACTTGTGTATATATATAATTGCCTTTATTAATCAACTCGAAGATGTCCAGGAAGATATACATGAAAGCTTCATCAATGGTTGAACCAGAGCTATGGTGAGTATGAATGACTAAGGTTATTATTATCACAACTCAGGCTAAAGTGGCTAAACTCAAGGTAATTCCCTGGAAAACTCCTGCCCTGTGGAAATACCAATAACGAAAATTCTTAATGCTTTGAAAAATTTCCTATGGCATGCGGGCGGTTTATTCATCGTTGCTTCACTAGGGGTTTCTAAATGCGGGTCTCATGGAGCCACCTCTTTGAATCATCTGTTAAGTTCTCGTACGTGTGCTCATAATCACTTAGTTGCGGCCTTGACTGTTCATTTGGAGCACTAAATTAGAACACTACTTCGGATGCGACTGCACAGTCGCAAGGAGAACCTGACTTCGAAGCTCTAACTCATCAAGTAGACTTCAGTTGGCAACTCTTCGTTGAGTAAGATTGATAGAGGTATTTGTTGAGGCCACTTTCTATGATATGCCTGAGCCTCAATCATTGTATTCTGAACTCTCCTTGCGAAACATGTCGGTCAACAAGTTGCCCACAAATTTTTATATCTCTCCGATTCACTTAATCAGGAGTTCTTTTTGGAAAATAATAATAACAAAAGACAGACAGAATTCACAAATCACCATTCCAGAAATTTTGCTTACAAAGGTATCATTCTCGCTAGTAAAAAAATGTAGTTCAATACACTCGTTCCATCCATCTACATAAACACTTTTATAACCAACGCTATGCCTTCGGCCTACTCGTCAATTTCAACAGATTAACTACCTTCCCTATCTGATAATGACACAGGAAGAGCTAGGCTCACCATTCCTACCGAATCCCTACGACCATGAACCATCGTTCGTATACACCAAATAGAGAATCCAAAACATGGATATGTATGCACCGAGAATTAAAAGGATATTATACACGTGTGAAGATTCTCCATGCACCTTGGCAAAACTTTGTTTAAACTCATCATTCGTAATGGTAGAAAGTAATTTCTATCGAAGGAAGTTCATGAGATGTGAAGCACATTATATCTTGCTCACAACCACGTTAAGACAATCCAATACCTGTGATATGTCAGTAAGTGAAAAGTGCTGAGGTTTGGATGGACTTACCCCCTCGGCAATGACTCCTTGGTTGTAAAGATGCTTGCTAATTCCTTTAACTAGCTCCATTTGTTCTTCTGGTGTCAAACCGTTGATCACTGTTTCGATGACACCCCCAAGTGAGACTTTGTAAATAGCAATAAAGCTGTGGAAATAAACATAGGCGAAGAAGCCCATGATGAATTGACAATCCATGCGATCAGTAATTCCACCGTGTCCAGGAATCGAGTCGCCGAAATCCTTGATTTTGAAAGTTCTTTTGAGTCCAGAAGCAAAGAATCCGCCAAATGGTGCAATGAGTGATGCAAAGGTACCAAATACAAGGATATGACCCTGCATAGGTGCAATGGAGAAGGATTTCCAGACTGGAAACCAGATGGGAAGTTGATAGGTATGAGGCAAGAAAACTGGGTTTGGAGTACACTCGAGACCAGTCCAGAGATTGGCACCAAGATCCTGTCGGTATTAGTGGCCGCACGACTTTCTGATTGAAGACTCAACTTACATTTACTGGGCAAATAAAATATTTGTATCGCATGAGGACATTAGTCATACCGACACCGAAAATGACTGTCAGAATCCAGGCACCAACAAATCCTTCCACGGTTTTCTTGGGTGAGAGTTTAATGAGCTGCGTTCGACCGAATGTGATACCACAGATGTAAGCAAATATGTCATTGCAGATGACGAGAGACACTGGTAGGAAGAACCAAATCATTCCCTCAAAAACGTTGTTCATGATGAAATGGGCTTGAACCACAATAAGGTAAAGGGCCATGTGAGTCCAGGCAAATTGCGTAAACTGGAACTTATAATGTCCCGCTTGGAGAGAAGCGACGAAGAACACAAACCCTTCAAACTGTTAGCATTGCCCGATTTCTTTCTCGTCAGATATTTTCCCTACCAATAGTATAAAGCATAAAGCTGATGAATCTGTGATGTGTCGCAAAGGGCAGCAAAACTTTATCAACCAATACAATATGCTTGAAATAGTAAATCACACTCTCGCCATATAAGAAGTACATCGTCGTCGCCAACCAATACCAATTCAACGCTTTTGTGAAACGCAATCGACGAGCTCGACTGGGAACGTTTGCAATTGCAATGACTTCCTTGAACGATATGATTTGTACTGCGGTGACAATCGCAATGATGTATATGTGCCCCATGAACATGGATGCAAAGAACCCCCCAATCATCACAAATGTCCATATTGATCGTGTAATAAATGTCTGCTTCTTCATCTCGTATTCTGACGGCACAACTACATTGCTCTGCGGCCCAAAGTCATTAGCCAGTGCCCCAAAATAATGATACAAGCGCACATCTCACCTCCTGGTTTTTCTCATCGCTTGCACCATCTGTCTTCGAGATCTTTGGAGAGCTTGGCTCCGAGGCGGCCTCGCTGATATCTGAGAAACTGCTTCTGCGACCATCACTACCGGCGCGACCATTTCGATGGTTGAATTTGATTCCCCTTGGTTTTGTCATTTTTGCAGAGCTCAAGGAGTACGATTTTGCAAATTCTAAAGAGGTCTTGGCGGTGCGATTTTCCTCTTCGTCCTTTCAATTATCCGTGTCGCCAAATCCCGGATGCGTCAAGAGTGTCTTCTAGTTCCACCACTCCGCATTCATAAAGATAAGTTATGGTTGAAATAGGACTGCGCCGAAAGCAGAATCAAATAATATGGTGAGCTTCGTGAAATTGGTTGAGAATGGGGTGGTCCTGAAGTGGGTGTACTTCTTTGGGGGGGGGGGAGTGATAGGAAGTTGTGGCTTCTCTTCGCTCCTACGTCAGCTAAAAAACCCTGGAAAATCAGAGTGTTTGCTTGTGATATTCGCGTTAATCGAAGCCTGATTCTAGTGAAGGAAAGCAATTTGTTATTCTAGTAGTCCAAATTTTCAAAGGAAATTCACTTCATGCAAACATCAATGATACCTATCAATGCTCGTGTTATTACCAGGTACTTTTATTTTCTTGTTGATCTACGAGTACATATGGTCCTGGTGCTAGCACAATAGAAAAGAAAGAAATTGCTGTTGCTCCAAAACTAATAAGTGCGCAGATGGATAATTTAGTTCCGATCTCCGAAAGGCGGTGGCAGAAAGTCGCAAGGCTGTGGTGTGGCTGTATTCAAGTCAAGTAATAATAATTCGAGGTCGACAAATACCTACTCACCAATAATTGCCACATCAATGTTTTCAAATATTTTAATAATTATAGGGATGGAATGGCTCCTCACGAAGATGGAGAGAACAACTTCTCCGATGATGATTTCCTCAATGATATACCAGCAGATGCCCTAGACGAACTCGAAAATAATGCCATAGCATTTACCCAAGCCCAGATTAAAGCTCCGCCTTCTTCTGATTACGGGGATGAGTTTGACGACGATGACTTGGATGATGCGGTCGTTATAGATGAGGCCAGAAGTGCCCCTGCGGTTGTGCCATATATACCTCGAAACAATGTCGATCAAGCTGTTCGACACGAACAGTTTCAACGGCAACTTTATGGAGACGCAGACATTGTAAACAGGCCAAGAAATGACATTGGGCCTGCTCGTCCTCGACAACCAGATCACTCGCCACAGCTATTTTCAAATCCAATTGCACGAGAGAAGTCGAATCTTTCTCGGCAGACGACTCAATCGGTAGCAGACGGTGACAATGAGGCACTTAGAAAACTTGTGCAGGAGGTATTTCTGGTCGCAAATTATCATATTGAGTAAGGTTACTGACTACTCTTCAGTTACAACAAAAAAATAAAGCTCTCGAGCAAGAGACTCTATCAAAAAATGGCGAAATATCAATTCTACGTGGCAAAATAGACAAATCAGAAAAGGAATACGAACGCATACAAGCAGTGAAAGAGAAGTTACACGCGGAACAGTTAGCAAAACTACAAAAAGATAGGGAGGCGGCTGAAGTTGCCGCGAGAAATGCTACAATCGAGCGTGATTTCACGAAGCAAGATTTATTCGAAGAGACCGAAAGAGTTAAAAGATTAAATAAAGCAAAAAATTCTAAGGATGCACAGGTTATGAGCCCGAAGAAGACAAAGCCAATGCCATTTAGGGATGGGTTTGATGATGATGAGATTGAGCTCCTTTCTCCTAGCAAGATATCCCCATCGAAATTTCAAAAACGGCAACCTGGCACGCCTTCGAGAGCAGCAAAGCGGAAACGCAAAGCTAATGACAGCCCTTCAGCTAGTGCTTTAGATATGCTGCCTGTTCCAGATCTACTTTCTCAACCACAGAAGGCTCCATTGTTGGATGAATCAATATTAGAGAGACTTGTTCTACAGGATGACCGATCGGATTTTCTTGCGGCCATGCTAGATCACCGACCGAACCGTGATCACTTGAGGACTCTAGAAGCATTTGGCAAGCATTCTCTACCATCATCCCCAAATGAATCTTTTTCATCCCTGATTCTTGGAGAAATGCCCAGGATCGGTATGAAAAAGCCTATTTCCGAAGTACCGGCTGAGTTTTGCTTGTTCCTAATACAATTATGGTCTAAGTGCATGGATGAAAAATGTTACACTCCCATTTATCTATTTGTTGACATTCTCACCTTTGCACTGGAGTTAAAAACGCTCTCGATTGCACCGCATATCATTGATCAACTAATTCCCCTAGTGCAGAAAACGGCTGATCTTGTCGCAATTCCTCGTTTCAATGGCGAGCCTTGCGATCCTTATGATAAAGACATTAATGTATCCGCTTGCTTAGCTCTCACTCATCTCGCTGCACTGGGCTGCGTTTCTGAACAAGACCATATAACCAGATTTTGGAAATTGATGAGATGGGACTTTGTTCTCCTTATGCTTAGTCAAAATCAACCACCAGCAGATTTCGAGTGGATGCTGCGAATTTTGTCTACTGGTGTTCTGAAAGATACTTTCGGTAGCAATCCAGTCGATAATCCAAGGTTTAGACCATCCACAAACGCTGGTCATATTATAGAACGTCTAACATACCCACTATTCGAGGTACCTTGCCTACCTATGAGCGCGGCTAAAGCTGATCCTGATGTTGTCCTCAAATTACGTCTTCAGATTGTATCCTTGATGACCGGTATGACTCGATCGCCCTATGCTGGAAATGCACTTGCTTCCCATCCAACTGCGATCGGTAGACTCATCAGTTTGATAAGCGATGAATTAGATGGCTTATATGACTACAAACCGGGTCGTGAAGATAGGTACGAGATTCTGCAATTTTTGCGACTATATTCCTAATATTCCCTAGTGCTCGTCTCATTAGTCTTGCAACTCGTCTTTTATTTCACCTGGTCACTCGATATGAATTCGATATGCAAAAGAAGTTATCAGTCATTCGCGGCGGGTCACAAAAGTATCTTCTTTGTCTGGCTAGACTAAATTTCTCAGAGGATGATCTAGTTTTCGAGTCAGGTATTGATCCAGATATCCCTGGGTGCGCATTAGAAATGTTAGAGATGGTGGTTACGCCCGAAGAAGGAGAAGCTATACAAGAAGCTCTGTCGAATGGATAATTGTTAGTCTGGTGTATTTCTAAGGCATGCATGATGGTATTCAGTTTGGAGTTGGCTTCTGGACATGATAGATTTGGGTTTAGCGAGGCGCTGTGGACTGCTTTCTCTTCGGCTTGACACCCGTTATGGGTGATTTTGATTGTGTGTATACTATTGTCAACTAATGCAACTATAAAAAGAGGAAGAATTCACTAACATGGGTTTATAAAAAGTGTGGTTTCGATCGAGGTCTAGAATCTCTTGCTCTCTACAATTGGGTGCGTGTTACAAGGAGAATTTGGTAAGTGACCTAGAAGAAAATTGGAGTTAGATTGGAGAACGGGAATCACCGCGGAGGATTTTCAATGTCATTGTTAAAAACACGTGTTATATTCACGCTAGTGCTAGTGCACACCCTAATCATGATTGATTCTATGTTGAGTGCGAAAATGTCATTCGCTTTGGGGTGTTGGGATATTTGCATGCAATTCTAGCTCTGTCAAGATACTTGGATTGGGGTTTGAAGTTTGAAGCTATCGAGTTTTTGTCGGATTTTGATGGCTCGAAGTTTTGGAGGAGTGAAGATATACTGGAGAGAGACAAAGAGTACGTTTTTCTCTGACAGAACGTGTTCGCGAGTTGCGACATGAATCTGCAGAGTTAGGATCAAGTCAAAATAGACCTCACGGTGAGAAGTTTCAAATTTCCCAGATCATCGTAGCTGATGCTGGACTTCATTTAACATCCTCGAAGATATCTTCGCGCGTGGTATCCAAGCTTTCATTTGCTATCGATGCGTAAGATGTCACGGCTAGTGCCGCATATCAACTTGTAAAAGGGGGGTTTGAGAACAAAGAGGGCTTTTTTTGAGCATTGTTTCTTTTCGGAAAAATGATAAGCTTTCGGTTGAGTGACATGCTTGGTTTATGCTAGTCGTTGATGTTAAAATTATCTGGAGTATTTGATTATGGAGATCTCCGTGAGGCCATGGTTGTTTTGGGGGAGATTTTGCTTTGAGCGTATGGGATTCGTTGCATCAGCCGCATATCGAGTTTTTTTGGAGAGTGTGTCCGTGGTAGATATTTCCATATGCCACTCATTGCTTTCAGAAAGTTTTCTCGAAAAATTATGGAAGTCATCTGTAAGTTGATTATTGTGGTATTTGCCGTGTATAAATCTTTGTTCATATCTGTAAGACCTCTGCTCTACTCTTGTAATGATTCGGGTATCTAAGTAGAGGTATCCTCCGCTCGTCTCATTAATACTTCTTGGCTTCTGTTTAATTGTGCATTCCAGCTATAGGGGCCTATTAATTTATCAAAGCTTTACATTCTTTGCAAATACCAATATGAGTGCCTCTACCATTTTGAATTTACCAGCCGAGACTCTTGCAACTATTCCTATTGGGACTCCACCCGCGGGAGTCCAGGCCCTTCCCCCAAATCCAGTCAGTAGGGGTTGGATTCTGATCTCTGTCAGTAGTATTCTGTTCTTCATGGCGACAGCATGTTTTATAATCCGCGTATATACGAGAGCGGCAATCCAGCGAAAGGTGGCTCGAAGCGATTGTTAGTCAATAATTTGTGCAACCCTTTCATCCCAATTACATTAGCTGATTAGATTGTAGTTATTTTACTAGCTGGTTTCGTAGGTGACATTCTGCCCATCAGCTTCATACATCAACCTAAGATTTCATTTGCCTATAGCTTATGGTGATAATATTCTACATTACGTCGATATTAAGTAAAGATCAATTTCTCCCTGACAAGCAACCTACTGACATTTGCACAGTGGTTGTTCCTCCTGGTACCTTTGGCCTGCACAAGTGGGATTACTCATTGTTGGATTTAATAGCTAAAAGAAACTTAGTGGTAAGTCTCATTCTATTCCATCGACTTCAACGCTGTCATTTCTCCGAACATATCACTTATTGTATCAGCCATTCTATGTCAGTGCCATCGCAATCAATCCCGCTTTTGGCCTTGTGAAGCTCTCTATATTCGTTTTGTACCTTGAAATCTTTGCGGGTTTACGCTGGATGCAAATTTGCGTTTACATCGGTGCAACATTCTCCTCCGCCTTCTACTTAGCTCTTACGATCCTCCACTTTTACCTTATGACACCCTTTGGTGGCGAAACATTTGCTTCGAGACTATTCACACCTCAATATGCCATGTACATACGTGTAGGTGTGCCTACGTCTGCTATCTCGTTTGGAATCGACATTTACCTTCTCGTCTTGCCACTCATTGCGGTGAGCCATCTGCGCATACCGAGGAAACAGAAGACTCTTGTAATGGTAGGATTTGCTGTAGGATTACTGTAAGTCTGAATCATCTTGAAACTATACTGATGCTCCTGCTTTGCTGATGGTGATATGACAGCGCTTGCATTGGATCTCTCTTAAGTGTCATATATCGTGTGATTAACACTCGGAGTCAAGATCGTTCATGGAACGGTCTCGCTGTTGTCCTTGTGATGTGAGCCCAATCTCTACCCGCAGTTTTGTGCTATCAATTTTAGAACACTGACCAAGAGACAGATTGGTAGAATTGTTTTGTGGCATAATGATCGCCTGTTTCCCGTCTTTACTCCTTTTTTTCCGCAGACACCACAAGCATTTTGCCAATACGGGCGCGGCTATATCTTCCTGGTTGCGTTATAGCTGGTATAGGAAGTCAGATACAACAACCAAGGAATCTCAGCGTTCAAGTCATCCTTCCGAACGAACACCAGCCGGCGAAGTGAATCTTTATCCCGATCTCGACTTCCTGACAACACCTGGAGACATTGAACGTACCGCCTTGGAAAAGCGAATGGAGAATAGGATTGGAATAGATGCGATCGCTGTGTGATGGGGACCCAAGCTCTCGCGTGTTTCTTGTTGGTAATATTGCTGCCCTGGAGTGTCATTAATGGATAAAAGTATCATCATTTCTTCTTCTGCGTAAACACAGACTGCTCTAGTCGATCTATAGACTATAATGGCGCAGGAATTGCTTGAGGCAATCTTTAGAGATCCTGGGAAGCTTTGGGATTGCCTAGTCTAATGTTCTAGATAGTTTCAACTACCCTCCGTAGACTAGCAACTAGGATGATGTCATCGGAAAGCTCTAGATATTGGCGGAACGCTGTATATAAAAGCTTCTTGTTTAAAGAAAATTCAAATGTAGTAAACACGGTTCGCAAAATTTCCTTCCATAAAAACGCTCATCATTCAAATTAGAGGAGACATACAGTCTGCTTCATCGACTCGATTCTGCCGAGAGCACAAGCATGAACACGAATTCATCTATTGAATTTGTTGTATTGGGGCAATTTCATCAAAATCTCGCAACAGATAATTCCCCAGCCTGAAGTCCAGCCGCTGCAAGATTGAATTTCGGAGAAGATCCATTTGAACCATCTTTCAAATCTAAAAAAGTAGAAATACCTAAATTTCCAAGAATACTCCATTTTTCCCACTGAAACGACATCCTAAATTCGAGATGAAAGCGAGCTGGCGAATGGTCGAGTAGATGCTAAAGATTCTTGTTTTCTGAGATCGATTTACCAGCTCCGAGGAGACTGAGCTGGCATCGTAAAAAGTCGCCATTGCAATGTTTTGCGAATCTTTGTTTCAATAGACGCAGTTTATAGTCTCTTTGAATATGATGAGTGGAACTATGCGTTACATAAAATTAAGATAGCTTGAAAGGTGGTTTAGTCGGGTTTCTGAAAGAAATAGGTCCACTTTCGAGTGAAAATATTGAATTTCTTAAAAGTTTCGTGCCGTTATTCGTCTTGTATAAGCAAGTTCTACCTGGAAAAATATGATTCCAAATGGTCCACATCATATTTATCCCATGTCTGTGATTGGTATTCGTGTAAACCCTCATATCTAGATCTTATTACCGCCGTGCCAATGCCCCATATTTCTTTTTATCAAAAACGCCTCTCATGAAATCGCTTAAGCAATAGGAGTATCTTTCCCTTCACCACTCAATGGACCCTGACGAACAACAGAAATCTGCACAGATCTCAAAATCCCTTGTTCCTCATCAACACACTTCATCTGGGAATTACCCCCTTCATTTCTCATGCCCGTAGCCGTCGCTGTATTCCCCAAACTGACCGTCGAAAAAGCAGCATTATGTCCCTCCCACTCCTCCAAGACATTACAGCCTTCTGAATCCCTCCTCTCACGCCTTGATCCCGATGGCACCCTACGATGTTGATTCTGGGAAGAATCGCTACACCTCTCTTTCGACTCTTTCGACTCTTTAGACTCGACAGAAGAATTAGAAGACTTTGAGAGCGAAGAGACAAAACTACACATCCTTGAAACACGGGGTATCTGCGACATCGTTTTGAAGAATTTCGGTAAAGTCGGTAGACAGCTTGTGATGATACCTGCTCCGAGCTCTACATATGAGGGAATACACATGATGCTCGTGTACCAGGTCGCGTCGGGATTTTTCAGTAGTTTTAATGAAACGAATAGTCGCGCCATGGATGCTATGCAAGCCCTGAAGACAAATCAATAAGTTGGGGTATGCATGTACTAATATTTACTCACAGAAGTCCTGTTGAGAAAACGGCGGAGACACCAAGGTGTTCCTTGAAACTCATCTGTAGCTTCCAAATGATCGGTTGCGGAAGCAAAATAATAAGAAAATCGGTTATGGTATTGGCTGTTCCAGTCGCCAGGAACAGATAATTCACATCAAGACAGTGACCTGTAGTATCCAGTACGTTCCAAAACTTTGGTATTGGGGTGCAAATGAAAATTGTCATGAACAGCAAGATCGTATAGAATACGATGGTTATCCACATGAGTGCATGGCAGCTCCAAAACATTAAATCCCGTGTCCCTGCAGTAAAAAGCCGGATGTATTGTAGCAGTATCGAAATCTTGATTGACATTATCGCAAGACCGAATGATATGGATGTTATGTAGGTACCCTAGACACTATGAGCTACTATCAACCGGCAAGATATATCATACATACATAGAGAAATATTTGGTAATCCTTCAATCTAATATCCCATTGATGTCGCCCGAAGACATTAGAATCAAACCCGGTTGTTACGTTAAAAACAATGTAACCGCACTGTGGTTTAATACTCAGCATTTGAAAGAGTATCTAGAGAAAGATCAAAGTACCCATGCTGCAACCGCAATATCTGAGCAAGTCAGCGCCGAACTCAAACGATCATATGTCATGATACATACAATCTTCCAAATGTACCTCTCGAATAATCCTCCACTTAGTGTACACACGTATGAAGATAGCCAGAGTGGCTAGAATAGTAGTCACTATCTTGACCGCATCAGCTGCTGGTCGAAGGGAATAAGGATTATCAAAATTCGAGGTAATACCCGGTGGAGGAGTCAAAGCCGGTCCTTCCAATAGCTCAATCTGAGATTGCGACATTCCTATCATAATAAACTTGGCGCGCGCAAAAGAAAGAAGAACTCAATTCAGGAATTGCAAATGAACAATCGACTAAAGACTGGCACATAAGCTACTCATAATATGTTGAGAATTCGTCTGACATCAGCCCGGCCATGACCGGACTTGAGGAGAAAGGCTGTGTACCTTTTGAAAGCATTGTGTAAGGGGAAAGAGAATATATCCTCACCCGACAAAGTTGATTGGTAGATATTCCACCACAGTGGCTCTTGGCTTGCATGCACTTACATTTCAGCCCTACCTCGAGAACAGTTCAGCTCCCTGAAAGAGTTCACATTGTAACGTTTCAAAAGTACGGTTGTCGAATTTGAGAGAACACTGATGTTAATTTATATATTCTTCAATGAACTTACTTTGACAGAATACGTATAATGCCTTTCTCGGCGTTGGAAACATCACTTTGATCACCCGTCGAGCGTTGCAGATGAAGAAAGGTGGGGCAGTGGTTCATATCACGTGCAAATACCGTGATACTGAGTACTTCATTGTGCTAATGATCTTCCAAAATTTCCACTACTGCTTGATATAAAGTAAATATACACTTTATCCCGGATAAAGAAACCATGTTGAGTAAACATGTTATTCGAGATTAACATTTCTTAGAACTTGATGAGGATCAGATAGCATTGCTATTGTCAAAGTAAGACTCAAAGTCGTTGCATGCCAACTCTCTTCTCTTTCCACTATGTACAGAAAATCAGTATAAAACCCAAAAGGAAATTGACTTTTCAAGAAACCTACATCGAAAGCGACCTGCACATCTCTGAACAACGGTTCTCCGAAAATCCATGTATCTTCCATTCCATTCCCATCCACACCATTGTTTTCAACTACTCCACTTTGGCCATCCATATTACCAAATCTGCCCTCTACTATAATTCCCACACAATACCCACTACCTCTCTCCATCCTCCCCAAACTGAATCTTCCTCCAGGTGTAAACCCCCCTTCATCCCTCTTGCCATCCAATACCTTAACTCTCAGATTGCCAAATTCGAGCAGTAAGTGAGGTGGGTTGAAACACGGGTAAGCATGGAACTGATCATAAGGTGGTGGGAGTTGGCGAGAGCCGGATATGGAAGAGTAAAGATTGCGGACTTGATGTGGTGGACCGATTATGAAGGGAGTATTGACCTTGAGATGTTAGCGGGCTTTGAAGAATGCGGAACGGGAGGTGAATGGGAGGTAAAATATTCGGGCTTACATCCAATACTATCGGCTGGTTCTGAATAACTTTGTTTCCATCAACCCAGATTCCTTTCATGAGAACTTCCCACCATCCATCTGCACCTCGAACTTTACTCCATTCCCAGACACTTTCATCATTCGATTTCCAAGTCAAATCGTTATTACCCGATGAAAAGTCATCTCTCTTCACCAATCCTATCTCTGAGGTTCCTTTCAACTCATCACGCTCTGACTGTAGTCCCAATCCGTCTATATTTCTGAGTTCATCGTTTCCAGATTGCAGGTCATCTATATCCCTCTTCAATTCATCATTTTGAGGTTGGAATTCACCTCCCTCGCCTGCCTTGAGTTTCTCTAACTCCTTCTCGATCAATTTTTCAACCTCTCTAACCACTTTGACCGAAGATCCTCCCACACTAAACACCCCTTCATGGCCATTAATCAGCATTAAGCTCCAGACCTCACTATCGACAATTCCACTCTTAACAATCTGCCCTAACAATCCTCCTTTCCAACCCCCGACTTGTCCCAGCCCCTCTCCAACAGCCAACCCTAGACTTGCACCGCTGTTCCCCAGACTACCAAGCCATTGTTTTTGCGGTCTACAATGTGCAAAATTAACCGGTACATACCTCTCCCCTTTCAAGCCAGCAAGCATATCAAACCCCAACGGTAATCCCACAACATCCTTCCCACACCTGCAACCCGGAAAGTTCATCCCTTTTCCCTCTTCATTATCATTACTAACACTATACGTCCCACTCCTCTCTTCAAGATAAAAACTTCCCTTCCCACTCGGCGTACTAATAATCGCGAAGTCCGCCGTCAACATATTAAGATCAAGATCTAAGTTCTGGAACGGCTCGCCAATTTTCAATGACGTAAACCAAGATCCAGAATTCCCGACTTCGCCGAGAAGAGTAGTTCCTGGTTGGAGGTGCGTTCCGGATCGGGGTTTCAAATTCGTGGTGTTGGTGATTTGGCCATCATGCCATCTCTTGGGCACTCTGACGACTTTGTTTCCTTTCAAGATTCTTTCGGAATTTGTGAATCTGGCATTTATATCTGCGAGTGTGGATTGAAGAAAAGTGAGATTAGCAGTATCTGGAGCGGGAAATGAGCCGCCGCGACGAGTGATTGTGTAGTGTAATGGGGGAATTGTGGCAATTGTGGCAATTGTGAAGTTTATAAAAGGATTGATGAGGAGGATAATAGTTGAGAGATAGAGACCTGAGATGTACATCATTGAGATCTTTGTTGAATGTATGGTATCGGGGTGAGTTGTGAGAAATGGAATCAATTAAGTGAAATTGAGAAAGCCATCTTAGACATAGAATTGGGAAAGTGCGGTTCACGAGAAAACTCATCTAAGCGTCACTTTCATCACCTCACACGGAAAGAACATTTTCTTAATTTTAGTCCTCGATTTTATAGCTATAAATAAATGAATCGCCGAAGTTGCTGAAAAAACAAGCCACGTAACAAAGCTGCGGGAAACAACGAATGGAAGAGAACATCTTGGTGAATTATGCCAAATATAATAGAAATACGGGGTGCTAAAGCCGTCAACGATCATAATCCATACAAGTTCCCCGAAGTCTTTGCCAATCTCGCATCGTATTGAAATTAATTGATATCGACCTTTGAGTCATACCTCTCCAACTTCAATGTCGCCAAATCTAAATCCTCGACACCCCTTATCAAATCTGCTGCCTTCTCGCCAATCGCATATGCAGGCATTTGAGTATGACCTTGATTAAGAAGTGGCATGACACTTGTATCGGCAACCCTAAGATTCCTGACTCCTCTAACTCTCAGCTCTTCATCGAGAACTGCCATTGGGTCCGATGCCTTGCCCATTTTGACCGTTCCTCCAGGGTGGTAACAGGTTGTAGCGTTATCTTTGATGTAGGGGACCCATTGCTCTCTTGACGTGTATGCATGATGCGTTAAGTCTTTAGGCCAACTTCCCTCAACTATGTCCTTGGTACCTTTCCCTTTCATAATAATCTCATTCGCATATCTGCAAGCCTCGCTGAGAACCACAATATCCAGCTCTTCACTTAAGTAATTGTGATCGACAACTGGGTTATCCTTTGGATCTTTGGACTTTAAAGTGACGGTACCTCTACTCTTAGGTGCGAATAATTCAGCAATGATGGAAAAGGCATGGGATTTTTCACCGTCTGGAAATTGAGAGTATTGTTTTGGGCCACCATAGCATTCTGTAGTAAAGAACTCGACGTTTGGTTGTGATTTGGTCAATCCCATTGGATCTCGGCCTGGTCGTCGTGGTGCTGAAGTCCAAGCTGGTTCCGAAGCAAGACGCTCATCAAGGCGGGAATATGCGAATGCACCAAAAGGAAAAGTAGAAAGAGGCCCACGCTTTTCTTCTTTCCATTGTCTGTAAGCTTCACCCAAGGCATTTGGACGATACAAGAGGTAATCGTTAGTAACATTTGGCTTGGTTATTTCGTAAAACATGAACACAATCTGGGATTTTGTTAGCGAAGTAACACCGAGAGATAATGAGTCGCTACCATGTGATCCATAAGATTCTTCCCGACTCCAGGGAGGTCAATTTGACAATTAATACCGTGAGATTCGAGTTCGGACTTTGCTCCAATCCCCGATCGCATAAGAATAGTTGGAGAGCAATAGGCCCCTCCACTAATGATAACCTCTTTCTTGGCTTTGATCTCTTTTTCTGTTCCATCTTTCTCGATTACTTTTACAGCTGTGGCTCTCAACTCGTGAGGGAACACATGGCTTTCGAGAATCACTTTATCAACAATTGTGCTAGTTTTTATCGCAAGGTTTGATCCTTTGTTGATGAAATAGTTGGCCGAGGTAGTTCTGTCTCCTTTATACACAGTCCTTGGTGCATGGCCACAACCATTTGGAGTCTCGCCAGTTGAGAACATATCCGGATGAAGTGGAAGACCTTGATCGGCCATTGAATCCAAAATCATGTTAGATATAGGGGCCTAAGAAGATCAGTTCGTTGTATCAACAATCGCCTGTGATGCCACTTACCAGATCATGAGGCTCAACATCCAGTAAACCATCGTGACCATGTACCGAATCATTTGCTTCGAACCAGTCTTTGTTATGGAAGTTCTCTGCCTTTATGACTGTCAACATGAGGCAAAATTAAGTAAATTGTGATTCTACCTTCTTCATGTATCCAAAAACCTCATCTCCACTCCATCCTGGCATGTCCCAGTCATCATAGTCTTGTGGCGTGCCTCTGATACACACTGTACCATTAACTCCGCTCGATCCACCAAGGAATCTGCCACGACTGGCTTTGATTTGACGATTGTTAATCCCCGCATTTGGTTCCGTGGAAATATTCCAGTCTGCTTCCGTGTCGAAATTCTGTGACCTACTCATGATGTTTGAGCTCATATCATAGAACGAAAAGAGAAGGCTCTTACCATCCACCAACCATAATAGTGTTCTCGAGAAGAGAATTGTGCTCTCCTGCTTCGATGACTAGAACAGAATTGTTGGGGTCCTCTGCCAATCTTGCTGCAACAACGGCGCCCGACGTCCCACCTCTATAGAACGTTCATCAGAGATGTTCATTGAATCGAATTTTGAGAGATGGAGCATACCCGCATACGATATAGTCATACTCGGCGCCTTCTGGCTTTACTGTGACAACCATAATGAAGTTCGATGTTAGAATGTATTACAAGAAATGATGTAAAATGAGATGATATTACCAAAAACCGAGGTTTAAATAAAAGAACTTGGAAAAGAGGTACCGTCTTCAATATTATATGAATAACTTTGAGTCTAGAACGATATTAGGCTTAAGTCGGATACCCCACTTTCGGGCCACCCCTCTTTTGAACCACCCTTTTATATCAAAAATCACTTTTTTAGCCTATTAATATCTCTATCAATATAGAATATGAAACAATAAAATTTGTATTTATATAATTTAAATCACTCTAAATTTATTTTAGATTTTTAGATGTTTAAAAAAATTTAGATTGAGATTGAGAATTTCAAAATATCGATTTTTGAATTTATATAGAAATCATATACAAATTTAAAACTTTTATATAACTTTTAATAATAATAATTAGTAAAAGAAAATTATATATTTTCTTTAAAAATTTCAAATCTGAATTCATATAAAAATTCAAGAAAATGAATAGATATAGATATAGAGATATAATATTACATAATAAATTTAGAATAGTATTTATAATTTTAAAAGTATTTTTTGGGGTATTTATTTATAAAGAATTTTCTATTTTTTTAAAAAAATCTTTCAAAATGGATATATTATAGATTTATAATAAAATTTAGAATTTATTTTAACAATTTTTTATTAACAAGTTATAAAAGATTTTATAAAAGTTACAATTTCCAAATTACAAATTGAAAAGTCGATATTTTAAAGCTTCAAAAATCGATCTGCAAATATCCTAGAAATTTTAAAATTTTAAACCAGATTTAAAATAACTTGAGTGTATAAATAAACATAAATTTTTATTAAATTATATTCTATATTAATGTCAGGGCTCAGTAGTAGGGAGTACACTAGGAAGGATTCGATAGTCTTAGTAAAAGATTATATAAAAGGATATATTGGATTTTATGCGAAACTAATTTTATATTTTAGTTTATTTAAAGTATATCTAATTATTTATATTATTTTTTTCAAAACTTTAATATTATAATTTTATTTATATTCCTTTTTATAGTATTATTAGTTATAAGTTTATTATAGATGAAACAAATAATCTCAGAATTAGATTTTATTTTTATTAATTTTTCAGAAATTGTTAAAAGATTAGTTTTTGGTATTTTTGAAAATTATTTAATTAATTATTTGAATTATATTTTATATTAATATAATATTCTCTTTTACAATCTTTATTTTAAAGGTATAGTTTTTTAACTCAGATAAACTAATTATATTTATTATTTCAAAATAAAAATACTTTAGAGATTATATTAATAGTTGAGGTGATATTTCTGAGTAATATTTATTATTATATTTATTATTTGTATATATTAATAATATTATTATAAAGGTTATATATTATTATTATAATAATTTCCTATATTACATTATATAGCTTTTTTATTATTAAGTCGACCACCCTACTTTCGGGCCACCCCTCTTTCGGGCCACCCTTTTATACCAAAAATCACTTTTTTAATCTATTAATATCTCTATCAATATTAAATATAATTTAATAAAAATTTATATTTATATAATGTAAGTTATTTTAAGTTTATATTAAAGCTTTTAGATTTTTAGGATTTTTCTAGATCGATTTCTAAAACTTCGAAATATCGATTTTTAATTACATACAAATTACATACAAATCTAAAATTTCATAAATTCTATAATAATTTTGAAGGAAAAATAGTTAAAAATAAATTATAAGTTTTTATTATAAATTTATAAAAAAATTAATCTAAACACCCCTAAAAAATGAAAGATTCTTTATAAATAAATATTTGAAAAAGTAACTTCAAAATTACAAGGATTATTTATACTACTCTTAACTCACTATATATTACATCTCTATATTTATTCATTTTTTTTAATTTTTTTCTTAATTTTCTATATAGATTTAGATTTGAAATTTTCAAAAAGATATATAAATTTCTTTTAATAATTGTTATTAAAAAGGTATTAAAGACTTTATAGAAATTTAAATTTATAAGTGATTTATATATAAATTGAAAATCGATATTTTGAAGTCTTAGAAATCGATCCACAAAAATCCTAAAATTCTAAAAGCTTCAATATAAACTTAAAATAACTTAAATTATATCAATATAAATTTTTATTAAATTATATTCAATATTAATAGAGATATTAATAGGTTAAAAAATTGATTTTTGGTATAAAAGAGTAGTTCGAAATAAGGGTGATTTGAAAGTAGGGTGGTTGATTTAATATCTTTTCTTTATTATTATTTTTTTTTTTTTTAGATATAAAGTTTATATATTATTCTATTTCTTTTTCTAATTTCTTTTAATTTATTGATATAATTAATATAAATATTACTCAATTTATTTCTTATAACGAAATATATTTATTTATATTTTTTATTATAATATCTTTATTGCTTTTTCCATACCTTTATTTATATATCCTCAAAATTCTTTTAGAATTTTTTTAATTCTTCAATCTTTCATTTGATATTTAATATTTCTTCTAATGAATCTATAACCTTAGAATTTCAAAATAGTTTTGGATTATATTTATAATATAAATAAAATAAAAAATAGTTTAAATTAATATATATTAGATTATTATAAATAGATTTGATTATAAATAGCTTGATATTTTACTTCCCCTATTCTATTTCTATATATGTTTTAAAATAATTCTTTAGTATCTGATTTTGTCTTTTTGCTTGTTTATCTATTTATAAATAAAATACAATATTAAAGTAATATCTTATTTTCAAACAAAAATAGAAAATTGATTCGAAATCATTAATAAAAATAATATTTTCAGGAATTCTCCTTTCTGAAAATATTTCGAATTATAATAAAAATTTCATTACTATTATATCAATTATTTTATAATATAATATATAGTAAGTTATTTTTGTAAATATATTTATTATTATAAATATATTATTAAAAAGTTATTTACTATTCTTATCATTTTTTATAAATAATAAATTAATTATAAAATCTATTAAAATCTCAATTTATAGTTAGATTAATTATAATAAATTATTTAACTTTTCATATAATCTATATTATCTAAATTTATTCTTTTAATATGAATTACATTTGATTATATATATTATAATATTTTTCTTTAGATTGTTTTATATATAATTTCTTTTTAATGAATCTATTATTTTATCTTTTTTAAAATACCCCATCAATAAATTATTATAATATAATCACAATGATTCTTTTTTTACTATTAAATTTTTAAAAATTAAAATCAAAATATTTTTATATAATATAGTGATACTAAATGCATTTCTTTTAAATATTTATATCTACTTTAATTTGAATAATTTCTATTAATAATTTCTATTAATAATTTCTATTAACAATTTCTATTAATAATTTTATATTAATTTTTTAAGTAATTATTATAATTATTATAATTATTTCATTGTTTACATTTTTAATATAATAAGAATATTATATACTAAATCTTATAAATTATAATTAATATAATCTCAAATTATTAATTCTTTACTTCTTATAAATAATTGAAATGAGTTATAATATTAATATACTTTTATTTTGTTTCTATATTATTACTAATAGTTCCTTTAAATTCAAATTTTTTAATTTAATCTTTTATATAATTGTTAGGATAAATATATAGTAGTAAGCTGTCAGGACTTCAATCCCTGATATTATATCTTTTGGCTAGATTGTATGTGTGGTTTAGTAGTAAAACTTATAACTTCTATTGATTGTTTTTGTACATATAATAGAATATCAGGAATTAAATTAAATGGATATAATTCTGAGATCTCTGATTTAGGCTTGTTTGATTAGGAATAGATTTTTTTAATAAAAAGTAGATCAAAAGCGAGAATATATCTACTTAATAATTAGATATTTTGAATTCATTAATAATTGTTTTTAATAATGAGAATATAATTAATACAATTATTATATTATATATTATATAATTAACTATATAAATAAATATTCTCTATAATTAATCTTTTCGAAACAAAAAGAATAAAAAAGGGGAGCTCTATTAGAATATATATATAGTAATAAACTATCAGGACTTCAATCCCTAATACTATATCTTTTGACCAGATTATATATATAGCTTAGTAGTAAAGTTTACAACTTCTACTGATTGTTTCCGTGCACGTGACAATAATTAATAACCCCATTCAAAATTTATTGAACTATTATTCTAATGAATTTTATTATTTCTAAATTTTTATCAAATAGACTTTTTATTTAATTAATAATTCGAAATATTAGATTTCCTTTTATTTATTTTAAAAAATATTAGAAACTATATTATATTTTCATTTTTATTATTATTTATATAATCTAATCTTTTATTAAATCTATTTATATAATTAATATAACTTTTCTAATCATAAATATTAAAATTATATTATAGTAAATATATAATATATCTTATCTATTTTGATTCAATTATTATATTATAATAAAGTACTTAAAGTTGTTACAACTCATAATCATTTTAATAATAAACCAAACTTCTTCCAAATATCTTGTTTATTTCTTATAATATTTTATTATTGTTAATGATTCCTAATTATAGATTATATATCAAAATTTTATTAACTATATCTTTTTTAATCAAAATACTATTAGATATTAATATATTTAAATACTATTTTCTTTAGAATTATATTATTATAATATCATTTTCTCTAGAGTTTTTTTTAAAATATTCATTTTTATTTATAATATTAGGGTTTTTGGAACCTTTTTCTTTAAGATTATAAAACCAATTAATACAATAATAATTAATTCAAATAACTCTAACTTTCTTCCTTACTATATATCTATTAATATATTAATTAATCCAAATATAATCCAAAAATATTTATATACAAATCTTCTATATAAATTTACAAATTCCAAAAAAACTTAGATTTTTTTGAAAATCTGAGATATAGATTATTCCGTAATAATTTAGATTTGATATAAGTTTCTTATTAATTTTTCTATAATTATAATAAATTCTGAAAAAACTATTTTTATAAAATTAAATTTATAACCCAACATATAGACCCCTTATAGTTTTCTTGCTTTTTAAAATATATTAAGATATTATCTAAACATATTACTATAAAATTATTTAAGAAACTAATTAATACCCAATTAATATAAAATTGTAAAATTATTAAAATATTTATTAATTGAAATAATATAATATAATATTCAAACAATTTTTATTTAATTCAAAAAACTATTTCCTATTCATTTCTAAATTTAATTTAAATTTAATAATATATATCGCTTATATTAAATTTATAAATACTTTAATATTTATCAATTGATTTAAAATCTTATTAATCAATAAAAATAAATATTGATTTTTAATTATAATCTTATTTAATTCTTTAAAATCTATATATAATTATAGAGATCTGTTTCTCTTCAATATAAATAAAATAGAAGTTTTTACCAAATTAATTAAGTATTAAATTCAACCTTTCTCTAAAACTATTTCTAGATATTCTCTTAATACTACTAATTATAGTTTTAATAGTTTATGGAAAAAAAGAAATAATGGTTTTTTAATTATAATAATTATAAAAATAAATTCCTTAATTTCAATTAAAGTATTTGTTTTTATTATCAAATATATTATTAAAATCCTAATTCTTTTTAGAATTTCAATCATCTTACTTTTTATTTTAAAAATCCTATTATTTGTTTAATAAATATATGCTTATTAATTTCAAAGATATTAATATTTAAAAAAGGATTAAATATATACCTAATTATTTTATAATAATTTTATTATTATTATTGAAATACTTTCAGATTCTTTTAGAATTATTTATCTATCACGGAATTCACTGTCTCATATAACAATATATAACTAAACAAAGCACTCCCTCAGAGCACTATTATCATGATTACAATATAGATCTTTATTATTTATATTTGTAAACCCTAATATCTAATTAGGTTATTCCATAATTTGATCAAAATATATAAAGCAGGTATAATCCTTATAATCACACCTCAAATCAATCTAATTTATTATCTTTATACATATCAACCAAGTGATCAAATGTGTCCAATCAATGTAGCTATTCCTCCGTGATATTACCCAAATTCTTTTTATATTAATATATTTAATTTTATTTTAATAATATAATTCTATTAATTCTAATTCTATTAATATATATCTCTTTCTATTTTTTTCAAAAACAATAATTTAGAAACAAATTTCTATCCAATATTCTAATAGTTATATATTATAATATAGAAATTCTACTTAATATTTTCTAAATCAAATATTTATATTGAAATAATATATTTCTTATATATTGTAATTTCTTTTTTAATAATGCTTTTAATTATATACAATTGTTTTCCTATACTTTCAAATTTATATTACTTTATAATTCTTTTATTAATAATATTTAAGTTTATAAATAAATTTATAATATTCTTTTTATAATACTAAATCTTTTATATCCTATTTAAAATTTAATATTATATTATTATTTATTATTTATTAAAATCAATAAAACTAGTATTGTTTATTGATTTGTTCCATTTTTCGATTTTTTATTTATTCGGCTATTCTTTTAAATTTCTATTATACTAATTTACTTTTTATTAATATTAATATTATTTATAATAATATACCCTTTGTTCCTATATAAAAGATAAAATAAATAATTCTTAAAATTGTTCCGAATTTTTATTAAAAAATTATTGTATCTGAAATTATTTAGATTTGTTTTAATAGAGTAATATTTTATAAAAATTAATTTGAAAAATAATTATGTTAAATACTATTAAATATTATTCAATATATTTCTAATTCTTTTTATAATTTTTCTAACTATATTCAAATTAGTTAATTAATATTATAATTTCTTTAATAATTTTCAAAAGATTAATAACTTTTATTATTTTATTTTTTAATACAAATTTGAGTTTCTAAGTGAATTTGTTTAATTGAATAAATATTAGAATTTTTTAAATTTATTTTTATATTTAATTAAAATAATAATATCTTTCTATATATTTTTTTACTCTTATTAAAATTCGAATTATTTAAAAAATATTTTTTATTATTTAATCTAAAGAATTTGAATTAAATTATATAGAAATCCTAAAAATTCTGTTTAAATTAGAATAATAATTTCTAATTTAAGTGTTAATATCAATCTATTGTTTAATTAATATTCCTTCAATAAATATAATTATTCATGAAACTCTATAGGATTTGTTTTTATAGATTAATAATATAATTTCAAATATATTACCAAGGGCCTGCGAGCCCCCGGACCTCTTGCTTTTTGAGAAAGTATTATATAATTATATTTATAATTATAAAAATCTAAAAAAAGAAATTTTATTGAAAGCTTGCAGGCGAAGTCGGTTTACTTTTTTTATTCAGATTTTTTAATTTTATTTAGATTTTAGTGGGTTATATTACTTCAAATCATTAATTATATCATTGAACCATGAAAATTATAATATGAAAATAATTTTTATTAACATTAGATCTATTACATTCGATATAAACTTTTTTCAATTGATTATATAAGCTTTAGCTATATTTATACCATTTAAACTTTAATCTTTTAGAAAACCTTTAATTTTGAAACTAGTATTATAAAAATTATATTATTTTAAAGCTTTTAGTTTTTTTTATATAATTATCATTTTTGTTTTCTTTTTATTCAATGAATTTAGATAATTTTGTTGAAAAATCTTAAGAATCTATATTATAGTTATAATATTAAGAAAGTCAAGTTAATCAGATTGTTTGAATTGGGTTTCATTAAGCGAGAGTTCTTATTTTTTGTATATATATAATACTAATACCTTGCAGGCGATAAGAATATTAAGGAGGTAAACCTTCAATTATAATTTTTAAAAAACTTTTAGAGTTTCTTTCATTAACTCTCTAAAATACTTTTTAAAAAATATTAATATATAATTTCTTTTTTAATTTAATTTCTTTTTCTTTTTCTTTCCATTTTTTTTATTCCTATATTATAAATAGGTGGGAGCTTAATTCAAATCAAAAATTAATTTGTATTTTTTTTTATAGATTTCAATAATACAAAGAAATTTCTATTTCTACCTTTCTAATTTTTAAAGAATATTAGTTTTTAGATTTAAAAGAAAATCTTCTAAAAAGATATTTATAATATAGAACTATATTTATCTTTCTATTATATTAATTATTTCTTTTATTAAAATAAAAATAAAATTCAGATATTAAGATTTAATAATAAAGAATATATTAAAAAGAATTTAATAATTTTAATAAAAGAATATATTAAAAAGAATTTAATAATTTTAATAAAAGATTATATAAAAAAGTATATTAAATTCTATTTGAAATTAATTTTATATTTTAATTTATCCAAAGTATATCCAACTATTTATATTACTTTTTTAAGATTTTAATATTATAATTCTATTTATAATTCTTTTTATAGTATTATTGATTATAAACTTATTATAAATTAAGCTGATAATCCTAGGATTAGATTTTACTAATATCAACTTTCCAGGAGTTGTCAAGGGATTGACTTTTAGTACTTCCGAGGTTATCCAGCTGACTACCCGAACCGTGTCCTGCGCTGACAATTAATAAGAATATTAATAAAAATATTAATACACGAAAAAAGAATTTGATATAAAAAGGTGGCCCAAAAATGGGGTATCCTACTTAGCTAATATATAATACTTGCCTTGATAGAATTAATGATCTTCAATTTGATCCATTCTTCAGCAGTGTACTAAGTCATCACCATGCATGTAATATCACCCGCTCAGCCCTTTCGGCCAATGAAAAGTCATGAGGAGTAATAATAAGTACAGCCATCCATGTGGATTCAAGGCTGTGCATTGGCTTGGTCATCTCTTCGTAGATCTTATGCCATAACAAATCATTCTAGTGCTGATAGCCTGATACATGAGAATCATCAGAAGTCATTGAGATTCATCTAATGAGCAAGGTCAAGGCAGGTGAGCATGTATCTGCGCAATCATTCCGCTCTCGTACCCGGCTCAATTGCCAATCATTGATTTTTACTCCTCCAAGTAAAGTGTAACAAGAGTACGAAGGAAACTAACTTCGCGGGGAAAATGCGGGGAAATGCGGGGTTGGGTTGTTCGAGAGATCCATGCGACGGAAATTTCCCGGCACGTGCTTTTACGGAATTATGACCGCTTTGGAATCATCATCGGTTTCAAAGCAGATGAACAAGCAAACAGCTTCGACGTCGAGGAGCCCTTATAAAAGATAATGCTCGTCCATGTACACATTGAGGCTCCATCTTGAAAGGGAGACTAATCACTTGATTCATAGACGTTGCTAAAATGACAATAACACACACAACATCTTTATTGGCTTTGAAGATGGCTGAACTCGACAGCTCATCAGCTCATGGTTAGCCTTGCGGCGACGAAGATAAGTCAGAATGGACGCTTAATACAAAGGCTTTGTTGACAAACAAGGCAACATAGATATTCTTTGTTGTAGTCTATTAATATCGTGTATTTGATTTGTCCTTCAACATTGTTTCGCTTGTTCTCTCAAATCTTGATGAATGAAGAACCGAACTTACATTGTATAGGTAGAGCCTGTACAAGGACAGAACAGACCGTCTATCCAATGACAAATTCTCTCATGTCTCCCGTAATTTATTTCAATAGATGAATACTTTAGTTTCCTATTGACTGAAATATTCAAACGCGCACTCAAAATCAAGCAAATTGCAGTAGTAAGCTTACCACTCAAGAGTGTCATATCATAAGAGGTTGATCAAGAATAGTGCCATATCAAGAGGTTAGTCAATATGTCTACACCATTTTTCTCTACTGATTTCACGTTTGGGGTAGAGTTTGAGTTTGGCATTCGCTTCAGAAAAGGATCCTTTCCTGACTACAGGAAACTTGGCCCGGGTAAGATTTATAGTCTTATCAAAGAGACTTTGATTGTTGAAACTGGGCTTGAGATTTTGACAGAAGCAGAGATTGACCGGGACTCTCCTCATTTTTCCAACCGGATTGAAGATCCCAATAAAATATATCAGCAAGACTTATTCAATACATGGGCCATTGGTACAGATACCACCATATCATTCCAAGCAGAGGAACATGCAGACAGATCCTTGATGTTCGTCGAGCTTGAATTAATAACACCAGTCATGAAGTTTGGTACAAAAGCTTTGAAAGATATTGACAAAATGCTAACTGCTTTTAAGAAACATTTCGATGTTGTTGTCAACCAGTCATGTGGTCTTCACGTTCATGTTGGCAATGGAACTAAAGGCTTCTCTTTTGAACCGTTCCAGTATCTCATGGCAACTATTTGGATTTTCGAACCTCAGATTTTCTCCCTCCTTCGAAAATCAAGGAATAATGGTCACTATTGTGGATCCCTTCATAAACGCTCCCATCTTGGTGTGTACAAATTCGAGGGTAACTTACTCGATGTCCTTTTAAGTACATCTGACATCAACGAAGTCGTGGGCATGTTTGATGGATATGACTCTTTCAGCTACATGGCTTTCAAACTTCAATATCTTCTCCAACCTTTTCCGCACCCTGTTAAGAGAACCATAGAGTTCCGAGCACACGAAGGAAGTATGGACTCAGAGACCGTCCTGAACTGGGTAACTTTAGTTGTTGAGTTAGTGAGCTGGGCTCACAAGATCAACCGTCAAGATCTGAAGATCTTTCTTTCAAAACACATTGATTCCAAAGAAAATTCGATAGAGGATCTCTTCAAGGAGATTGGTTTCCCACAATCAACTGTTGAATTCTTCCAAGAAAAAGTCAAAAGATTACGACAAATTGAAAAGAAGGAAGCTGAGGAAAAGAGAGCGATCAAAAAGAAGAAGGCCGAGGAGAAGAAGGCTAGAGACGCAACCAGGGCTGCAGGAGAAATAGTTGACAGCAGCAAAAGCAGTAAAGACAGTAGCATGGATACATTAGAATCGGGATCGTTTGTCTTTTAAGGCGAAAGCGTATCAAGATCGCTTTCTGCCTATCATTCTATGGTCTTGCCCCGTCCTAGTAATTCTACGTCAATCAGCGAACAGTCCCTCGTTCTTTCCTTATAACTTTAAACAATCACTCATAATTCAATCAATAACTTTGGCCAATCACTCTCGTTTCCTTTCGCATTGGAATGATCCTTTCTCTTTCGTAACGCAAAGCATTTACACTGATAACAAAAATTGCCTACTCCATGAATATCGTTGAAAGAGTATCGTTGTCATACATGCCAGTCACTGATCAACCAAAATTATATTCTTCCTTCTATTTCCATACTGATATGTCATATTCCCATCAATTTATTCAATCTTCAACCCAGTACTAGTGATGGATACATAAAGTCCAACTGTGTGACTGTATAACCTAATGCATGTGTCCCAGGACAACGTCAGAGCAATAAAAAATACGGTCTCAAAGTTTATCTCGTGGAAATTATGCATACAATTTTACCACTTTTCTTCTCATACTCAAGTCCTTCCCAAATGAGTGAAAAGGGAGCAGAGGCTTGGAAAATCGGGAAAACAAGAACAAAATATCGTTTAGCCAGGACTGATCCACGTACTAATATATGATTTTCATTCAATGTCTACTTGCTGTTTTCAGTCATCAATCTTCAGATGATCCTCAATCCTCGCACTTTCCTTCGCTTAATCACTTGTTCATTCCTATTTATCCTTTCAATTCTCCCCGAATCCTACTTTTGACTACCAATTTCTTTACAATCATTATATCAATTGCTCAACTTCATGTATAATTATTTCATTTTTGCGTATCTGGATACCAATTAGACGGATTATCATTACATTATCAATTCGACGTGGCAAATCGCAGTTTCTCAAGATGTCAAGACCTTCAAAATATACGACGAGTCACATTCAAGAAACACCGCAAGCTTCACAATCACCAAGGCAATCGATAGAACTTGACATAGTAGATGCGAATGGAAGATCCTTGCTTTCTACAAGGGCCGATGAAATGTTACATGAGATTGAAGATGGAACGTATGTATCTCTTCGCATAAGGTCATTTTTGACTTCAAAGTCGTCTCATTTCTGCAATTCATTCGTTACCTAGCTAAACAGAATTATCAGATATATCTGTTTCATCTGCCGGGATGCTATTGCAGCTGATATAGCAAAGATCTGGAGCTGCCATTGCTGCAATCATGTCTATCATCTTGACTGTATCAAGGGCTGGTTCGCCAAATCAACCCTATCATCACATACTGGCAATTGGATATGCCCTTCATGTAGAACTAAACTTAGCGGCCGCCCACGACCCTCTTGCTGGTGCAAAAAATATGATTCCCAAAATATGAACATTAATACAGGTAGCTGTGGTCAGTCTTGTTCAAGAAAAAAGCGTTGTGGTACTCGGCGCAATTGCCCCATGTATACATGCTCAGCAATATGTCATCCTGGACCATGCATCAAACCCAAATGCACAGATAGCTGCGGAGAGGAGATACCCCAAGAGCCAGTCATTCCATACCAAACAGCTTTATTAGACGACAGGTCAGATGAAGTTCAGCAACAACTTGCTGGTTCAATTGCCGATCTCCAAAAAGATATCCGGTTCCTCATACCTATCCTTACAATCAATTTCCTTGCAATTATCTGGGCTCTAAATCGTATTCGGCGATTTACAACACCACTCGAAAACCAAAAATTCACAGAAGGGGAGCTTCGCAAGCACGAGCAAAATCTTTGTTTTGTAGCTGCTGCTGCTCTCTTTCTATTTAATTCGGGTTTCTGGGGCTCTAGTCTATGTATCATCAATGAGTGTTTCAGGATCTATTTAGGTTTAAGTACATTGAGACGGGTGCCTACATCATATTCTATCTCATGGAGAAAGACAAGAATCATCGCTGCCAGGGTGTTTCTTACTCTATTGTGTATCATATTCATTATTCCTGTCTTTTGTATTCCAACCGTGTAAGTATCAATTCTTCCTTTCCCCTTTTTTTTCTACAACTGACGCACTCGCCGACTACTCTTCGGACCAGGCCTTCAATGGAATCATCAAACAAGCGGCACATGCGATAGCTTCGACACGCGCATCAAACTCTCTGACCCATCTGTTGATTATTTTGGTCTTCACAACAGAACAATAAAGGAAGCAACAATCCACAATAACCATTTATACACTCAAGCCCCTGGCCTATACCCATATCCCTCCTGGAAAGACTATGAATCCTACAAATCTGGCATTGATCTCTTCAACATCACCAGAATGAATACTAAAGCTCCACGCAGCCCTACATTATCGACCAGTAAGCCATTCGACCAATTCTGGCGCATCATGGGGATTTACGGAGATAAACCCCTACACATGGATTTCGATCTCTTGCATCGCACTTGGCGTATGAAAGAGGGAACTGTAGTCATTGACTCCGAAGATCCCAGTTCCTCTTTCTACAAAGGCGGGGTCTTATTCGACCGCCTCAAATTAGGGGAAATCTACGACTCAGAAAAAACCGCTCACCTAGTTCCTAATTTCGTGATCGCAATTCAAAATCTTCATGAAGTACGCAATGGAACATGGACAGCTACCGATGCCGAGAATCTAGAGCTTAAATTCCCCGAATTAGATCTACATATTCCTATGTGGGGACTTTTTGAAGAACATTGCGTGTATCAAAGTTTCATGAGAGTTTTCCGGAGGCCAACTGACGAGAATCGAAGAACTTGGAATACTTGGAGCAAAGAAAGCAGTGGGGAGGAAGTTATGAGAACTGCAAGTTTTGGGTATGGTGGAAATAAGGGACTGGAAGTTTGTGCGAGAAGGAGGGATTATGCGTGGACTACTTCTGATGGAGTTAAAGTGACAGAATCGGGGTTGGGAGAGGATCTTTTGGTACCGTTGGGGTTGATGGCTGTGGTGAGAAGTAGTATGAGGATGGAACAAGGGAAGATAAGGGATGGGTGTCTTTGGCCAGAAGATTGAGAGTCTTTGGTACTTTTGACGATTCTTCTGGATGAGCGTTTGGGTGAGTGAAGAAATGATAGATAGAGGTGGCTTAGTCGAGAGGATACAGCGTTTTGATTGTTATAGTCCGTGGTATGACAAAGCCTAGATGTCTCAAAATTAGATGGCAAAAGATTCTAGCTTATAATGAATTATTCAGCAAAAGTATGCCATTTTCAACGTCTTCTTTATTGGACAAGATGTTCTAGATTTGCATTATATCCCACTTGGATGTTATTGTGGGCAGTTCTGGCAAATGAACCATGTCACATCGGTTTCTAGTGAGAAAACTCCCAAACTCCAAGTTATGGCCCTGCCTATATCGCTCATTCAGAGGCTTCTTCGCATTCAGAGGTTTCGCAATGATTAGACTAAGAATGGAATATTGCTGATTAAGTGAATTTCTATACCCAATGAGATACTTAAATTTTGTGCTAGCACTAAATTGCTTTCGTAAAGGTCTACTTTGTAGATTAGATTCACTATCACGTATCAAACAAGCAACATAGTTAAGAGAACCCCCACGACAAATCCTCCATCTCTTCTATTTTTCTCTACAACGAACCAACAGCTCTTCAACACCTCCGGCGAGCCTCAGAAACAATGACAGACTTGAGTACAGCTAACGAATTCTCGCTTTTAAAGGGCTCTATCGACCTTCTGTTTCTTCTTCCACAATATCTCGACTGCATTGAAGATTCCATTCACCTTTCGTCCAGTTGTTAAACTTGTAAGTTTCACCTGAGATATGATCGTTGCAGAAAAACATCGGCGGAGACTGATCGTATTTGCGGGCACAATATCTATGCTGAACATCCTCCGCTATCTGGATTGCTATTTGAGCTGGCTGCTGCTTCTTCTCTGGAGATACTTGAGCCCAAGCCTCATTTCCTCACCGCTGGTGTTGCGCGTCAAATTGGCGAATGGGCTATTCAGAGTATGTGACTCGAATCTACATGACTGGCAGTCTATACTGACTCTATCTGCGTTTCGCAGCGCCAGAAAATCGTGTTGAACTTCATGAATCCTTCAAAACAGAGGGAATTCTTGGACTGTTTGAGCTCTGCAAGAAAAGAGAAAAGCTGACCCTCGACGAGATGCGCGACCTGTTTGGTCGGAAGTCTACTCTCAGTTCACTTGTTTTCATTCATTTACAACGTTGTAATCACACCTTTTATGAAGAGAGTACGGAAATGTTACCCTATTTACAAATGGTAATGTTTATTCGCTGCTAACGTACGCAATCTTTGCGAGCCAGGAGTTACGAATCCATTGCACACAAGCATTAGATTAGACTGGTGGGTAAAGTGCTGCCCAGATATTGTCTGCAATTATAGCTGGGATATAATCGATGCACAGCCCTCTTGGATCGGAGGTCATCAAATGTACAACATAATGAAAGGTAAGAGTGAGGATTTGGGTAGCGTAGTGAGCATTGAGCTCGATACACACTTCGTTTGCGATCAAAGGCTCTTGAGGAATATGTTGTACTCGGAGGTTCAATTGTAATAATCAGGTACAGTATGGTGTTGTTGCTCATCGCCTAAAACTTCAAACCTCAAAGCCCAAGAAATCATTGCCATTACCACAACTTTATCTGGCTAAGCGTACACCAGACTTCAGTTAGTTTTTCAACTTGAATACATGCAGTGTATGTGCAAGTTTTAGATATTCATCTTTTACCAATGGTCTCTGGATGTCTCCGAGACCAAATTGAATATTCTTTTTGCAATTTTATCCTTACACACAAGTCATAAATAGTATATAGGTATTCTTCATCAGGTGAAGAAGGGAACCGTGATATTTGGATTGTGGCGCATCTCCGAGCTACATCAAATCTCATGCTTGTTCCAACGACATATCCTGTCTTCGAATATCTGAGTCCTGTGTTCCACAGATCTATATCCACGAGAGTCTAAATGACTACAATGTTATGAGCCAACCTAAGTACTCGTTCAATCAGTCTCTTCTACGCGAGCTCTCGGCGCATTATATCAACATTCAGCTCGCGCTACATGATCTAAGGGTTGCGTTTTCCACCAGGAGTGATTCGGAAACAGTATCTCACACAGCACTGAATTTTCATATATATTTTATCAATAAAACTCTTCAATACATCTATGTTTATAGTTTTGATTTGATCTTTCATTTAGGTACACTATACCCATTCCACCTTGCTCCTCCTCAACTCACAATCCCAAAATCCCTCCCAATCTATCTTGAATGCTCTTCACCTGTTCTGGAGTCATCACTTGACTTCCCATAAGATACACCACATTCCCTAGTATTCTCGCATGAATATTCCATTCCCCATCTATGCCCGCAGCCTTACCGTCCAACATACTTTCTCTCACTGTTTCTGTGACTCTTGACGTATAGCCTCCTCCTTGCTCATCCTTGAAGGTAATAGCTAATACACTGCCAAGAGCAATCACTCCGTCTACCGACTCCAGGTGAGAGATCGAGTTGACAAAGGATTTACTCCAAATACTCCAGACCTGGTTATTCTCACTTGCATTTTCTGTCTTTGATGCCGATTTAGAGATGAGTTCTCCAGCTTCAGAATTCCAGTCATTTCTAAATCCCTCCCATGCGCCATTTTTATCGCTGTTCAATTTGTCCATGGTTTCGAGACCTACACGTGCGACTTCGCAACCGACGGCATGACCGGTATAACTATGTCCGTGTAAAAGTGCTTCGCTCTTTTCGTCGCCGAGGAATGCATCGTAGATGCTCTCGCTAGCGACGGTTGTGCAAAGGGGTAGTAGACCACCGGTTAATAGCTTGGCGTGAACTGAAATATCCGGGTGAGTGTGTAAAAGTGTAGAGGGACTGAAGTGTCCGAGACGGTAGAGACCTGTGAATACCTCGTCGTGAATGACGGGAAGTCCGGTCCATTGGTTTGAAGAGGGCTTGTAACCTTCGGGAGGAGGATTGGCTTCACCCAGTAGTTGTTCAGGAATGTTGCGGATGACGTTTGTTAGGGTGCGTTGGAATAGAGGGTCGCTTTAATTTATGTCAGGACGAAGTTTGGAAAAGAGCTAGATATATGTGACTTACCAGAACAACATGCCACCCGCCCCAAGGATGATTGGCTCCAGAACTAAGGCGCCGAATTTCATCCCCTGTTCATTGGCCTTTCGAAGTTCAGCCAAAATATGTTCTTCATACTTTTTCTTCAACTTGCTACTATCTCTCTGAGAACTGAACACACTTCCTAATTCATCAAATGTCTCCTCGATCTTCTGGCCGGTTCCATCATAAACGACCCATTTTCCATCTTTCATCCAGACTTTTGGTACGTCAAACCATAATCCTCTTCCTTTGTACCAATGTACTTTTTCGTTATAAACGCTTCCTTCACTTAAATCCATAGCTCCGATAGTATCTCCGTGATAACTACCTTTGAGTCCGACGATTCCCACCTCTCTACTCTTTTCGGTATTGTTTCCCCAACTATAATGCTTACTAGCAGCAGTCAAGGCCATTTTAACAGCAACTTCCATGCCGGTACTACCATTGTCAGAGTAGAAAACTCGCGAAAGACGCGGATTCTTGAGGTTAGTGAGGAGGTGCTCAGCGAGTTTCAGAGAGGGGGCATGGACAGTGGAAGCGAAGATGCAGTGCCCATAACGACCTGATGCATAAGCTGCGGCTAAAGAGAGAGCAGGATTTCCGTGGCCCAAACCTTGGGTCCACCAAGACCCGGAACCATCCAATGTGGGCGTAAGGAGATTTTCTCGAGTTGGCTCTCCAGATTTGGATTCGTTTTGGGTTGACAGAGTTTGGAAATAATCTCCAAATGCAGAATCTATAGGAAGTATCTTATCCGCTGAGAGATGCTTCATCTGAGTGAATGGATACCAGATTTTTTCGTGGGCTTTTGTGGCCATTTGTTCCAGATCCTCAATTCGTGATATATTTCGTTGATGAGAAGCTTCTAGTAGAGCTTCAATCTCGCCGGATTGAGCAACACTCGAGTAGTAAGAAGACATAGATTCTTCATCTTCCTGTAGGTTTGGTAATTTATTTGGAGGGGGCGGGATAACTGTTGTGTTTACACCCTTTTCTTGAAAGTATTTGGATAGATATGCATAATTTCCGTACCTCTCTTCCTGGAATATCAAGACGGAGTCTATGTCATATCCTCTAAGATGTAAACCTATCTCAGCATTAGTCCAGCACAATTAACCAGAGAGATTTTACGGTTTCCTTCAGATTTTATCCGAGCAGAAATTTTCACATACTCTCCCAAGCACTAATAGTCGCAGAAATCCCGCCTAATTTCGGATCACCAACGAGAAACACTGGCATCCTCAAAGGTCTCAGTGCATCTACTTGGCTTGTACCGGAAGGTGTTGGCGAATGTACACCACCAGCACCTTCCACTATGATCATGCCTTCTCCTCTCCTTTCATTACTTTTTGTCCATTTTTTAACTTGGTCTGAGATTGCAGTAACAATCTCGTGATCATTTGGCGGCTGCACGTGTTTCCAAGTTAGCGAAGAAAGGTTTTTCGATCATATATTCTTTCCCGTTGTCAAAACCCAACAATGCCATTTGGACACAGAAAATCAAAATTTGGGAAATGGAGCCAAAATTAAATCTCTCCTCGTTATAAATGAAAGTTGCCAAACACACCTTCACGCCCCTTGCCGCTATGTGCGGGCTGACAGCTTCACCATATCTAAACAAGCATGCAATTTTCGATCCTTTTGCAAATTTTTCAATATGTACATCATCAGCTTCACTTAATGGTCCTGTTGAAACCGGCTTCAAATAATATGGGATTTGCTTTTTGGCGAGCAGTTGTCGACAGAGAAGTGTTGAAAAGATAGTCTTCCCCAAAGATGTATTGGATGCCGTTAGATGATAGACAGGAAGCGAGCGTGAAAGGAGAGAGGGTGGTGGTTTATACATTTTGACCAAAGGAAGGGAAAGGAAACAGTCAAACAAGTGAGAAGAAGCTCGGAGTTGAGTCAATCGCTGATTGAAATCCGAACAATGAGGGGTGAGTAGAGCATGGTGGGGTCGCTTGCATGAATGACTAATAAATGTTTATCCGATTGGCCAATTTTCACATCTACCCCTGAATCATCTCCACAACAGCTTCAAACCATGCTAATGTGATCTGCGGGAAATATCCATGCTGGCAGCAATTCTGCTAATGTATCGTTTCTGGAAGCAGCATGTCACCAGCTAATGCAGACCGAGCCCTCGGCAAGACTTCAACAATTTTTGAATACTGGACCCGAGTCGAGAAGTCATGACTTACGAATCAAATCATATTATCTCTTTACATGTATCCATCTGTACAATGTTACCACAGTTCTAATCATACACTACACATTTATCTCATAGCATGCCAAAAATGCCTACACTCGAAGAGTCCATGACCACGGCACTCAAACGCCGAGCACTGAAATCCTCGCTCCGAAATCTATCGTTACCATCTACTATACAAACCACATCTGGTGTTGCACCAATCGACTTCTCATCTAACGATTTTCTATCCCTTTCCACGTCTACACTTCTACATAACGAGTATATCTCACTTCTCCGATCTCATTTATCACCTCCAGCATGCGTGGATTCATCACCATCTTCAAAACCAAACCCGCCAACTTTAGGTAGTACAGGTTCCCGTCTTCTAACCGGAAATTCTCCCCTCGCACTTGATCTTGAATCTCAGATTTCTGCCTTTCATCGCTCTCCGCATCTCGGCTCTGGTGCTCTTCTTTTCAACTCAGGATTTGATGCTAATTCTGCATTTTTTGCTTGTATTCCTCAAAAAGAAGATATCATCGTTTACGATGAACAAATCCACGCTAGTGTACATGAAGGCATGAGAGGGTCACGTTCTAGGATCTTTATCGCCTTTGAACACAACAATGTGTGTGATCTACGGAGAGTCTTGGATGCCGTGAAACGAGATGGAGAGGAGAGAAATGTATTCGTGGCGGTGGAAAGCTTGTATAGTATGGATGGAGATTTATGTCCTCTGCGCGCCGTGGTAGACACTGTCGAGGATATTTTTGGGTTAGGAGGAGTTACTGAAGGGGGAAGAGGATATATTGTGATAGATGAAGCACATTCGACTGGCGTTTATGGACCAGATGGGCGGGGGCTGGTCTCTGAACTAGGACTGGAGAAAAAGATATTTGCGAGGTTGCATACTTTTGGAAAGGCACTTGCGGGAAATGGTGGTATGTTCCTGATGTCTCCTTTTCATTGAATTTCTCACTGTACACTCAATCTCGCAACCTGATGATTAAAATACTAAATTAACAAATAGCTATCATCTTAACCACACCATTAACGCGTCACTACCTTCTCAACTACGCACGACCTCTCATTTATAGCACCTCGCTATCTACACCCTCTCTCCTTCTAATCGCCGCCTCTTATTCTCTTCTTTTGTCCTCCTCCACCGCCCCCCTTCAATCTCATGTTCGTTCTCTCTCTCATCATTTTACATCTTTACTCTCCCAATTACCTCATTCTCTCTACCTCAGACCGCAGCATCAAAACCCAAACCCGTACACCGAGGATCTAAACTGGACACCCATATTCTCTCTTCAGACACCTGAGCCCAAGGATCTAGCTGCGTTTTGTCAAAAAGCAGGCTATAACGTGCGGGCAATAATGAGTCCAACAGTCAAAAAGGGAAGTGAAAGAGTCAGGGTCTGTTTACATGCTGGTAATACATTTGAGGAAGTTGAGGGATTGGTGCAGTGTGTCAAAGAGTGGATTGAGGTCATGGAAAAGGGAGTGAAAGGCCAGGTGGATGAAACTTTGGTCACCTTTTCTCCTCCAATATCTAGTTCCACAGTGGATGTTCAGAGTATCAATAGCGCCGATGTAGGTGCAAGTTTTAGAGGGAAGACTCCAACAAAGAGAGCAAAGCTATGAGTCTCCCATAACAGGAAGCCACATCGTAAACTCAAATTAAGATCTTCACACAACAATATAAAATCATAATACAGCAAAGCAAACCAAGAGAAACAGAGGATGCAGCCAAGTATGATCCAGAATCAACTATCAAACCAAACATTATTCTCCGAAACAAAACTAATGGATAACACAACTCTGAAGCGGAGAATACCTTGAGGTCTAAATCTGTGAGCTTCTTCAACGGGGTGATTAATAAGATGGACCAACGGATAATCAAAGTTCCAAGACTTGCTATCTCGCGTTGTCACTCGGGTCTCAACGGCAATACTTTTACTTCGAACTTTAGCCTCGGATCTCACACATCTACTTCATTCTCGCTTAGTATTTTCTCATTTGCACTGTAATCTTGTTGCTAAGAGTTCTCACTATTTTGCACTACTTTGGCTTCCATTTAAAGAAACATCCATCATACACAACATCTATCCAACAAATTCCCAACAATATAACAGAGTTTACCTTCTCGGTGCTACTACAAATGCCGATACGATATTCGGAAGATCTTCTCCATTTCTTACCTCGGCAATGTCATGGATCACTCAGCCCAAGCTTCTGCACGGGCTGATCCACCTTCACATTGTGACAGCGGGGAATTTTTCGCTTCACTCGCCAATCAGATGAGACAATTGATAAGTGGACAATTCTCAGATATATAATTTGTTGAGCTGCCCTGCCCCGCTGGATCATCTGGGGTCACATGAATCATGATCAATGAGTTGTGTAAATAAACCCCTCACTTAGCTTGGTTTCGACGTTTGACTTGTCTCCTTCCTTTTTGTCTCTCGTTGAGTCACGATTCGGTTTAGCTAGATATTAGGTAGTAATGGCGATGGATTCATTGGACAGTAGCTTGATTTGGAAGTTGTAGATATTTATCAGAGGTTTTGGTTTCTTTTCTTTAATTCGCATTATTACTATACCTGTTTCATAGAAGAAGGTGAAGAGTGTGTCTCTCTACGTTAGATCTCTACTTCACTCCAATATCATGGCAACTCTCCGGGCCACCCTCTTCCGTCCCCTCTGCTCCAACACCCACAAGCTCCCTTCCATTTGTCTTCCCCTCCGTCTTCAAGCCCTGAACTCCAAGAGCTACGGCACTGTATCATCTGTTCCTCCTCAAGCTACAGAAAACACTGTCACATCTCAAAAAGATGTCTACCAAGAAGCTCTCAATGCAACTGAACCTCGCACTAACTGGACGCGAGAAGAAATCAAGACGGTTTATGATAAACCACTGATGGAGCTATGTTGGGGAGCAGGAAGTTTGCATAGAAAATTTCACATACCTGGAGCGATTCAGATGTGTACACTGTTGAATATCAAAACGGGTGGTTGTTCCGAAGATTGTTCTTAGTGAGTCTGCTTTCTCTGTGGTTATACATCTGTTATCATCGTCGTTTTGTTCTACACTGTGCATGTAAATATAAGGATTTTCTCTTTTTGCTTTCGTCTTCTGTTATTCATCAGGCGATAATGCTAACACCTCACACCCAGCTGCGCCCAATCATCACGCTATCAAACCGGCCTCAAAGCTTCGAAAATGATATCCGTTGAATCCGTACTCGCCGCTGCCCGTATCGCTAAGGACAATGGCAGCACCCGTTTCTGTATGGGCGCCGCGTGGCGTGATATGCGTGGTCGTAAAACCAATCTCAAAAATGTCAAAACAATGGTTAGCGAAATTCGTGGCATGGGCATGGAAGTATGCGTTACTCTTGGAATGATTGACGCGGAGCAAGCTCAGGAACTCAAGGAGGCAGGTTTGACTGCTTATAATCATAACGTGGATACGTCCAGAGATTTTTATCCAAAAGTCATTACAACGAGGAGTTATGATGAGAGATTGAACACAATCAAGAACGTGAGGGAGGCTGGTATTAACGTTTGTACTGGAGGAATCTTGGGATTGGGTGAAAATAAGAGTGATCATATTGGACTTTTGGAGACGGTGGCTACGTTACCTTCGCATCCAGAATCATTTCCCGTGAACATGTTGGTGGCCATCAAGGGAACTCCACTGGAAGGAAACAAGAAGGTGGAATTTGAAAACATGTTGAGAATGGTAGCAACAGCTCGAATTGTCATGCCAAAAACCATTGTACGCTTGGCTGCCGGAAGAGGAGAATTGAGCGAAGAACAACAAGTTTTATGCTTCATGGCTGGTGCCAACGCCGTATTCACCGGCGAGAAAATGTTAACAACACCTGCCGTTGGATGGGGAGTAGACTCTGTTGTCTTCAACAGATGGGGCTTGCGACCCATGGAAAGTTTCGAGGTTGATGCTTTGAAGAACGACAAGCCAGCTGTGGCTGCCACTACAGAGATTCCGGTGGAGGAAAGTAAGGCAGAAATGCCCGGTACCGTTGCATGATTGTTTGTTTGATTTGGATACCCCATGGCGTTTGGTGCGCTTATCACATCGAGTTTATCTAAGGAGATAGTAATCGAACAATGGAAGTGCTGTTACGCCACCATTGGGATTGGCGGATTGGACTGAGATCGACTATACCGCGAAAATGTTTTGCGCTATCGTGTGTTGTCGTCTCGTGGGATTCAGCGTTACTTTGTATTTTCGTTTTGGTTGTGTTTGAAGTGGTAGGACTATTATATAGAAACGAAGGATATCTATAATTATACATCTGTGTGGTTGGCAGAATATATTGTTCCTTTGCATCGTGAATATGATTGTAATCACGAGATAATAGAATGACAGCCCGGCACCTCAAGAACCTCATTACCTCCCACTGACTCAGGAAAAGCTCACAAGTACACTGCAATCAAATGAAAATTGCATAGAAGAAAAATGGTAAGCTCTTTAAAAGCTAGCAGGAGGTACAACCCTCCCAGTAATCCTTTCCTGGTCGTAATCTTCAAAATCACAAGATAGCATCAGCGAACTGCATGCTAACCATAAACCTTCAAACCTCAAACCAGTTTTTTTTATAGAAACGAGCCATCCCAACGAAACCCCTCATAAAGTGAGGAAAAAAAGAAAAACGAAATATCTCTCGAGCCCGTTTCAAGAAACCTAACTTCATCGACCCAAGAACATCCCGATAACGTTCCGGTGAATATGTGATGAAAACTGAAAAGAACAGACAATGGAGGAGGTGCTTCAGATACTCAAGTAGGACTTTTACTAAGTGTCTGACTGAAACTTATGTTCCTATATATGGGCAAACAATAAGTGGAGTCCAGCATTCTTTTCTTCTTTTGGAACTTTGTGATTCATCTCCCTATCAGCTATAAGGGACAAAGCACAGCATCAAATGTGGATGGTACGAAATATACATCCATTGTCGTACAGAGTAAATACCTAGCTGATACTTCGAAATCTTCAACCTTTATACACAGTATCTCAAATAGCGCTAAGGATATGAGTAACTTGGCCGTTTCCAATCGCCTGTGTTTGTGATTTCTATACAATATGTAAGTAATGTGATCAGCGGTTTTGTACTAAAGTTATACAAGCCGCACCCAACACCACGCTCTAACGCCTGGCTCCCCCTCCCATTTTTCAAAAAGAATTCTTGTACAGCGGTCTATGTCAAAAGGTACTTCTTCAAACAGGTAACACTCGTTTTGCCTTCGCATCCTGCTGTTTTCCTTCTAACCACGCCCCCAAAATACCGCCTGAGCATCCTATCACTATAGCGGATACACTACCCACGTTTATCGGATTCGAATACATGTACATTCCTAGCAAGGCTATTGCCATTTTACTCGAAGCTTCAACAATCGCATGGAAACTTGACGACGACTTTTGAACAATTGCGGCGGAATAGAATATTACAGGGAAGGCTCCAAAGCAGGTATAAATTATGGCCCAGATAGTCGATGTTCGTATCGAAGATGGGAAGCAATCGTTCATATTCTCGTCAGAGAAATCCTCGATGAGGAAGGAGAGCGCTGATGCGATGATAAATATAAGCACATGATTATATAGGAAAACTAAGAAATGTCAGTCGGCCGTCCCTGAGTTCTTACAATGAGAGAAGACATACTATCCCATTGACCAAATTTGAGATTTGGCACAATCTTTGCCTTCCATGCTTCATATGTGCTGTACAATAACAGATGTATGACCATGAAAATGTATCCAAGAAATAATATCATGACAGGGTCTTGAGGTTCCAATGTTTGTTCGAGTCGGCGGTCTCCATAGCTTGCTTCTGCATGCGCGTTTTCCGCAATGACTGAGATGATTATGCCGGAGAAAATTAGGAGATAGGATTTAAATGCGAACGGAGGGATCGGTGTCCCGAAGAGAATGCTGTCGACGTAGGGGACCGTGAAAATGGTCGCAGTAGAAAGGAGTATGTACGTAGGTAATGAGAGACATTGAAGCGCTTTATAAGATATGTAATTTGAGACGAGTAGTAGTACAGCTAGTGGGAGCCCTGTATGGAATTCTGGTTAGCATCTGCAATCCCCAGTTCGTTCAGATCGCGCAACGCATACAAGTCTTCAATTTTTGGAAGTCTAGCCCTGCCAATTCCTTGAGATACCCGCCCCTTTTCAGTAACCATATCACTGCGAGAGCAGTTCCTGACTATTGAAATCCCAATGTCAGTATGCGCAAGGCACGAAGCTTTTGTCAAACCAACATACCTGAAGCGCCAGTAAGAAGAAGTTCAGATTCCAGTATTGACCTGAGATAGCATATTTCAGAATCAAAGCCAACAGGGCACTAGAACTTCCGTATGCCACCACATCGAGCCATTTCCCCGATTCTCCTCCCTTTCTCCTCGCAGGTAAATATCGGTCCTTCTCCTTTTCTTTGCCCTTCGAATAACCATTCATCGTCATCGGCTTTCCGCGGGGTGTGTTCTTCTTCTTCGATGGATAATGGGTGCCGCACTCATAGTACAGGATTACAACATTAATTTCTGCCCTCAATCTATCCTCCTGCAATTGAAATTGTTTGGTTGGTCGGGTTTGTTACGTTTGTAAGGAACAACGAGGTAACAATTATTAAGGATCAAAGAAACGGTGCCAAGAGGCAGGTAAGCTCAGACTGGTGGGTCGAAATTTCGCGTAGGTTATAAGCTTATGGTGTGGTGCAAGTTCTGTGTTGAGGACCCTGAATATTAGTAATTCGGCGTGTGTTGAATTTCATTGCCATCCTTTTATTCCTTACATGACGTTAATGGATCACACGTAGGTTGACATTGGAAGGTATCTTGAAAGTCATGCATCAAGAGGTGCTATTTGATGTTTGATGTTGATAGTTTGAAGAGAGAGCAACAGTCTGGTGGTCACATGTTTCCTGATTAGGTAAGCTGTAGGTACGATATATAGTCACTAGTATCACAATCTATCTGATTGAACACCTAGGCGGGGGTGGGGGGCTTGGTGCACTTGAAAGACCTCACAAGTTATACAAAAAAAATCTGCTGGGCGCATTCTCTACGTTTCTTGGTTTCCTTCAATGATGCTGACAATCGCAAGGTTTCTGGACGCGTGGTCCATGGCCAACCATTCATCTAACACCTCGCATTCGTAGCACAACTCTTCTCCTTGTGGAGGAACTCTAATTATGATCTCGGGAACCATAATTCTACGATATTTACGATTTTGTTTCACAAAGAATCTCCTGAGGCGTGCTTTACAGAGCATTTGCTCCGTGATATCTTGCAATCGATGCTTTCGCGAACATTGCAGGTCTTGGACTACGAAAGTCTGCAGATGACAGAATGGAAAAGCGACCGAATCACCTTGATCAAGTTGCAAGTATCTATCTATATCGATCAAAGGTGGTCTAACGTCGCAAATTCTGGCAGAGCTTTGGACAGAATTGACAACAGTCTTGTCCGTGAATAACGATGCTGTAAATAAGTTGATAGAGTCTTTCAACAATACCGAGTCTTGTTGGGTGTTGAAGAAGATCGCTCGACTGTTAGGGCGCGTCAATCTCTTGTAGACTTTCTTGGCTTCATCATGGCTCAGCCTGTTAATACCAAGAAGTACCTCGGGAATCTCAATCTCAGCTTCGTGGGACAACAACCAAGTCACATCATGGACAACAGGCGCTGCGATGGCCTCTTTCCAGATCATAAGTTGAAGTTCATCTGGAAGCCTCGAGAAGGCGTTAAACATGTCCCTTATTGTCAACTTTGCGAAAGCTTCGCAGAGTGAGTCGATATCTGATTCAAAGTTATCTGACATGATTGATGGATTAATCTTTTCTTTTCTGCGGTATGCTCAGAGTGACGTTCTGGGAAAGAAACAATGGGTTGCTTCCAGACGCATTGTATTTGTCTACAGAAAAAATCGCTGTTCTTCCTCCTAGATCTCCTTGTAGAACATATGTTCAGGACGTCAGAACAGGCTTCGAATTATTGGCAGATATGGTCCCGCAGTTATACAACACAGGAGTTAAGCTAGTCTTTAGGCCATCGAAACCAGCCCGGCATGGAAAAATACCCTCCTTACTGCCTGATTTGTTTGATACATCGCAATGAGATACCCGTTGTTCCATAGGCAATACCTGTGGATCTTCAGTAAAATAACGTAATGGCTGCATCTGATTACAGTAGTTGAGCCAGTAATTTCGAAAAGAAGCGCTGTCCAGACACTGTTTTGTGAGAGTTTGGACGATTGGCTTCGTTTGGACTACCTGTCATTTGATAGTGGAGGGAATGACACATGGATACTCAGCAGTCTTCAATAGACCAAGGCAATACAGACTACTTGAAAATGAGAGGCCTTGAGTTGTGTATAATGGTTGAATGTGTACGCAGAAGGTATTCCTTGTCCTACTCAAGGTCAAGCCCGATTTTAATCTCTGAACAAGCAAGAAACAACCCTCACTCTAGAAATATAGATAATACTGTCTTCCTAACTCTCATATTTGACTTTTGAAATATCAATTAGGTACTTGAGAATGCAATTTAGGAGTTAATCAAGTCGACATTTTTACATCCAACTAGCAATCTATTAAAAATAAGACTAAACTGCGTTTATCACAAGATGTCTTCCAGAATATTCAGAGAACACGAAGAGAATCAAATCACCACTGATTTATTTCAAGACCTGTTCCGAATGTCACTACAGCGCCAAGATGAAAACCAAGTCGACGAGGTCGGCGAGCAAGAGCTGAGTCTTTTCGTCACTCAAAACGATGATATTCAACAGTCGATCTGGAGTGAGATTCTGACACCAGAAGATAAAGAATTGACAGATCCATTCGATTTCAGACTTTACGCAAGATATCCGACCGATACAGTCGAATTCCTCGGTGAGAGCGTGCATCAAATTGAATCCATCACGATGCCATCCAAAATCATTCCTGGTTTCAGCCAGGGTGCACGACTCAACATGCCCCTCATACAATATCTCAGAGCATGGCATCAAGATCACGAGGAACCCTTTCCTTTTCATAATCTGACTCACTGCATCATCGAAGATCCTGCTTGTCACCCCACGGTTACAGGCCACAGATTGTTCTCAACTGAATATTGTACATATGTACGTAAACAAGTCGTGGGATTTTTCCGAGAGGAAAATCGACGACATCCTGAAGTCAGGATTCCCAGAGTTATTGCTTACACCCAGCGCACAGGACCTGACAGATGCAGTGATTGCAATGCAGAGGTCAGACGAAGACGGCTAGGAAGATTGTTGGGACATTAGTTAGAAGAGGGTAGTTTCATCTTCTGACTGTGTCTCATATTTCAAATCCCCGATCTATCAACTTGTGTTTCGACCTTGAGCATCTTTCCTCCTTGGCTCTGAGTATTTCTTTCTACTATTTCCTTGGCTTCATTGAGTCTATTCGTTTCCTTTGTCCTTGATTTTTTCCTCCTGTGTATCAAAACTTAGTGATCCTGATATGAAGTAATGCCGGTACTGCACATAAGTAGAAACTGCGTGGTAAGATGTGAACAGGATGCAGGAAATTCTAACTCAAAATGTATGGAGCGCGAAGTCTTTGCCATAACATGCGTCCACTCACAAATACTGTCAGATTGTCAATTGAAAAGTAGGGCTATCCCATATATGGACCTCTTTGCAAGGCCAAATTTGGAATGATTATCCGAGTAAATTATTCTTCTCTGGAGGATCAATACTGGTTCAGAACACATGGTAAAGTTGTTCCATTCCAGTAAATCCAACAGTCGGCTTGATCACTATAAACTAGACTCCGCGTAGAATTCAATCCATTGTAGCCGATCCTTTCAACTCCATCAGCGCACTTAGCTCGTCACCCGTGTTTCTAAACTTTTCTCCTCTCCTCTCTCCTCTCGGACGTGGTTTATCCTTTCTTTTCCTGGTAGAAATAGACGACGATCAATTGTGATATCATTTCCGAAGGAAAGTTATATCTTCTGAAGTCAATATGATAATACCACATAAAGCTCCAACTATCGCTTCCACTTTCTTACTGTTTCGATCAACTTTGATCAACTTCGAGTTTCTCATTTTCTAGCTGTTTTCATTCATTATCCTCTCTTCAACCTTGGGGGATGAGGAGGATCTGTACACGCCAATGAATACACGTCTCTTTCGTCATCGTCTACCAAATCAATCCTGTTCTTGTAGAAAAGATACACATCTCTTCTCAAACAGTCTAATCATGCTCAGCATTGTTGATTTTGACAAGAACCTCTCGACGCCCGACTGAGATCAGGATAAATTCTGAGCCACAACACCATCCGTCACCCAATCAATGCATAATCTGATTTCCAAGCTCTTTCTTTTGAATGTGTATCAACAATTTCATGTCTATGTAAACCTCCGCTGATCTGACAAGTTGGTGTTTCCAATCGTCTTTTGTGATATCTGACCTTCTACCCATCTAGCAAGCTGCTCTAATGCCTCACTCAAGACATCCAAAGTTCCATCTTTCTGCAACTCATTTCATTGAATATCTCTTCGATTTCTGCCTGCGCTGCCGAATTGACACTCTTTGTCGATTGTTTGTTGATTTTTAATTATCATCTCCACTAGCCCTATGGTGCCTCTTCTTATCGCGAGAGCAATTTACTAATGCCTTGATTGATAACACTGGCGGGCATCTTCCCATATGAGCCAGCAGCGGAATTTTTAATCTAATATCATCGGTAGGTCGTACCTTTCTGCATCAATCATTAGCTAATCAACCGTTCAAGAAATTTCAAGAATCGGGTGCGTTGTAGGGGCACGGAAGTGGAAATTTTATCTCAAAGGCCATTTCGCAGAAGAAGTCATGAAAGAAAGTCTTGAAAGAGCGAAAATGGGAAAGTTTATTTTCATTTCCGGCAACTACCACCAGACAAGATTCAAATTTCCGCTGATGAGCGAAGGTGATAGTGCTTTTCCAGCGAATTGGCAGAGAATCGGAAGTTAACTGATAGCTGGCTGATGGATGTATCAGCGACTCTTTGTCTCGCCTAATTTCGATTCTCAGCGGCATTCCTGGAGCATAGGAGGTTAAACAAAGAAAGAGAACAATTGTTTGAGAGTTACTGTTTAACGCTGTTGTTCTACATTTATCATGAGCAATTCTTCTTTCTTTCTTCAAAATGACAACTATGCCTTGTCCGATGGCTTTGTGCTCACGGTTTCTTCGTTCCTCAAAGTACCAAGTATCGGATAAAGTAAGACACAAATTAATCAGTACAGGAATCGCACACCTCGAAAACAACAATGCGACAAATACCTCGACGGAATATAAAAGCAATGTTTTTCCATGTGAATCATGGCCACACAAATTCACTTAGCCACACAATTCACTACAAGCTCATTCAACCCTAAGAAAGACTTCCATTTGTACATTACGATACATCCAAGTCAACAAAATCAACATCCATCAAACAAGATGAATTCATTCCAAGTCAGTCGCAAAAACCGGAAGAACGAGCGTAAGCTATTTATGGATGCTTGGAGATGTTTGGCAAACATAGAAATAGATGTCGAAGTTGAGACTGAAAGCTACGCCCCTGAGCAGTCTCAAGTTATCACACCATCATCTCAAGCTCTCACAGAATTCCACCTCTTTCCCAAGCTTCCACTACAGATTAGGCGAATGATCTGGGAGTTCACCATTCTTCCACGTGCAATTCAAGAAAGTAATTGTATGTTATCTGGAGGATATGAATATGACGGATTTAGACCTTCAGTTCCACGACCTCTTTATCCCCTTAATGTAGTCCCATATCATAGCATGCCCGCGACATTCTGGGCCTGTTTTGAGAGTAGAAACGAAATAGCTAGGTATTATCAAAACATTGCTTTCATATCTGAAAACATTAATCTTTATCCTCGATATTTACCGGCAAGTTTCTTTGAGAAGTCGGAGCCCTCAAGTGCCTCCAATTTTTACTGCATAGACCAGGCAACTCTCAGCTTCAAGAAACTTCGCGCAGAATGGCCTTCGCGTCCTCTGGAGCCGTCCATTCCTTTCAATCCAGATCAAGACATCTACGATTTTGATAGGCTCATAACCACTCCCGTGGATCGTCATCACGAATGGGAACGTGATCTTCTTCTGCACAACATACCTTTACCTTCGGAGAGTTTCCCTTGGCGACGTAGGATAGACAAACAAGTTGATAACCTTTTGATCCACCCTTGGGCTATCAAGAGACTTCGAATAACACCCCTATCACATTGTTGGTCGCAGTTTGTTCACGATTTCGAAAAGGATGATATTTCTAAAATGATACCTATCATTTTCGAAAACTTCATTTTCCAAGACCTGGACGAGTTAATTCTTCAAGACGTTGACTGCATGCTTTTCCACTTGTTCAACTCGCAGGTGAATCGAGATAGCTGGACGGAGTATTTTCACAAGATGTTCAGAGTGGAGAGTTCCCACAATGAATTCGCAGCCGTAAGGGCAGGCTCTACATTCAAAGTTCCAAAAATTGTATTTTGGCTTGGCGAAGATAATGGAAAAGTTTGTCGTTATTGTCTTGAGGAACAGGAGCGTTCTCGGTCCCAGAGTCAGTTCATTAAGCTTATAAAGTATGAGGACAAGCAGTTGAGAATCCAGGCTGGCGGTAAGTTTTGAAATCCGTAGGATCCACCTGACTACTCCTGGTGAGTGAAGTCTCTTCCATCACTTCTCTCAAGCTTTCTTAAGTCTTTCTTTAAAAAAACACGCAACGGAAAAACACCAAAAATATACTTCTCTGCATTCTATATAATAATTCCCTTCCTCGCCCAATTTGCATGCTTAAAGTGAAATGAGACTTGCCCCTTTAGTCATCCAATTGTAAACAATGAGTCCCTGGCATATATAATATCTCTTCCGTCGCTAATCACCAATGATAAACATATTTTCAATCTCTCCCGAATTTAAGAGTCAAATTTCCAGCTTAGTACAAATGTAGTGGAAATGCCCTCTTCAAACTTTTCTCGGCTAAATCCGCATTTTTTCCCCTGTTGTTCCCGCCTTCACTAATAAAAATGAAGTTCCGGAAACCGAGAAAAAATCTAACATCCTTCGTAAATATGATTAGCCTTATTGTGAGCCCGGGCATTTTTGTCATCTTTCTCTTGATAACGCTGTGAAGACTTCTGTAACAGACGGCTCGTGGGACTATTCGTGGTGTCTGTCTAGGAGAAGTACAACCGGAGAAGCAAGAGTGCAGACAGACTACTAAAATATCCCTCCGGTATGAGACTATTTGTTGACTCGCATTACCGCCAGATTAGCATTGATAAAGCAAATCTCTATTTCTGTAGTTGAGAATCTTCCCATTCTCTCGAATTTACCAAGATCAAGTCTCGGACCACTCATGAATTATCATATCCGATCTGTATCTCTTCTCTCGAAAGCTAAAAGGTTTAAACCAAGTCTACCACGCGCCTTCTTGTTTTTCTTTCTTGATAAATAGCATTTGAGAATCATCAATTTAAACGATTCGTGAAATTGTAATTTTGCCTGCGTAAGTGGTTGAATGGCGCCGAGACCCGGGGCGTCACCATCTACCCAGGTACCTAGTCATAATCACCATGTCATCATTTTCTTTCCCCGCTGTGTCTTTCATCATCTTGAAAAGTATGTATAAATCCTGATTTCGATTTAGTCTGGGCAGGAGCAAGGAAAAGGGCGCAGAAAGAGTGTGAGAACACAGAGACGCACAGCTCTCAACTATCAATCCAATAAGAAGCTTATTTCCGTTCATTCAGTCCAAATGGGACAGAATAACGGAAAACTGACAAGCCTCTCGAAAACCGGCACAAATCTAAGTATTATTGTGATCATCGAATATCATGAATTTACCCCCGTGGCCTGACACATATTACTACTTGCAATATATTTTCAGTCAAGCTTACCTCGAAATATTTGGCCACATTCATGAAAGTGTTTGTACACTTATCCTTATAATCACCCTCTGTATGTCTGGCATAGTGTGATGTCTCGGTGGCATCTCTTCGCGGATAGTGCAATGGACAATGAATTGAACGGACTAAAGAAAGAGAACAAGAGTTGTAGAGTTATTTTTATACAACACTACTATAAGATTATTATGATCATTCCTTCATCTTCTGTTCATAATCACAAGTGTACGTTTCCAACTGCCTTGTCCCTAAGACAGATTTATCCTTCGAGGTCTTCTTTTATCTACTATAAGAAAGGTTTCTTGTACTGCTTATTGTCCTTTACTCTGTTCTCAAAGAATCAAGCATTGTTAATGACAAAGCAATTGGTACAGACATCACTCACCTCGAAGACAACAACACGACAAAATCCTCTAACGAAATATAATAGTGATGGGTTCCCATCTAATTCAATTTTATTCAGAATCATTCAGCTACATAGTTACTACATCAATACTCAATAATACTCAACAATACTCAACAATAAGTATCATCATTAGTATAGACAGCATCACAACTCACTCTACCCAGCAAAACAGAATTTTACCACACACAATGGATACATTCCAAGACTTGTCAAGCCTTGCGCTTGAGTTCCAAGTTGAATCAACAGTCAAATCTACTGGAGAAACTGAGGTTATCAGAAAGCGGGATGAGTTCGAAAATGCCTGGCAAGAATTAGCAGATATGACACTAGCTGTCGAACACGAGACTGACAATAACAATCCTCAACAATCTCAAGGCCCTACAGGATTCCATACAGAGTTCCATCTCTTTTCTAAGCTCCCCTTGGATATCAGACGTATGATCTGGGGGCATACTGTTACTCCGCGCCTTGTTGGATGGAAGAATTGCGTGTTGCCTATAGAGGAGCTACACTATGAACATGGAAGATATTTCCAGCTATCCATTCCAAGAGCTCTTTGCCCTCTCAACATTGTATCTTACAATGGTATATCCGCTGCATTTTGGACTTGCTATGAGAGTAGAAACGCAGTCGCTACATTTTATCACAACATCGCTGCTGTGCCCAGGAATATTGAACTCAGACACGAAAATTTGCCAATAGGAACACTTGAAAATTATCGCCCGTCCAACTTCTCAGACTTTTATTTTATAGATAAACAGAGTCGTGAATTTGAAAGCATTCGCGAAGATCTCTTTTCATTCCCTTTGCAGCCATCAGTTCCATTCAATCCAGATATGGATATCTTCAATTTCGACAACATCCAGTGGAATTATGATCTACGATGGGACCACCCAGCGGAATTTGCCTTTTTTCACGAAGATATTCCACTGCCTGCAGGTTTGCAGCCTTGGCGTCGCGCGGATGAGGTGTTGAGGGACTGGTTAATCCATCCTTGGGCTGTCAAGAGAGTTCAAATCACACCAGAAACAAGATTTTGGCTGAATCTGAGCCACGACTTTTCGGAAAAACCAATCCTTACATCGCAGCCAATGGTTTTTACAAATTTCATCTTCCAAGATCTCGATGAATTTATTCTTCAGGTTGCCGACTGTACACTTTACCACACCTTTGACTTGCCAATTAATCGAGATAATTGGACGACTTATATTGAGAAGATGCTCAGAGTTGAGGCCTCCCATAATGAATTTGCGGCAGTGAGAGCAGGCTCTACATTCAAAATGCCACAGGTCACGATTCTACCTGGTGCTAAGGTTTCAACAAGATGCAAGCGTTGTATTGAGAGACAGATGTTCCTCCGGAAGCAGTTTGAGAAAGAAAAACATTTGAAGTATTTAGAAAAACAGTTTAAGCTCAGAATGGACGCCAGATCCAAGCTGTTGGAATTCCGCTGGTGAGTAAGTCGGATCTCCTTCATTCCTTCTCGTTCTATTCCATCATTCTTTTCTATGAAAACAGTCAGTAAAATAAACCTCAAAAAATATCACATATTTCCTAATAAATACTTTCTTTCTAATTATAAATTCTCCGAGTGAAATCAAATCACCTTCTAATCTGCATTTCCCATTGATTTTCCATTCATGAAACCACTACTAAAATATCAAATTTTCAATATTTGAAGTTCTAATTCAGCTGCTTGACCTACAAGCGGCGCAGATGTCTTGCTTAGATTTATCTCGACTCGCTCGCATCTACCTCCACCACCTGCATTTCGTCTCTACTCTGGCTCCGATTTCCTGCAACAGTGACTCAAGCAAACCCCAAGCTTCTTGGTAAGTGTAACTAATACTTCTATGCTTCCATTTTCGTCTTGACAATACTGTAAGATGTTCTTCTAGGAGAGAACCCACAGATCCTTTTGTAATGTACGTTTGGGAGAGTTGCAGACGTGGACAAGGAACATTAACTTGCCACTACACGTATCTTATTATGATAAGAGACCGTTGAGATGCGTCTTGCATAGGATCAGAGTCCACAAAGTAATCTTTTCCGCTGCTGTCAAAAATTGCCCCATCCTTGTGAATTCACTAGACTCAATGTCGGGCGCACTGGTGTCAATTGAGTCGATTAGCATCATCTTTTCTGGAATACTAGAAATTCATACTAACCTTGGAAGCTTACAACACTCTATCTGGGGTTTTCAGTCATTAGTTGTTCAAGTAACATTGATCACTAAGGTTATTGCTTACGAATTCTACTCGTGTCAGCGATTGAATGACACCGATGACTAGCTCGTTGCACCACATCTTTCACCACTTGCCCTGACATATTTGAACGCAGTCACAAAAGAATTGATTCAATTGTCCTCGTCACTTTCGGGTAGTGTCCTTGGATGTGTTGATAAAGTCTCACTAATTCCTAATATCATATCCTTCATATCCTTCATATCCTTCATATCCTTCATATCCTTCATATCCTTCATATCCTTCATATCCTTCATATCCTTCATATCCTTCCAAGAAAAAGCAAACCCGAAAACATCACATAAGTCTATTGAGATAATCCAGGCTATCGTAGCGAGAAAATGTTGTTGAGTGGAGTTCAATACTCATTAAAATTGCCCCAGGTATTCGTCACCGAGTGTGTATCAATTCCCGGAGGTGTTATCCGTATAGCAGGTTGATTCGAATCTTGGCGATTATGATAACTGGCGGAACTAGATCTTCTCGCACGACTTGGTTCTTCACGCGGTTGCGTTGGACGGTCACCGTGAAATGAACGGCGGTGACGTGGTCTCTCTCCCGAATCCAGCGCACGGGTTGGTTGAAGCGAGCCATTACTATTAGAGCGGGGCTTCCTTCCATAAGATTCATACGATGAGCCGTCTTGAGCACATTGCGATGTATTTTCGGACCATTCTTCGATCTGTTCGAACCAACTTTTGGGCGGAAGAAGCTCTTTTTTCTTTCTCTCGAACTCTTCTTTCGCTATTTCAAGTAAAGCCTCTCTTGATGAGATCACAGTACTTCTTAATGAGATCACATTGTTCCACTGTTCAAGATACACGCTCCTATCAGCAAGTCCATCTTTCTCTTCGGCCACTTTTATCTCTCTTTCAGACACTTTTCTTTCTCTCCTTGCAAGCTGTTGGATTTTGTGACCACTCTCAGAAGTGTGACGGTAGCATCCGCAATGGTCGGGGCAACCACGAATACAGTATTCAGTGTAAGCTTCTACTTTCTGTTCAATAAATTTTAGTGATACATGTGCGGAAAAGGCAATGGTGACTTACTTTGTGAATGTGTTTTCGAGGGCACTGAAAGGTTTCTTCCTGAGGAGTTTGCATGGTTGGTCTGTTGATTGTTATGTATTAAATTATGGTATTGGGTCTTGGTTTGAAGTCAGGCCTGGAAACTTTGTTGGTTTGGGATTTGATTTGGTTTTCAGATTGGGGAGGGTAAGGGTAAGAATATCAACAGGTTAGTTCTGGCTGGCATACTCTGAGATGAATATTTGATCTGGCGGATTCATACATGATTAGGAGAAGAGTCAAAAGATTTGATTCTCTGTCCACTCAATTTAAGTATCTATTCTAACAAACAGTCATCTGGCAAAAGAAATGCATTCGAGTCACACAAGAGTGCATCTTCTTCAATTCACTTCCAGTAGTGATTAGAATTGTACACACAATACCGACTTCAATTCTACCATACTACTAATCACTGCTGCAACCTCATAAAAATGTATTGCTGAAATTCTTCTACCTTAAGAAGATGATCACTGATTGTCAATCAATTGCCTTTCCTGCCTTTGCGATCCACTTCTCTACTCCATTCCCTACACAATCCTTCTCCATGCATTCCGCACTTCCCATCCACAATTTACCTATTCGCACTCGGCAACCTTTTCACAGTCTCGACAAACCAAGTGCCCACACTCTTCACACTTGTTCTCCGCAAGCGAATTCCTTTTCTTACACTGTCAAGTCATCATTAGCAAAAGCTCGCCCCATCATCTCAATCCAACCAGAAATAGAGGAAATATAACTCACCAGTCTCTTAACAGCACTCTCCACCACACCTCTCATACTACCCAAGACCGTGGCTTTCTCGGCTATCTTATGACAACAAGTCCAATAGAATCCATAGAAATGATTCGAACTCGAATCTGTCGGCCCGGAGGTCGAAGTTGGTTTCACACTTGGTGCAGAAGTTAAATTCCAATCTCCATTTCCGATTTCCACTCCTGGGCGGAAATTGAGTCCAATGACTCCCTTCATGATTCTATCGCTCTTTAGTTCCTTTTCGGGGCTTAGGGTATCCTGTCTGGGTAAAGGTAATTGACCTTGGAATTGTGATATAGAAATTGAGGTTGGAGATCTCGACTGGTCGAAGTTTGGGGGAATTTGGTAGAAAGTCTCTGGGCCTGGTACCATTGGTAGTGATGAGGGATTTAATGGCCTGGTCATATCTGCGTCCATTTTTGTTGTGGAAGTAGTCTAGGCAGAGAAGTTATTTGCCTGATACTTTGATGGTGAAGGGAAGATGGAAGATAATGTAGGGTATGTTGGTTGATTGTCTGGATTTCTGAAGATTTAATATATGATGTTGTGTGATGTTTTGAACAGGTAAAAGATCACAAAAAGAGAGTGACCTAAATAGAAGAGGACAAAGCTGTACAAGAACATGATGGTCTTACTAGCCGTACCTGGCTACATTTGCAATATTTTGTCGACAGCAGTAATAAGTAGATGGCCATACCGATTCAGTACCGCATCGCAAGACGAAATCTTACACGAAGAATTGACCGGCTAGCAAGCGCACCGAATTTCAATGCCATATAGTTGCTGTACCATCAATGCGAGATATCCATTACCCTTCCTATCCTACCTCCTATGTAGCTCCTCGCTTATCATTCTCGACTCTCCACTTATCCTTTCCACATTATCTAAGTGAGTATGAAATCATGCAAGTGTCTTTGCTCATATGTTCCCAAACAACCAATCATTTTGGTAGAAATAGATCTCGTCAAATGATCTTGAAACTCCGTGTTAGTAGGTTTGGTAGCTGGAGGTATTGTCGCTTGTGATGGAGGCTTAGACTCGAAATTCTGGTACCTATGCAAGGTGTTAATGGAAAGTTAGATTTAACCTGCTTTGCCCGTATGGTATAAATCTGGGATTTCCAGCTGTTGTAAAGAGCGACAGGTTGATAGAAGAGAATCGCTGAAATTTTTACATGAGGGCCGGAATGCTTAAAAGAAACAGGGCAAAAAGAGACTTATAGTGTTGGGCAATCTTGTGCCCGGGTTGAATCGTATACAGAATGCAGGAAGATAATTATTTGGAAGACTTCACCACTAGAGATGAAGGAGGGAAACATTTCACACTTCATGCTTTATCAGTTGAAAACATTTTGGCTTTGATTTTGGAAAGCTGTACAAAAACTTCTTACATTTATGCCTGATATATTTATTTACTATTCAAAGTATGTAATCCATGTATGTTATATGTAGCTGGCAGCAAGATTGCCAACATCGGCCAGCTGTAGATTGGGTGCTGGCGACTGCGCTGAGTCGATCCAGTTCTCCCAGAACTTCACGCCTTCTATACTTACTTCCCTACATAAAGCACCTCTTTCCTCAGCCATTTCAAGTTCTTCTTCAGCTACTCCTATGCTCCATCCAAAACGTTCTGCGGCGTCCTGTGATGTGACACCCTGCCCAAATTCTTGCCAGTCCCATGGCACTTCCTTCTCCGGTGGAAATACATGCAGATCTCTCAACCATGCCAGCAAAGTTTTGATAGTCTTTTCATCAGTTCTATCACTGCCTTGAACCACTAGTACTCCACTACGAAACTGTCTCAGCCGTACAGGAAGCTTCAGCTTCTCCCATAATCTTGCAGCCTTTTCGAAGTCCAGCGGACTAACGAGTTCAACGCCACCCCGAGCACGGTTGAAAGTAGCCCATAGATCAACCAGACTAATAATACCTCCAGTCTTGCGCAGGATTCCTCTAGCATCATCTGTGAGAAACTCTGCAAGATTCCTTGACAACTCTGAAATATACAATGACTCGGAATTGCTCCCACCACCAAGCATATCTTTCGTCGTTACTAAACCAAGGGCACTTGCAACTGCATTAGATTCAGTATTTCCATTTGCATTATTACTGCTGGCAAATGATTCGGCAAGGGCAATAATCTCTTTGGCCGACGCCATCAATGCGTCGAGATCCTCAAAAGCGTTTCCTATGACAAGTTCGTTATTCTTACGGACTTCAAGACGTCTTTGTTCCAGGCCTGCGATTCCAACCGTTTTCGTCCGCTCGCCATTTGGTGTAGAACTACCCGACCCTGATCCACTATCTGTCCTAACATGACGATTGGTTTTGGGTATCGGGGGAGCGTTTTGAAGAAGCCATTTACGCTGTGTCATGGATGCTTTGAGACGTTCGAGAAACACTTTTTCTCCACCACCTCGAAATGACAATTTGATGCTCTCATTGGTTTCCGTCCCAGGCGCTGGCAGATGATTCAATGTTGGGCCTGGGGACATTTTACGTCGTTGTGAGGGACTTAATCCAGTTGGGAGGTCTTGTGACAGTAGTGGAGCCCCGCAAAGCTCACAAGCCATGAGCGATGGATGATTTAAGAACGTGCATCTAGGACAAGCAAAGGATGCTTCATTGGCTCCACCAGAGGGAGACTCATCTTCAGCTCCGAAATGACTCGAGGGTGTATCCCAAGAATCAGATTGCGGACGAGGGGCATCTGGCCGGCCTCTCACTGGTAAGGGTGTTTTAACCGGGGTTGTAGTAGAGGGAGTTGGTCTGTTGCCCGCACTCGATATAGCTGCCTTAAGAATAAGAGCGAAAGGAGGTCTGATACCACATGCTAAGCATGGGGGCAAAGGAGTGTTTGCATTGGATGTGACCGGATCGAAATTCGAGGGGACAGGATTCGAGAAAGAACAGATAGGACAAATCCATGTCGCACTACTTGCGGGTGTAGGCTCGGAAGCTGGCAGATGGAATGGACTATCGGTTCGTGATAATGGAGATGATGTCGCACTTCTGGATGGAGAGTGTAGACTTGTTAGAGCTCGATTTTGGACTGAAGATCGTTTCGAAGGCTTCGGGACAAGAGTAATCTTGGCGGATGATTTCAAAAAACCAGCCTGTAACGATATTAACTATGTATAGCCTCAAGAATATAGCTAGTAGCTCTTACGTAAAATTCATAACGATCAACGTCTTTGAGATCTATTGCTGTAGAATTCCTTCTTGGGTCATCATTGTCTACATAACATATTCGATGAGATGTCAAGTAGACCTGACCATTCTGATGATCAGGAATTTTGTATTTCCTGTTTACAATTTAGTTAGGCAAATCTCTTTCTCATATTGCTTGCTTGAGCAAACACTTACCCCTCATAAAGCCCAACATTGTCTTGGACAAAGAGGTTGACCTCATCTGGCAAATAGGATGGCCTCAAAGCAGTTGTGAGGTCTAAATGTTTTAAAAACATTCGTCCACGCAAGCCATGTACTGAGAGTTTTTCTGATATCTGTCTGGGGACAATGCAGTGCACATCTGCTGGGAACAGTGAGAACAAACGATTGCAGCATCTGCAGGTCCTTGCAGAAGGTTAAGACAAATTCACATTCACTATCATTCCCTTATCGTGATGTAATCATGACTGCTGTAAATTGGGCAATCCTGACTACTCGGACTACCGTAGCAAGTTTTTCCCGCCTTTTCTGTCTCGTGACTGATCGACTAACTATGTATACAACAACTCTCATTCGGTTAATTGTCCATTTCCACCTAGGCAAACTAGCCATTCTTTCAAAACATTCCACCACTTCACCACTTCACACCGTCGACAACTATTCTATGAAAAAATCAGATACATTCTACACACCATCTTCTCAAGAATCTTTCTTATCGAAGACCTTGTTACGTTTCCTGTATCGCATCACTAATATCTAAGAGCGTAAAAGCATAAGTTCTATATGTACAATACGATGGCTTCACAATGGAACTCTAATATTCCACCGCCTCCAGGTACGACAGGCTCATATGGCTATCAGCAAGGTGAGTAACCCACAGCTCCAGCAATGCTTTTTTGTTCCAATATCTATATACTGGTTTCTGACAAAAATTCTACAGTCGCGCCGATAGTTGCCCCAGCTTATCATCCAGTGCAAGTTCGACAATCATTTAGTCAAGCCCCACCCATAATGTATAACCCAGCAGTAATCCCCCAGCAATCACCCCCTCAATCAACACCACCTCCTGTCCAGAAGAAGAGAGACTGGCCACAGTCAGTTCGTAATTACGTTCAACGTTCATTCGATGTCGCGCATGCCATCGCCGGTATTGAACGTCCAGACATGGAAAATATGTTAAAAAAGACCATCACCGAGGCATCCGATACCGACACACTCTTCTCCCGTGATTGGGATAATTATCCACTTCCTCAACAATTAATACAAAGAGAGCGAACAAAGGCAGCCGCTGCATGGCAGCAGGAATCCCTGAATTTTCAACTAGCTTCCACCGGTCTTGCGAATTCGGCCAAGAAGAGAAAATCTATAGAAGGAAGCAGTGATGAGAACCTCGCAGTAATGCCGCCCTGGCGTGCTAACAACCGCGCGGGAAATGATGATCGTGCCAATTTAACACCCTCCAAACAACGATTTGACAAACGACAACAACCATTCCAAGACGATCTCTCCCATAAAGGTACAAGTAAGTTTCAGAAGAACCTAGAGAAGCGACAAAAACGATTTGATGGTGGCTATAAATCTACCTATAAATCTAAAACACCTACACCGGAACCAATGATGGGGCCCTTGATCGGTACAAATACAACATTAGAAAAAGAGTACTTCCGTTTGACTACTGCACCCGTTGCTTCACAGGTTCGCCCTGAGTACATCCTACGGGAAACGCTAGATCTGTTGAAAAAGAAGTGGAAGAAGGAAGGAAACTATTCTTACATCTGCGACCAATTCAAATCTATGCGCCAGGACCTTACGGTTCAGCGTATCAAGAATGAATTTACTGTTACTGTCTACGAAATCCACGCGCGAATTGCATTGGAGAAGGGGGATCTCGGTGAGTATAATCAATGCCAGACTCAACTTCGGGCTCTTTATGCCCAGAAGATAGGTGGTAATCCAGTGGAGTTCAAGGCATATCGTATTTTATATTTTATTCACACAGCTAACCGCACCGCATTAAATGATGTCATCGCGGATCTAACAAAAGCAGAGAAGGAATCCGAAGCGGTAATACACGCATTGAGTGTACGTTCGGCATTGGCGTTGGGCAATTATCACAAATTCTTTAGACTTTACCTCGATACTCCGAATATGGGAGCATATCTCATGGATATGTTTGTCGCCCGAGAACGTTTGGCTGCTTTATCGAAGATTTGCAGAACGTACGTCAATCCAATCGTAATCGCTTTAATGGACCAACTAACACATCGTAGTTACAAACCCGAGGTCAAATTAAGGTTCGTCACGGAAGAACTAGGATTCGAATCCGACGGCGATGCTGCCCAATTCATTTGTGACCACAATGGACAGGCGTTGTTAGTAGAGAAAGATGGCGACCTTCGATTTCTTTCTGGCCAGGCCGGTCAGATTTTTGAAACTGCCAAAGCTGAAGCCTTCCGCGCGATTGATATCAAGGGCCAAATCTAACACTTTATATTGCCATCTTTCACCCATTTCGTCATTTTTTTCTCTCCATGGTTATTCAAAGACGCCCTTCACCTTGAATCTACATGATTTAATTTTCCTGAATTGGCCTCCCCTCATAGAACGAGATGTGGGTCTAGATGACTGCGCGTTCCGTCTTCATCCGCTTGTCCTTTCACAGAATGGATTTTCGAGTCGACCAAGAACACACTCGAGTTTTCTTTTCCCCCTTGTTCGGTTTCGAATGGGACAAATCTTTTGCACTGTTATTTTCTTTCTCTTCTTTGATGCATGGTGAATATCTAGGTGGAGTTTGTGGTTTTGGCGTATCGTGATGGAGTGGAGTGCTAGCCGTTAATGGTAAGCACATTGGGGGCAGGAGTTCAAGGTTCTTTTGTACCTTTTCATGGTGCTAGTGGAGGGAGCGTTTGATACAATCTTGCATGCATGGCGTTGCACAAAAGTGTGCTCTAGGCGGTTGATACCGCCTTTTATTTATCATGTTGGCTTATAGAACCCTCGTAGCTCTGAAGATGGTGCAACTTGAGGCGAGGGTTTACATTACGTAGTACTGACCAACGTTTGGGGCAAATGATGGATACCAAATGTCAATAACATTGAAAATAATCTAACAGCCATCCCATCGTCTTTTTAATTGAATTTGAGATGTGCATGTATGTTTTTAACCATGGGACGATTTTTAATAACGGTAGATTTCACAACGGTACCTTTGATATACGATGAGAAGCATATCTTTATGGCTAGAAAATAGGAATTGGTTAATAAACACCACATGGAGACTTCCCAGTGCGCACTCTTCCGAATCGAATTGAACTGAATTAACCGTGTCCGTGTCCGTGTCTGTGTCAACCTTGAGTGATGAGTGATGAGTGATGAGTGATGAAAAGGTTTTAGTTATCGATAGGGAGGTAGGGAGGTAGGGAGGGAGGGTATCGATAAGAGATTTTATTAATTATGATGAGAAAGAATTGGATGAATGGATGGATGAATGGATGGATGGATAGAGGTAATGCAGTAAGGGTTTATTGGCTTGGAATGTAATGTAATGTAGGTAATGTATGTGTTATTGCTTTATTCGTTATTACCTAGTATTAATTATACTTTTAGTTGAATTGAATTGAATTGAATTGAATTATTGACAGGCAGATGGAAAGACTTTATTCATGCCATGTGTGAATATAGCTAGGTCGTATTCTACTTGGTATATTACTTATTAGTACTTACTACTTATTACTCATTCTCCAACCCTATGCGATTCAATCACTCAACTGATACCAACGTCTCCATGATGATTCATCCCAGAATCCCACACGTGACACGACGCAGCCCAAAAGCGGCATCTAAATTAAAGAAACGTTCCTAGTGGCAGTTAGCCCGACTTGGAGAGTGTATATCAAACGTCTCGTAACGGTCATGGTGGATATCCTTCACGCATCCCCAAATGAAGATGTCTGTACCGAGAGATGGATGTGAGATTGATGTGAGAGGGAGAGAGAGTGTGTGTGAGGCCAAAGTAAGAGAATTCTAGATTGTGTTGTGCCAATGTTCTTTCTGGGTACTAGGTAGATTGGAATACTAGGAATACTAGGAATGCTAGGGACATACTAGGTATTGAAATGATATCCATTGTTTATTATACGAACAAAGTATACTCTTCTAGGTGGTATGTACTCGTATCACAACATTGATATCTCTTGATTACTCATCACTAGATGAGAACTGGGTAGAGAGAGCAGAGATGATGTTGATGTTGATGTGTGAATGGAGAGATATCTGATGGAGGTATTGGGGAATATATATATATATGTATATGTATTTCTATGTATATATATACTATATACTATATACTATATCCTCTCACATCCTCTCACATCCTCCCACAAATCCCATCCGATAAAAACAATCCTCATCCATCATCACCATGCACACTCCTTTCCTCACTGCAAGCCAAGCATCCTCAAATCCTTGGGTGGAAGTATTATACGGGAGATTCTTTGATCCAACAAAGAAAAGGCCGTAGAACAGTATTATATCATCCTCCTAGAGCAAGCAAATCAAAATCCACCACTTACTACTCTGATGCTCAATGAATGCATGATCAAATCTCGATATGCAAAATATATTGAACTCGATCCTAGCTACGATATTACTCAAGAGCGAGAAACGAACCATCATCTCATCCATTCTCTTTCTTTTCCCAAGATTCCATCACCCCGTCTCAACCGGATGCTAGAAAATCCTTTCCTCCAAAAAAGAAGAAATAGGTATTACCTCGTTTTGCAACTAGCTTATTCCTCTTTTCTACCACCCCTCCCTCTTTTATTGCACGCAGGCAGGCAAGCAAGCAAGCCAGCCAGCCAGCCAGCCTTCATCCCATTCTGTTCTGTTCTATTCTGTCCAGACACACTTCGCACCAACTTTTTCACATCACATACGACGCGCGCAATATATAGGATTCTTCTTCTTCCCATCACCCCATCTCTCTCTCAATCCCACATCACACTACCTACATATAACATAACCATAACCCATCTCTCCATCGTCTGTTTTTCCTCTGCAGGATTCACATCTTCTTAATCACCCCACCTTATCAGTCCCCCCCTTCTTGCATGCTAGCTCGAGGCTAGTTATTTCGTAGTGTACAGTAGTGGACTCGGAGTAGCGCTGGGGGTTTTATCGCCGCCATAAAGAAAGTTGGAAGGGTTGCATTGCATCGAGAACAGGGAAAGGAAATGGGAAAGGGAGAGTAAAAGGGAAAGGGAAAGGAAAAGTAAAAATAAAAGGACCGGAAAGTTATTCAAGAATCCAGCAGAGGAAGCAGAGGAAGCAGAAGCAGAGGAAGCAGAAGCAGAGGAAGCAGCAGCAGCAGCAGCAGCAGCAGAAGCAAGAGCAATCATCGATCCCTAGCCATAATATTATTTACACCAATTCGTGTCGACAATCATAACTACTGCCCTCGATATCAACAATTCCAATAAGAAAATCTCATTTTCTCTTTCTTCTATTGTTCACTCATTCATTCATTCATCCATTTACCTATCGACCTACCGACCTACCCACCTACCCACCACCACCTACCGACCTACCCACCACCTACCGACCTACCCACCACCTACCCACCTACCTACCTACCTACCTACCTGGCTTGCATTCTCGACGAGTACGACATAACGATAAAGCAATCTGAATAATGAAGGTCAGTAACCACCCAACCAGTTTCTGACTTGATCGGTGGATTGTAAAAATCCACGTTGGGGAGGAGTCATCGCTGACATATTATGATTGTCTATCAGGCTCTTCGTAGGTCAATTAAAGGCGAAAAGCCCGATTCAAAAGCTCACCATATTTCTCTCACGCCCAAATCTGCCGTCGCGATTGTCCCTCCAAAAAAGGTATGCCGAATTCCGTGTGCACGAGTCGCAACTGCATCAATTTCGCATTTCCTAACGATCTGCAATTATTATAGGTTATTCGCGCATTGTACGATTATGAGCCATCATCAAATCAAGAATTGGGTTTTACGAGGGGCGACTTCTTTCATGTTATAGGACGAGAAAACGATACGGATTGGTATGAAGCGTGTAATCCTGCAGTGCCAGACGCGAGGGGTTTGGTACCTGTTGCATACTTTCAAGCGTTAGGAAAGACTGAGCGGGATAGTGGCCAATCTCTATCAGATAAGTCGCCTATGGGTATGAAGGTGGATCATGATTCGGGTTATTCCGACATGTCCGGTTCAGGGACACTGGCGAGTCCACCAGATAGCGGTGGAGGTCAGAGATTTTCAAAGACAATGAAAGGCACCGGTGCGATGGTTTACGGAGTGGTTATGTACGATTTTGCGGCCGAAAGGCCCGATGAATTGGAAGCCAAGGCTGGAGAAGCAATCATCGTGATTGCTCAATCGAATCCCGAATGGTTTGTCGCGAAACCCATTGGGCGACTTGGGGGTCCCGGACTAATACCAGTTGATTTCATCGAGATACGCGATATGGGCACTGGAAAAGCGGTGCCAAACGCGCAAGAGGCAGTTCGCAGAGCGGGTGTGCCCAAAGTCGAAGAATGGAAGCGAATGGCCGCCGATTATAAGAATAGTAGCATTACCTTGGGCAAATTCGAAGTTCCCAATGGCTCTTCACAACAACAGCAGCAGCAGCAGCAGCAGCAACAACAACAAATGCAGCAGAGCATGGAGAGAATGAGTCTGCAACAACAAAACTCAAGGCAGAGTCAGCAGAATGGTCAAAGCTATGTATGTACTGAAACGCGCAGATGGAGATTCAAAACTAACACAAGATCAGGACCAACGGCAATCACAACAAGCAAGAGCATCTCAACCCGCCCAACAAGTCCCGCAAAACCCATATTCTGTGCCATCCAAATCTACGTCCCAATTATACGCTCCAATATCGGCGCGGATACCGCGATACTGTTTCGCTGAAGATAAATACTGGTTCGTGATCGAGGCTGGTCTGGAAGATGGGAGACATTGGGAACTTTCGAGATATTACGAAGACTTTTACGATTTTCAGATTGCTCTCTTGACAGAGTTCCCAGCGGAGGCAGGAAACACTGGCACGCAGAAGAGAAGCTTGCCGTACATGCCAGGACCTGTCAACTATGTTACAGACGCGATTACCGAAGGAAGACAACATAATCTTGATGCCTATGTCAAGAGCCTCTTAACCCAGCCCCCATACATCTCAAGATGCACTCTTGTTAAGCAGTTCTTTGCGCCTCGAGAAGGAGATTACGAGATGGATCCAAACGCAGTTGAAGAAGAATATCGTCTATCGGGTGGTTCACAACAGTCATCAAACGATTCAAGAACACAAGCCGCATCTAGGCAATCTTCGAGGGGCGATTTGAACGGTGAAAATTATTCGAGCGGGGCACCTGCGGGCTTGACAGCCGCTCCAGGTCATCAAAGAGGACAATCATCGTTATCGGTCATTAATGATCAAGGTCCAACACGTCAGACCTCATCTCTCTCTCAACCATCCAGCAACTCATTATTATCTCCAGCCAATAATGTCAATGGGCAACTACCATCTCCATCTGCTATGAAGGTCAAGATCTATTTCGGCGATGACCTGATTGCCATTCGAGTACCTACCGATATTCAGTTTCAGCAGCTTTATGAGAAGATCAGTGATCGCTTGAAGATTCCACAAGGGGATGAAATTGCACTATACTACAAGGACGAGCCCAGCGGGGAAAAGCCCAACCTAATGAGCGACAATGATTTGGACATTGCTCTACAACGGAACGATAAGCTTATTATTTACGTCGAATATCAATAGTATCATCGATCACAACTTTTACATCTACATGTATCTGGTACTGCACGGGCAATGGAGAACAAACAACTCTTGTCGATTCTTTGAACGAAATGTTCTATCGCTACTTTTTTTTTTTTTTTTTTTTTTTTTTTTTTTCTTGGCACTTGCACTTTCTTAATCTGCTTCGGATGTACAGACAATTCCTCTGTAGGGGGTGGGTAATAGTTGCTGGTACACTTTTTGGCAGCCAAAACCACACTCATTTTGATGCAGATCAACACATTTTATTTAACAATACCATTCTTCTTACCTTTTCGTCAACATTCTATCGGGTATAAGAATATTAGGGAGGCACTGGGCGTTATCATTATGGCGCTTCTTCTTCATCACCCCTTGTTTTTTCCTTTTGAACATTTTGGGCTGCATGACGGACATACCATGGAAATTTCATTTGTTGGAGGAAATTAGCTACCAATTGCTTTTTAAGTTATGGGGGACGGAGATGGAATTGGGAATGAGGGAGAGGGAGAGGAGGAGGAGGAGGAGGAGGAGAGGGAGAAAATAAAAGAGATGATGATGGCGACGACCAAGTTCTTATTTAGTGTGTGAATGAATACCTAAGCAGCGAGCATTTAAATATTCAATTGAATGGATTGAGAAGTTTGTGGAGTTTAGAGTGTGTATTGTATTGTATTGATGTTGATGTTGATATTGATGTTGATGTTGATGTTGATGTTGATGTTGATGTTGATATTGATATTGATGTTGATATTGATATTGATGTTGATGTTGATGTTGATATTGATTTTAATATTGATTTTAATATTAATATTGATATTAATGTTGAAATCAAATAAATCATCCTAGGTTATTAATATGACCACCCGGTGAGCTTATTCACACGCTAGCTGATATATCCCAAATGACACAGATAGCAGGATCCATAAAGTAACATAACCCCTGCGAAATTCTTACGTAAGAAGAAAGAAATGATGGTTGGTGCGTGCCACTTTATCTTTCTTCCGAGCATCCTCCCACCCCAACCCCAAACACCCCTCTTTCTTTCTTCCTCTCTATCTTGACTACCCCGAATTGTTAAAGTTTAACCCTTCTTCTCCACCGCGCGAGCTTCTTTTCTTATCGAATGTGTGAGATGAATGTATGAGACGTATGTATGAAACGTATGTATGAAACGTATGTATGTATGCGACGAGACGTATGCGACGAGACGTATGCGACGAGACGTATGTATGAAACGGTTGCGACAAAGTATCATTTATTAGTGAAAGCGATTCGTGGACGATTTGTTTGGATTTGTTTGGATTTGTTTTGGGGGTGTTTGGTATTTGGTATTTGGTAATTGATACTGGACTGGGCTTTTGCAAAAGTTGCTTGGGGGGTTGTGTGGATTGATTGATTGATTGATTGATTGATTGATTGATTGATTGATTGATTGATTGATTGTTGATTGGTGCGAGGGGTCGATTTATTTGTACTTGGGTCAGCTTGAGCTGGAACCTGAAGTCGGACTTGGACTCGGACTTGGACTCGGACTTGGACTCGGACTTGGACTCGGACTTGATCTCCACGGCGCGTAGTGAGGCAACGGCAACGGCAACGGCAACGGCAACGGTAACGCTGAAGATCGCCCTGTGGACGCTAGATTGATTTGGACTTGAGAATTTTGGCTGGCCAGAAGCATTTTGGAAATCGTGGGGTTTCGTTTGGGTCGCTGGATTATTAAGCTGAGTAGAGGGGTTTGTGATTGAGGGTACTGGACTGGGTAGCTAGCTAGCTACTGTAGAGTGATATTTTGCGTTTGGGGACAACGCAAGGGGGATTTTCAATCGCGACTTGTGGTTTTGATTGAGGAGATTGTAGGATAAGGAATTAGTGGGAATACGTGATTGGGATTGGAATTTTGAGGATTGTGGTTTGTGCTGAATTTGGGGTTTGAGTTTTGTATACGGTTCGGCGCAAGATCGGAAGCATTGTCTTTACATCACAAATGCCACCTTTACAACTTCGACAGGAATTTCCTTCTTTAAAAGCTTTTAAAGAAGCGCTACACGCTTGGGCGATTGAAGCACATTTTGAACCGAGGATTTTGAAAAGTGATACTGGGAGAGTGAGGGTGGGATGTAAGAGGGATCCAGGATGTCCTTTTGTGGTGAGGTGTAATTGGGAGAGGAGGGGAGGGAGAGAACCGTTGGCTAGGGTTACGGTGTTGAGGGAGAGACATACTTGTTTGGATGATTTGGTTAGTGTTGGACATCCAGGTGCCGGGGGAGTAGGGAGGGGGCAAGTTAATGGGGGATGGGATGGAAATGTTGGGGGGATGTCGGTCGGGATGGGTCAGAATGGAAATGGGGGGATGGGCGGAGTTGGGATGGGGATACCACCTGGTATGGTGGTTAGAACTGGAGAAGGGGAAAATGGTCATATTATCCCCGGAGCGAGAGTTATTGAACAACGTAATGGAGCAAGTAATGGAATGGCAATTTCAGGCCAAGTTTTACCTGTTCTACCAAAAGTTCAGAGGAATAGCGCTAGTCGATTACCATTTCTTATGGGAATTTTACCAAAATTGATGACGATTACGAAAGATACGGCACCAGTGGAAATTCGAGATCGTATGATGAGGGAATTTGGAGCCGAAGTACATCTACAGCAATGTAGAAGAGCAAAGACGGAAATTTTGAAGAAAGCAGGTAGTAGAGATGAAAGTAGTGGAGGACAAGGTGATGGATTAGGGAGTGACGGTACAATTTCTGGAAATGGGTCTGGGAGTGGTAGTGGGGGTGGGGGTGGCAGTGAAAATAATGGCAATGCTATGCAAGGAAACAATAACATGCCGCAAAACCAAGTTCTCTTTTCCGATATGAATAATCATGGGAATGGAAATGGAAATGGAAATGGAACGAATAACAAGATGAACACACCCATGAATAACGGGGCGCCTACCAACCAAAACGCAAATAGAGTCGAAACTCCCATACCTCCGAATACAAACCGAGTGGGTAGTAGTGGAAGTCCTCAACAACCATTCACACTGCATACCGCGCAACGAATTGTAGCGCCGGCCATCCCGGAACAGAATGAAAATTCGTTGATGCCAGTTGGGGAACAACCGATCAGGTGTCCGTATTGTATTAATCAGAGATGGATGAGGAGTATTAAGGATGCGGTGGAACATATGAGTATGCACGTTGTTGTTTGAGAAGTTATGGATGAGGGATTGTGTGAGGGGGTTGTGTGGGATGTGATTCTGTTTATAGGAGGGATGGGAGGATTTAAGATGGCTTGGATAGTATCTAAATAGGTATGCTACTTGGTAATCACTTTGAATGTTATATTGATATAAATGAATCTGCAAATATCCCACACAGCTCGTCTATGTAGCTCATCCAGTTTTGAACATAGTATATGTCGAGTTTGAGTGTTGTAACATTACAAGTGTATGTGTTTTCCTATAGTATGGTACTTGTTTATGTAGTATTAGGGAGAGGAAAGATTAATATCTTGAGTGTTGATATTGAATATTAGTTTTAAATGATGGGCTTTTTTTATTATAGTATTTGGGAATAGGGGATGGGATGGTGGGGATGGGGGGATGAGGGGATGGAATATACAATTCTATTTATATAGAATGGAATGTTTTGTTTCGGTGATGGTTTTTAATCAGTTGTAATTGTGAGATTGTGAGATTGTGAATTGGATTGGATTGGATTTGGATTTAGATTTGGATTTTTAATTGAAGGGGTTGAATGAAATAGTGGGATAGTGAGATGAGATAGTAGGATAGTGAGATGAGATAGTAGGATGAGATATGAGGTGATAGGATGAGATATGAGGTGATAGGATGAGATAATGAAGTAACGAAATGAGAGGGAGAGAGGGAGAGAGGGAGAGAGAAAGAAAGGGAGAGATATATATATTAGAATATTTAATATGTAATAATATATAATAGAGGAATTGTTAATAGAATTATATTATATAGTATAAAGAGATTTTTATAATTTCTGTGAAAAAATGAAAAGAGGAGAGAAGGAAAAGAGGGCTGGTGAAAAAAGAGAAGGGAAGGGGAGGGGAGGGGAATATTTTATATAAGTCAATCACTCTATTTTTAGATTATTTCTTTTTTGAGCTACTTTTTTATATCAACAATTACTTTTTTAATTTATTAATATTATCCTCGATATTAAATATAATTTCATAAAGATTTATATATATAATTCGAGTTATTTTAAATCTATTTTGAAATTTTGAGATTTTTAGGATTTTTAGGATTTTTATAGATTGATTTCTAAAGTTTTAAAATATCGATTTTATATTTATATAGAAAAATTATATATAAATTTATTTACATCAAACTTTTATATGATTTTTAATACCTTTTAAGGAAAAATAGTTGGAATGAATTGTAAAATTTTATTATCCATTTGTAAGATGTGCGATTTAAAAAATCTTGAAAAAATAAATAATTTCTTATAAATAAATATTTAAAGGGGTATGTTTAAGATTGTAGGGATTAGTTATATTATTCTTAATTCACTATATATTATATCTTTATATATATATATTTTTAAAGAAATTGAAATTTCTATATAGATTGAGATTTGAATTTTTTAAAAAGATATATAATTCTTTTTTAATTGTGGTTATTAAAATGTTATTAAAGATTATATAAAAGTTTGACATTTGTATATAATTTCTATATAAATTGAAAATCGATATTTTGAAGGTTTAAAAATCGATTTAGAAAAATCTTAAAAATCTCAAAATTCTAATATAAATTTGAAATAATTCGAATTATATATATATAAATTTTTCTTAAATTATATTCAATAGAGATATTAGTAGGCTAAAAAAGTGATTTTTTATATAAAAGGGTGGCTCAAAAGAGGGGTGGCCTGAAAGTAGGGTGGTCGATTTAGTGAGATGAGATAATGTTAGGGAGCGATCACCTGATAGGGTTTATATAGTAAATCTACTATTCCGAATGTATTCGGAACACTTTATGTTTTTGTAGGTTAATAACAAAGTGAATTAATTCTAATATTATATTCTGAATATAAAGATATCTTATTCTGAGTTTTTTATTTGATAAATCTAAATAAAAATAAATTGTATTTTGAATTTAATCTTAATAATTAGTTTAATTATAATTAATATATTTTTAGTATTTTATATTTATAGATTTATATTTATAGATTTATATTTATAGATTTATATTTATAGATTTATATTTATAGATTTATATATATTAGATGGGTTTGTATAAGATGGGGGTAAGTATTAGGGAGTGATTATCTGATAGGGTTTATATAGTAGATCTACTATTCTAAATGTATTTGGAATACTCTATATTTTTATAGGTTAATGATAAAATGAATCAACTCTAATAGATGATGAGATGAGATAATAAGATAATAGAATAAAATAGAATATGATGATAGAATAAAATAGAATATTTAATATATAATAATATATAATAGTGGAATTATTAATAAAATTATATTATATAATATAAAGTGATTTTTATAATGTCTGTAAAAAATGAAAAAGGGAGAGAAGAAAAAGAGAGTTGATGAATAAAAGGGAAGAGAAGGAGAGGGGAATATTTTATATATATTTAATAAATCAGATAATAAAATAATATTGGAATATAATAAGAAGATAAATTAAGTGATAAACAAACGAACGGATTAAAGTAGAAGTAAGTAAAAAGTCTTCCGTATTAAATAAATATATAAATCGAGATCTTCTTTTCTGGGTGCTGAAATTTATATTGCTTTTTGAAATTTAGATGAATGGGTGGGATGGAGTTGAGATCTGGAAATTAAAATTGGGATTGGGATTATGCGATGGATATAGGAAGATGAGAATGTAATTAGGATGTAATGATAGCTATTTAGCTATTAGATTGGAAAAGATTTGAAAATAGGTGATGAGTGATGGGATGGGATGGAATTGTATCTATTTAGTGTTTACTGTGTTGTATGTATAGATGTATATAATGTATGCATATGGGGAGTTAGCTAACTGTACTCGAGAAGCTTTGAAGATGTTGGAGATAGACAAAATGAGTTTATCCTTAACTCAATCATTTTTTCTGGAGATTTTCTATCATTCAGGAAGAGAGATAGAAAAGTAAATTCGTTCGTTGACTGACTACTTGGTTTTGTTAAATTACGCTTACTATATATTTACTTGTCGTGGAAATTGAAATTTCTAGAATCAATTAGTGTATTGGTGTAGTTTGAGGAAAATTATACATACTCCTTATTTGGATTTATGGGTTGGAGTATCATATAATTTAATTGGAATTGAAATTGAAATTGGAATTGGAATTGGAATTGGAATTGGAATTGGAATTGGAATTGGAATTGGAATTGGAATTGGAATTGGAATTGGAATTGGAATTGGAATTGGAATTGGAATTGGAATTGGAATTGGAATTGGAATTGGAATTGGAATTGGAGATTGTGAGATGAGATGAGGTGAAGTCGTGGTTTGTGAGTTGATGAGTTTATATTTAGACTTAATGAAACTTGAGAGGTATATTGATTCTGGATATCTTACCTATTTCACTTTATATCAATATATGAGGGGAGCTGACAATTTACTATCTACATTTCACATTACTCCGAGAAAGAATCTAGATTTGAACTTTGTAGCCGTCTACTATGCAGGCAGATAGACATTCATTGACTATACCAATCATCCATACTGACTTGAATTTCATCGACTGGATATTAAGATGTCAAAGATTTACCTACAATTGTGTCTGCAATGTTTTCTGGCAGTTGTACAGGAAGAGATAAATATGAAATTAGATATCTATTAATATATAGAGTTTTATGCTGCATGTTAAAGCTATATATAATAAATATAGATTGAGATTGAGAGTAAAACAATCTTCTCAAACAGACAAATGTGAGATACGATATCATTTACAACTACTTCACTCCTCGACCTCGATCAAAACCTCTAACATGAAAATAACTCGAAATGCTTTAGAGCGTAGTAGAAGAAACTTATACATTGGATTTTACAGAATTTTCTGTATAGTATATATATATTTTCTTTTTCAAGATCTACGAATTCAATTTGTATGAGGTTATGATATAATTATGTGATAACGTCTTTTCAACTTAATCATTTAAAGAATTGAAACATAAAAAGAGAGAAAAAAAGAAGAAGAAAAAGCTTTATCTTTAGTCTTTTAATATTAGAGACGTATTAGAATTCTAATTTAGTAATATTAAAGCTATATTACACGCTCCGAAATACCAGCGAGCTCACTCGCCCCGAAGTCTAAATAAATAAACCCTTCATCCTCCCATCAATAAACCAACTCAATAATTCTCTCACCTAGCCCTCAAATACATATCCCCACCCCTACTCATTTAAAATTTCCCCTATCCCACTCGCTTACCAGCCGCACTCCCCGCGTCTCCACACCTACGATGCGAGAAAACAAAAGAGGAAAGAACTTCTCTACTCTCTCTTGCCGAGAATTCTTTTTTTCCAATCTTAATTTATATAATTAAAATTCGACGGCTGCATATTTAAGAGGCCTGATAGTTCAATGATAGAATTATTACTTTAGATTATTTGTTAGAATAGATAATAGTAATAAATCAACTTAGATATATTGTAATACAAAGACTTTTTATTAATTCTTTTAAATTATAAAAAATATATAATTTATAGATAACAGATTATCTTCGATACAAAGGCTCGAGGTAAGAAATTAAATCTTCGGAATATTCGAAAAAGAAAGAGATTTGAGGTACGAAGTGAACTCAAGAGTTTTTCATTATATGGCCTTATGTGTCTTATAATCTTATAACCTTGATATTATTAAGTAATAAATGAGTATTTAGTAATCTTTGATAAAAGATAAAGTAATATAAATAAACTGAAAATAAATAGTTTTAGATTATATATAATATTTGAATATATAGAAAATATTTTTTATTGTATTTTGTCACGGGTCACTTCCAGGAGTATTCAGAAGCTTTACCGCTATGCTATAAAAGCATAAAAGACTAGGAAATAGAATTAGAAGTTCTATTTTACTCTTATATATATAGCAGTAGGATGGGATAGAATAGAAAGGGCTTAGTGTTACCCTATAACATTATTCCCTTCTTTAAGATATAATCTCTATATTATTATCTAGTTAGAAGGTTTTAGAACTTTAATACTTTAGATATTTAGATAGGTAGATAGGATTTATATATACTAATTTTCAGATTAATGAAGGTCTGTAAGCTATAAGTAGATCCTCTATACAACTCTACATTTATAATCAAAGATAGTTCTATTTAATATTATAGGTTATTTCTGAGAATATTCAGGAGCTTTATTGCTATACTATAAAAGCATAAAAGATTAGAAGGTAGAATTAGAAGTTCTATCTTACTTATATATATATATATATAGTAGCAGGACAGGACAGGATAGAAAGGGCTTAGTGTTACCCCTGTTAGAGTAAATAATAGCAATGAATCAACCTTAGATATATTTTTGTATAAAGACTTTTCATTACTTCTTTTAAACTATAGAAGGCATACAATTTATAAAAAGCAGTTTGACTTTGATATAAGGACTTGAAATAAAAGATTATATTTTCGGAATATTCGGAAAAAAAAGGAATCTGTGATACAATATAGACCCGAGAGCCTTCCACCACATGGCCTCACATGACTTATAACCTTGTGACCTTGACAACCCCGTGACATATGTAAAATTAAATTCGATTTGAATTTTTGAATAAATAAAAATATTTTTTGTTTTAGAAATATAGATAATTGTTGATAATAAAGGAATAGACTATTAGAATGTATATAATATTAACTATATATATTTATTATTACTAAGTAAATTATCTAACTACGAAGTAGAAGTGATATATATAGCATCTAAGTTTATATGCTACAATCTTTAATAATAATATATTATTATTAATTTTTATAATGTTATTTGATTTTTGAAATATTAAATATATATTTGAAAATATAATTTAAAGGTTTATTTTTACACTGATATTTTTATATTTAATTAATAATTTATTAAAAATAAAATTAATCTATATTTACTATAAAATATTTTTTAGAATATTTAAAGAATATAAAAAGAAGTAAATTATTATTGATTTATTTTAAAATCTATTTAGAATATTATTATAATATTAAAGTGAAAATTAATTTGAAAAAAATAGTGTCGGTACACGTGACTGAGAACGTATTACGTTCTCCTCCACTTATATACGAAATCAATCTCAATATTCAGAATCTCTTCGTCGATAAAATGTATTTTATTGAATTCTAAATAATATCTTGATTTTTTTAATGGTATTGTGGCTTATTAATAATCGAATTTTTTTCAGTCAATTAGGGATTGGGGGGAACGTATATTTCCTTGAAAGTTTGAAAAAATTTGAGTGTATTTTTGATATATAATTTAATTCGTTTAATAAGAGTATTTCAATAATATATATTATCTTTTCAATTATTATTTATTGAAAAATTAATTAATATATTTGAAAAAATTTAATTGATATTATTATCTAAATCTGTATCGAATTAATTGAAGTTGTAGTTATTATATGATTCAATTAGAAAGATTTTTTTTCAAATTAATTAAGTTATTTTCAATTATTTCAAAGTATTTTTACTAATAATAAAAATATTATTAATTGAATCGCTTTATTGAGTTAAATATATTAATAGTTTTCTTAATAATATCAATAATATTGGAATTATATTATTGATAATAATTAAATTGCTTTTCAATTTAAATTCCAAAATACTTTAAGTTTAAAATATATAGTTTCAAAATAGATAGATTTTCAGACTTAGAAGTATTCAATCTTTTCGAAATTATTAACCCCAATTCTTTAAAAGGGATTGAAATATATAATAAGAATCAAATTGATTAAAAAATATTTAGAATATATATATTATTATTAGAAATAATAGTAATAATGGATTTCGAAAAGGGTAGGTACTTATTAAATAAATGGATTTTCAGTTTTAGAAGTATTCAATCTTTTCGAAATCAATAATCCTAATCTTTTAAAAGGAATTAAAATATATAATGGGAATCAAATTGATTAAAAGATTTTTAGAATATATATATTATTAGAAATAATAATAATAATAGATTTCGAAAAGAATAAGTATTTATTTTATTGAAATATTATTATTTAAAAACATTATTTTTAAATTTCAATATTGTATTTATATATAATAAAATAGAATTATAATAATAAAAATTATATAAAAATAATGAGAAAATTCAATTCTATATACTGAATCTGCAATGAAATGATATAATGGTTGTGTGATTTAATAATAATATTAAAAAAATCAGGAAAAGCTGAAATGTTATTATTTACATTAAAGCTAGAACCAAATTGTTTTAAACTCTATAGTGAAAAAGCTTCGAAAGATCTCTGCCTCGAAATCAAGGCCAAAAAGCCTATTTAATTATGTAATCACCGTGGGTCTGAGAATGAGATAATACGAAATGCGTATATAGGATAGAATACATATATAACTTAACAATACCCCCTTCGTATGAAGAGAGCAAATATGAATTATAATACTATTGAACTCAATACACCCCCTTACTAAGTCAATCCAATAATTAGTAACTAAAAGTCGAATCTTTTTGTTATTTAAAATAATAATATTCAATAATGAATTTAAAATAAGATTCTAGTATTAGAAGATAAAGAATTTAATTAATCTATTTCTCCCCTCGGCAATTTACTCCTCTTCTTTGTTATAGTTAGCGAGAGTAAGTAGCTAGAGTAAGTAGACATAAGATGATGAATTGGGAGAGGGGAGGTTGAATTTCTTATCTGGATTATATTGTTGTATCTATAAGTAATTCTTTATTAATACAATAAAAAACACATAAGGTTAATAATATATAAACCTGGATTTGAAGGCTCACTCAATATATATGATCCTTCATTTTATAATCATGCCTTATGAATACCATAACTCAATAATTCATACTCATCTAATAACTATCTATACATAATTAAATCTCCATTTACCCCTCCCCCCCATCCCAAATTTCATTCTCTTCTTTCCAAAAACTCCATCTCCATTTCCATTCCTTAAACACTCATCTTCATATCTATCTTTCCATGTGGTTTATATCCTCTAACCTCAAATTCCTCTGGCTTCCATCCATCTACAACTCCACTACCTTGATCCTTCCTCAAAATTCCTAATTCAGGAAACTCCCTAGGTTCTCGCTCAAGTTGTACTTTTAATGCATCGACATGATCAACATAAACATGTGCATCTCCCATTGTGTGTGTAAATGTACCGGGTGTAAGATCGCATGCATGAGCAAGAATATGTGTTAAAAGAGCGTAAGAAGCGATGTTAAACGGGACACCGAGTCCCATATCGCAGGAACGTTGGTAGAGCTGGCAATGAAGAATACCTTTAGGTTTCGATTCCGGATTTGAGGGGGTTGTATTTGACTCGGAAGTTGAAGATGTTGTAGAACTTTTCGGGAAGGAAACATAAAATTGCGCAAACATATGACAAGGTGGTAATGCCATCAACTTAATATCTGCCACATTCCAGGCACTCAAAATGATTCTCCTATCCCATGGATTATTCTTGAGCTTCCATACAATTTCTGCTAATTGATCAACACCTTGTCCTGTATAATCTGTCTCGGCATCAATATATTTAGCGCCGAAATGTCGCCATTGAAATCCATAGACGGGACCCAAGTCTCCTTCGGCACGGTGAGAAAGACCAATGGAGTCTAGGTATTCACGGGATCCATTGCCATCCCAAATTTTTATTCCGGCAGCGGAGAGGGGTTGAGAAGAAGTGGAACCGGATATGAACCAGAGGAGTTCAGTTAGGACTGCGCGGAGGAATACGCGTTTAGTTGTGAGGAGGGGAATAATTGGGGTTCCTGTAGGGGATGTGAGGGAGAACTTTAAAGGTGCGGGGGCGAAGAGCGAGATGGTGCCAGTTCCTGTTCTATTTGGTTATTTCGTCAATTATGTATTCATCTGGGGATTATAATGAGTGTGCAAGATGAAAGCTAAAGTTTACCGGTCAGGACGATGTTCACCGGTCTCTAAAATCTCGCGGATCAAGTCGAGATATTGATATTCTTCATGTTTCTTGGGAGTAGAGGTTGGATTTGGAGACGATTTTGGCTCTGAGGATTCCTTTGTAGCAGGAATTTCGCGAGGAAGAGTAGAGAGTTCTTCTTCAAGTGATGGTGACATTTTGAATCTTGTTGAGTTTGTAGAATTCGACAAATGATGTGAAGAATGTGTATTGTGGTTCCAAAAAGAAGTGTGAAATCAAAGTGAAATGGAAAATGGTGGTGAGACGCGTTTGGACGCGTAAAGTGGTATTTCGACGCTAGAGATGAGAATCATGCCTGAGGCCAGAAGTATTCAATTTTAGGTTATGACTTGACAATCCTCACCATTTCAAAATAAATAAGCCACATCTGGGCATGCATTGATCTCTGCAATTTGCAAGAACAACCTTGGAAAGGTTGCAAATCCGCAATCATCTCCAATTCTCAATTCAACCCTTCCTAACAATCAGCAAGGCTGTTCTACTATCGTCACATGATCCTGTTGCCCTCATTGAGATTGATGTCCAAAAGTCTAAAAGTCCAATCGCTAGTTTCTCGGCTTGATCAGTAATCATTCCATAGACCAAAAAGTCAATTTAAAGCCATTCATTTTACAAACTCATCTCATTGTTATGCAAACAGAAATGTAGGGTTTTAACGTTACGGGACGGAGCAACTTCGTTTCTGAATTACCAATATGGTCATTTGTGTACAGTTCAGAAGGAAGATAATGGAATTCAAGTTGAACCGAGATGTTGGTTTGAATCTTGAGAAATTATATAAATACGATAGTTCGTGAGATGTTCATAATCAAATGAATCAATCATCTAATAACATTTATCTCCCGTTGTAGTCTATATATATTCAGGCAACACAAAGACAGCTTCGCTTAGAATTCGGAATTTCAAACACTACATCTATCCACAGATTCATATAAAAAAGATGGCCAACAATTTTGATCACTGGATGCAGTGAGGGTGGAATTGGAGATGCTCTCGCAAAAGCTTTTCATCGCCAAGGTCTTCGAGCTGTCTTCGAGTTTTCGCTACAGCTCGAAATCTTGCTAAAATCGAATATCTTAAAAAGTTAGGACTTGAAACTCTTTCACTGGACGTCACAGATTCAACATCCATCAAGATGGCCGTTGATGCTGTCCAGTTAAAGACTGGTGGGAAGTTGGATTTCCTCGTTAACAATTCCAGTGCTGGTATGTTTTAAGAACCCATAGGGCTGAGCCGGTATCTCAAAACAAAGCTGACAAATTTTAGGTTACGCCATGCCATTACTGGATACTGAAGTATCAGTTGCTCAAAAGATGTTCGACACCAATGACTTCGCTCTCGTAGCAGTGACACAGGCATTCTCGCCACTTCTTATTTCCTCCAAAGGAACGGTTATTAACATCGGCTCAGTCGCTGGCATCAGCCCTGGATATTGGCAAGGATATTACAATGCAAGTAAAGCAGCAGTAAACATCATTACTGATCAACTTTGTCTTGAACTCGAACTTCTCGGTGTCAAAGCCATTCTTGTGATCACTGGTGGGGTAAAACCCAAATTTTTCGAAAATCAGCCAGCGGTTGAATTACCAGATAACTCGCCATATGCCCCGGCGAGAGATCTCGTTGAATCTGCTGCGGCAGGACATATCATGTTGAGTACTGCAATGTATGTCGATGTTCATGCCAATAAAGTAGTGAAGAACGCTTTGAAGAAGAACCCACAGACAAATCAATGGGTTGGTGGAGATGCTTGGGTGATTTGGTTTGTCTCGACCTTCTTGTGGCATACTAGTTGGGTAAGTACTGAGAATCTTCTGGGTGATTGATGGCACTAACAAGAAATAGGATTTGTTGCTACCCTCACGATGGAGTATACCAGAATTAAAGAAGAGAATCTCGGCGGCGAGAAAAGAGCAATAGGTTGCAATAATTGAGCTGGTGTTTTGTTCTAGGTCTTAGGCGTTGTTTAGTAATGTAATGTAAATTTTGAGAAATTATACTGGTCTATCCCATTCCTTCCCACATACTTCGATTGCTTACCTCTCCTTAAATCAAGTTCCTTGAATGAAGTGTTATCAGTAGTCACTACGTAGTACTGCTGCGGAATCAGAAATCAACGATGGATGGATATCAAGCTGTGAGGTTGTGATCAGAACACAGAATTTTATCCCATGAACTTCAATTTATCATCTTCTATTTGGCGAGATATTGATGCTGCAGTGCTCTCCGACATGGAGATTCTAAATTCTTTTAGACAAATTTTCCACAAGATCTCTGTCCATGATTCATTACTCGATTTGGGAAAGTTCCCACAGGATGGTGATCCAAAGCTAGGCCTCGCAACCAGATCAGCTACCTACACCTGTTTTTGTCACTCGTCGTATTGACCCAGTTCGAAAATTACCTTAGCTGGCTACACTGAAATAATATGAAGAGCTCGCCTTATTTGGAGAGTATACCTTTGGACTTTTGAGAGACTGTATTCCAGAGATGTCCTGATCATTTGAGGTATTCACCTTGAAAACTTATCATTGATGATTCAGAGGATTCGCTTAGTCTAAGAACGCCACTTGATAGTGTCAAAGGCTTGTAAGTGATGTTTGCTGTTTCCGTTGCCTACTGGAGAATAGTCATTCTAATACCTTCTTATAAAATAGCGGTCTTCAACATTGTCTTCAACCTTTGTGCCAGCTCTTATTCACCCTATACTCAAGATCCTTGCCCTAGCTCCAATGCGTACATTATCCTCAGTTACAGCACCCTTTTCAATAACTGCCGATTCTTCAATCATAACATTCCTTCCGATTATGAAATCTTGTTCAATTGATACATTTGGGCCAATACGTGCATTCCAGCTAATCTTTACGCCGGGTTCCACTTTTGTATGATTGTTGACCTCTGTTTGGCCAGCGATCTAGACATTTGCATAGACGAGTACACGAATTCCAATCACTACACCAGGGCCAATGTAAACTTCATTGTCAATTATGCACCGAGTTTTAAGGATAATCTTTTCTCCATTGGCGTTGAGATGAACCATGTCGCCAATTATACCAGGCTCTCAGATAATGGCACCGGATGTGCCGCTAATCTTGATACTGCAAGTAAAGTTGTCAGTAGAGCCTTTGTTTCGGATATTGAATATATAATACTTTGATGCATCAAAGCCAGAGCAGCGTGTATCTGCCATTACGGTAGTATACCCAGTGAGTATTGTGTTAGTAGCGGCTAACACGGCTGCAGCTTCGCTGCTATAAATTTGTAAATTCGCGTATCCATAAGCACCAACGCTGGGAGAATAGACGTTTTGGCCGGTGAAGTTAGTCAAAGCTTCCCGCTCATGCCTGTCAAAATCGATATTTGGTGATATATATGCCATTTGTTGATTCTGCTATTGTTGCGAATACTATTTTTGCGTTTCTATGAATGGTGGAAGAATACATACAGATCATCCATGATTTCAATATCAGTAGATTATCATTTTGGGAAACAGAGATCGAGTTATTGATTTATAGTTTGTGATATTCACTCATTTCAGAAGCTACACCCAGAACCTCTCGATTATTATGATTTGCAGCCGTCTCAAGAAGCCACAAGTGCAGGCTTGCCACTAGTCTGAGATTCAGTCAGCCAGAAAGAGATTTTGTTTTTCTTTTGAATTCAGTGAGATTGTTCACATGGTTGGAGATAATTGCTTCACTTTACACATCATACCGCTGTAAAGTACCGAGGACTTAGATTCAGTCTACCAGTCTGAGTTGTTAGACACCCTGGGCAGCGAGTAGAAAGGGGCCTTGGTATCAATTGTACGCGCACGTTAGTCATCTTAAGAAATGACGACTGAATTTTCGCATAGTAAAAAGTTTGAGTTTTGGAGTTATCTTGGGAAGTCACGAGTGGGGGCTTTCGTGTCGGTATATGACATTCCAGAAAATCACGATCAAAAGTTCAATCCTAGTAGGTTATTCATGAACTCTGGCCACTTTTATGTCTTAGATCACCGGAAGCTGAATATAGATGTGAACATCTACGCAAGCTTATTAATGTATGTCTTGCTATGGAACAACGAGAGAAAAGTATACCAGCAAGTGTATTCTCACGCCTGCTATACTAGCGTGCACCCCAAACATCAGGAATATTCTTCTCGACCACTTCACCTTCTTGTAAGGTGACCCCCCTACCTACATGTACTCCTCTAAGCACATGAGCATCCTCGGCTATGAAAGATCTGTCTCCAATTCTTGCATCTTGCCGAACTTTAGCGTGCCCCCTGATCCGAACCTTCCGACCGAGCTTCGCTCCACTGAGAACGCGCGAATATTCGCTGAGTCTTGTTCTATCTCCAATGTGTACTCCATCCTGTATGACTGCGCCAGCTCGAATGAAGACCCCCGCTCCAATAACACAATTTGCTCCAACCTCCGCTCCAGAATAAATCTTCGAGAGCTTACCTACCGAAGTTGATTCACCAATCTTCACTCTTTTACCAATAAAAACCCCTTTTCCAACCTTTACGCAAGATTCAATCTTAGTGTTCTTCATAATCTCCACGTTCTCCTCAATTTCCGTGTGATGGTCGAGTTCTACCTTCTCATGAAGGCAGGCATTTGCTTTGATATGTATGTTAGATCCAAGTACGCATTCAGCACTGATTGTAATAGGTCTAACAACACCGTCAATAGCTCTACGTGAGTTGAGGATGGTACCATGACCAAATCTTGCTTCCGAAGAAATTCTGTTGGGCGGATTCACGGTCGACAGACGTCTATTTGAAAAGATTAGCAAAGTAACACTGCTATCTGAACGGATTATGGACACCCTACTCTTTAGCATTGGTGATCGAAATCATGGAGTGGTCATCTATTGGAACACTCTGCATATTTGGCGACGCTGGGTATTCTGAATTCGACATGATTATTGTAAGTGTGCAGGGTATTGTTCTCAGGTCTGAATATTTTCGAGTGGTAAGGAACATGAGAAAAAATGGAGAGAAGAGGGAAGGAAAGGAAGGGGATCACCCAAGCCGTACAAGGTCACATTTGACTCCCATTTTTGATTCATATTGCGAGTTGGGAGTCATTTTAGACTCATCATGCTCAACTCATAAACAGATCCTATCGATGAGTGTTTTTGGAGTCATAAATTTCCACACCATGATTCATGAACGGTACGTACCTGAGCGGTGAAATGATAGTATCGACTGTAAAGCTGTGGAATAGATTGAATGACACGATATCAAGTGGAATTTGCTCTTAACATCTTTCTTATATTCACAAAAGGTCAGTATTCCTTTGGATCATGAAAAATGTGCAAGAACTGAGATTTGATATCTCCCCTCTACACATATAATAATGACAGCCAAGAGCAGTAAATCTGATCCACGTTATCTATGAAAGAGGACGTACAAGAGTGGTTGATTTTACAATGCCGTCTTAAATCTTCTGTTGCTGAGGCACTCCGTACTGAACTCGCTTTCAGATAGTGCGACAACCGGAAATTTCTTGCCGTCTCAGGCTATTCTTGATATTTCATAGACTCCCTTCGAACATCTAAATTTTGAGTTCCATATATATCACACTACTGTACCCGGACAGCCAATATGCACACAGTGATTCATTATCGTCTACACTCCTAGTAGCCTCAAGATCGGACCTCAGTCGTTTTACTCGACAGAGAGTACCTCCTGTTTTACTCAGAAGACATGGCAATTCATCACCGAATTCTACTCGGGTTTTTGAAGAGCAAGGATAAGTAAGAGGCTGGATTGGAAAATTACAGCACTGCATTCAGACAAGTTCATTCAACTGGAGATTGAAAGAGCAATAACTAAGCGCGAAAATAGGTAGGTATCAAATTGTCGCAAGTATTGCCTTGGAATTGCATTCCGGAGTTTCCAAATCCGAGAAGCTAGATGATAATCTAAACAATGAGTCCTCTAACATGGCGTGATATTATGATGTTATATTATCAGGCTCACATTTCTCAAGGTATTTATTATTCAGAACTGAGTTCGATATACTAATTCAAACACACATATGATTTACAAATGCGGTCTTGTTCACTTCTACATACAGGTATTCACGCCATTATAAGGACGAGGTTATGAGTACTCATCTCAGTGTTTCACCACTACCACTATACTCAAGAACCTTTTGAAATCATCTGATCTTGAATGTAAATATCAAAAATGTATTAAAGACTTGCAAACAATATGCCTAGTATTAAGACTGTGCCGAAGATCCACATCAATATAGTTTGGGATCTCACTCCTAGTGCAAGTGAGGATAGGGGTTTTCATCATATCTAGCGATACATGCAGACTAAAAGCAACTATAGAAAGAAGCCCGAAAACATCAACGATATATAACCATCGAGATAGCGATATTACCTATTTAGGGGTTTACGTGACTTCAAACACTCCCTAAAGTTCAACAAGAATATGCCGCCCAAACAAAAAGAGTATAAAAGTCGAAGAGCATCATTGTGGCAACACAGCTTCGTTATCAAGCCTCCTGATAATCTTGGCAGGGACACCACCAACGAGACAATCTGTACATGCATCGATATGTAAGCGAAACGATCCCCCAACCTGATCTATCGCACATGCTTGAAGCGCGCATTCTGAATGACAAGGTTGAAACCCCCAACTGAGAAAGGTACAGTACTTACTTGCTTCAACATCCTTGGCCACAACAGCCCCAGCTGCAACCGTCGATCCATTCCCAATAGTAACCCCTGCAAGTATAACTGCTCTTCCTCCAATCCAGCAATCGTCGCCAATAACTATTGGTTTTGCATAAGACCCCATCTGACTTTGTTTTCTCGACACAGCGTCAAGTTCATGCGTATCAGTGCATATACAGACACCAGGTCCAATGAGAACACGGTTGCCAATTTGAACGGGTGCACTATCAAAAATCGAGACACTGTCATACCAGCCTTAGTAGAATCTCGGCAGGATAGCAATACATGACTTACTCCCTGTTGATATAGACGTCTTTACCAATAAACGTGTTGCAGCCCCAGGTACAGAATAGGGGAGCCTCGATATTGGTATCCGAACCAAGTTTGCCAAATAAGGTCTTGGCTACAGCCATTCGACGAATTCTGAGGTCGTCAAGAGTATCTTCATCGTTTATGGAGTTGTCGTTGAATTTAAGTAAATGCCGACGTACGTTCAACTTGAATTTGGGCATACAATCGGCTAAACACGCTTTGAAGCTAAAGGCCACAAGAATTAGTGATCACATCAATGTATTATTGAGTCAAGATGTACTGACTTCATTCCTGAAATCATCTTCTTGAACTCATCACACATAGGCTTCGGAATGTCGGCACTTTCGACTATTTTTATTAAGTCTTGGTTGAATCTTACGGCCGCCATGATGCTGTTCCCTTTTGGAGCTAAATAGAAAAACAAAAGACATTTTCGAGATTTATGAAGGGACTGCAGAGGAATCAAAGTGAATCACATTCATGTACTATACCTTAGATTTCTATGGCGTGACAATTCTAATCGGAAAGGTTGTAAATCAGTCTATCTACCATTCATATTTTAAATAGGCAAGAAGAATAGTGTTGTGAACCAATGTCGGAATAACAATTGGATCGTTGGATATTGAAGGAGCTGAGAGAATACGGCTGAGCCACTCGGCGTAGAATATGTCGATCATGTTTCGTACATGAAGACGGAATTTGATGGGATTGTGAATCATGAAAGTAGGAAAACCCCTTGTGATACTCTTTGGAAATAGAAATATACTTGAGTATGACCAACCTTTTGCGTGTGGAAAACCAAAAATAACGGAAAAGGAATCATCGCAACTCGAAACGGAACTGATATTTTGCCGACCCAATACCAATAGAGATGAATGTCTCCTAAACGCCATGCTCCAAATTTTAAAAGTAACTATTCGTCACAATTCTTTTTCTTTCCTCGACTTCTCGGGTCGCTCTAACAAATGTTCCCGACCCGTGACAGGTGCGTTACCTACGGCAGGTTTACCGCCGAAGGTCTCGAAGCCTTTATGGAATACAAATTCAACTGCTTCCTCGACCGGCTTGTCAAACAAGAAAGGTAAAGCGGGTACAGCAGCAAGTCCCAGACCTATGGGGCCCCATGTTCTAACCCTTACATTCTTGAAATTCTTCATATATTTACCGGAATACCGCACAATAGAATGAATGGTAAAAGCGGGTAAACCTGATCGCGTTAGTGATGGGTTCTTGGTGGAACTCTTCTAACATCAATTTCGGCATGAATGTGAAAAATGAAAATCAATGCACCTACCCATAGAAGCGATTCCTTGAAATAGGGCACGCTGTGCCATTACTGTCCTATAATCATCCAGTGGCGCCACTTGACGAGGTTTCAGTGACACCCCGTTCTCATTGGCGGCAATCTTAAGATCCGTCTTTGCATCATTGTATCGATCGTGCATTGCTTCTCTCGGGAGTTCCGGATGCAAAACCTCTTGATTCCTACAGTATGCCTTGTATCCCTCATGTGTGACATCGCCGATGAGATAGGCCCACGAAACGCCATAAGCTGCTCGAACCCAGTTTGGATGAGCTACCGGTCGAAAAGACTCCCCGATATCTGATGTATAAGCTACGTATCGTTGCGCAGATAGTAGGGCTATCAGAAATCTTAGCTAACTATCTAGAACTACATGCTGTATGAGAAAACTGACCTGTTCGTATGCGAGTAGCATATGCCGCATATCTAATATTGCTTTCGGTGGTCTGAGGAGCACTGTCGCATCACAATTAGCATTTTGTGAGTAAAAAATAGTGCTTGATGAGTCTATGTAAATCTCGAGTGCAAGAGGCTAGCTAAGACAAGAGTCGCATAGATACATACTATCCATCATAAAGCTCATCGTAGAAGTTATCCTCCTTCTCTGCTTTGTCTACGATTCTTTGCATTCCATCAGGAAGCTTTTCCACGTTCGGCAGACCAGTCGGGGGTGGACCTCGAGAGCTATTGTCATCCTTTCCAGCCATTTTTCGTTTTTATACTGCAGAGATTGGAGTAGAAGACAAGTGAATAGTAAATAGTGTATCAAGTAGCTTCGAAAATCGGATTAGCTGTTTTAATTGTGAAAAGGGATACGTTGTTATGTTTGGTAGATTCAAAGACTGGTGGTGTCTTTTGTCGCATTCCTTTTCTATGACCTCGAACGGAAGAACTCGTCAAGTATTAACCGGTGTTCTCGTCCGGTCCTGGCATGGGGAAATGACGATACCCACGAGTGGGGGATTGATTGTTCCTGGTACTCCTCTAATTCCTACCTCATAGACGCTAAAAGGTGGAGTGGAAAGCTGGAAGCGGAGCCCTTTTGCTCGCCTCCTTGCTTTGTTCTGTCCCTCAACGCGGGACGGGAAGACAATCGGCATCTCGGAATCTTTCGGTGCGCGCTTGGCGCTTAAATCGCCTAGCTTGGAAATTTGTATGGCTCCAATTCATTCAAACTGTACCGGATCGATACTATAACGAACCTTCACTCCGTCACCGCAACCATATTCGAACAATTATCGATTTAGTCAAATCTTCGAACTCGTCAAAATGGTTTCTTACTACCAAATCGCCGGAAAGCAAGTTGGCTCCCACTACGTAGGTGGCCTATTCCGAAGTCCTCGCTCAAAATCTTTGATTTTTCCTTCATGCAATTGAACAAGCTACGCAGTGAGCAGAAGTCAAGGAATATTACTGACAGGAACCGCGATACTAGTTAGCTATGGCAGTTCTCGGTTCGTTGGCTGGTGTCGTCACTTTGTCCACTCGAGGTGGATCTGCTGCAAAGGAGTCAACTCCACCGATTAACGCCAAAAGTCCAGATGAGGAGAAATACATCAAGTAGGTTCGATGGGGGAATATCTTGATCACACAGGCATATATCATTTGCATGCTCTAACATCTACTAGGGACTTCATGGCTAGCATCGAGGGAAGCAAGAATGGAAACAATGCAGACTTGACCAAGAAGGACGCAGGAAGATAAAGGATACATCATGAATTGAAAATGAGCGGCTGAACCTTTTTTGCCAATCGACTTCGCAAGTTCGGGTGTAAATATAGAATGTGGTCAAACCCCTATCAAATCGAGCAGACATGCAGATACCATATTAAGATCCGAATTCCACGATCTCCCTGATATTCCTCACCCCCATCTTCATACCGATTACCAGTAGATGAGGTCGAAGAGGAGATAACATGTACTTGCATTGATTGGAAGGAGTATCGCCATTGTGACCAAAGGGCCTACATTCCCGCAGCCGTTAATAGACGTTGTTCGTAGTATCATGATTTACTTCTTTTCGATTCATTTCACGGTTAGTGCCTGTCCAAATTTTGTCTATCATCAGCTTCTGAAGCTATTTTATAGAAGTTGCTTGTTTGTAGATTCTGTTATCCATCAAAAGTCACATTTCTTTTCCGATTTCCTTGCTCGATTCACAGAGCATCATCCACGGAGCGATGAGAAATAAGAAAATGATCCTCCTCACCCCACCCAATTCCCCCGCTTAACTTTACTGTACTTAACGTTTTCCTTAATTAAAAACTACCAAGAATTTTCCTATGCTTTACAAACTTCAAAGGCCACTCTAGATTGATATTAGATCCTATCCAAACTTGCCAGTCTAGTCGTCAAGCACTATGCAGCCTCAGCAATGAAATTATGCCAAACAGCAATGTCAGAAGCACGGTCGAAACAACTTCAGCCCACCACTCACCTTTGGTAAGCAGGATCGATAGGGTTAATTTTAGGTTTAAATACAAAGTTCGGTCTGTTGGCCGCACACCATCCTCTGAGTTTGACAAAGAGGCTTCCCTCGCCACGATGTGAGTATTTGGGATTTGCCAATTATACAACGATCCGAGAGATTTGTGGATGTGAATTCTAGACAAAGCTGTTGATGTACATTTCCTGTGCTGATATTCTCTGTCAACATACATGTTCGAGATTGAATGTTTGGAACTTTATGGATTCTCATGGCTCATCCTGAAGTAGTTTCGTGTTTGATAAAAAGGACTGCGATTCACCACCGAAGTTGGGCTCAATACCAAGCTATCAATCAACTTTTTACCTTATACTCAACTTCAACTTCTAGGACATGAACTGTTCTCGGTTTGAGCCTATTTAGCCCGGAAATGTCTCTTCTAAAATTTCCTTTGTCTCACCATATACCTACAACATGCCACCATATCAATTTAACCCGCGTATCAAAACAAGTAGACCAAGTCATCCTTGTGACTATCTACCGGCGAAGAATTCAGAATAGCCAAAAAGAGCAGAACAAGAAGCTCAAAAAATATGGCGAGCCGAAGTCGAGCAAAGGGGATAAAGAGGGGCGCCATATTCTGCCGGGTGAAGTTCCAGGTGACATTAGACATTGTAAGGCATTTTTGTTGGACGAGACCCGTTGAAAAATTGAGTTGTTTATACTGTTGAGTCCTGGCTGGACCAGGCTGGAGTTAAGATTAATTAAACGTCATAGCAGAGGTTTATATAGACTCAAATATCATTCATTATTTGGCAGAACAAGTGAATTAATATGGGAAAGGGGGTTTTCATTGTCGCTCTTAGATTTCATCAGGCACTCCGTCTCTGTAGCAAGCTGTCCATTTCACAGACCCATCAAGTATTGCAATATTGTTTCACAACTACGACCTGGATGGATATTCACACTTCCGAAAACTTTCGTTGGTTCTTTAACTAGAAGTTTCCAGACTCAGCTTGCAAAACAGAATATGTTTAACACTGTCCAAGAATCTATCCACAGACTCTCTGACATAAAAATATTCATTATAATAACCGGTAATCACGCATTTGGTCTGCTAAGACCACCGATACATGACCAGGTAGAAATAGAAGATTGATCCATACACTCAATATCACTAAGCGAGGGGGTACTGGGTATGAGTATTCCTGGGGCGGAGATTACGAAAATGCAAGAACCATCATTTCGCAATACTTATCACAGGTATCTAGAGCGGGAAAAAGGTTCCGTGAACGTATCTGGTTGTAAGCTTCAGATGATATCGATTGCGCAGGAAATTCGGCTAGATCTGAGCTTGTAAGTAGTTCGAGCACATACACACTCATTAGCCAACCCGCAACATGCATATGACTTTATATGCATATAAAATGTCGATTGCTGAGACCAACCACATTGAAAAATATTCTCTTCGACAAGATAAAGGAGCTGCGTTTCATCTGTGAAGCTTTTTTGGCATTCAAAAATTACTGTGGAACGAAATGAGAAGTCTTTGAGCTTTTCTTGAGAAACTGAAGAAAAAGATTAGGGTTCTTTTATATAGTACTTTCAATCTAAATTGAAAAAATGTTCTCAATTCAGATTGGAACTGTGGGTGATCGAGGGAATGGAAAATGGCATGCGTTAACGGCAAGGTTGATGAAACTAAAATGCTTTTACACACGTACGGTCACAAGTTATATTGTCAAGGAAATCCTCATTTACCCTATTGGAGAGACAAAGCTGAGAATTTACAAACGTTGAGAAAACAACGATCGCTTGGTGAGTTTGAAGGGGAAACTTACATTATGACGTCCCTGGGCAAGCTTTGATACCAAATGACAATTTTCAGACAATACTATTGATCACCGCAGATTTAACCTTCGCTACCTACTTTGATGAATCGAAATCTACGGGACGCCTCTCGATACATCAATGAGGTTGGAGGTTGAACAATTTTCAATCTTGATAATAAGTAAATCTAGGCTCTGTTATTGCTTGGCTACCCTATCGATTCCACCATCTAACATGTATTCAATCTCACTGCAGTATATAAAATCAATTGGTGATTGTCCTCTATACAAAGGATAGATCTAAAGATTAAAGTTATTCACGGCCGTACTAAACATGTTCAACCAGCACCTAACCTACAAGTTAACCGTAGGCTAGAACTAGCTTCCCACCATCACTTTATGATGCAAAATATAGGTAAGCTTCGAAGAATATTACTCCAGACCCCTTGAAAGTATCACTTTGCAGACGATATACAACGACGGAAAGTTCATCCAGACTGATAATAAACTTTACAAGACATTTTACAGTCAGCAAGTAGTATAAGAGTTGCCAAACAACATGCCTTACTTTTCAAGCATCAGCGACACAATGTGGATGTGCTGTAATAACGCATCGAGGGATAATCAAGGGGTGAGTTTATTCCCAAGAATAATACAAGAGGCTAATGATATGCTGACCTGAGATTCAAGTGCGGTGAACGTAATAAGATGAAGTCGGACAAATGTAGCAAATGCTCTCATGAAAAATGCGATGAATGCAGCGTAACGCGATTACAGTTGTTGATGGAGGACTTCATAGACACTGATAAAGTAAAGGAAGCGTTGGAGTCGCAGTTAAAGGAAACTTCGGCAGTAAAATCTACCAGAAAAGTAAATGATATTTAAGGACAGTGCTGGTCGACAGGTATTTCGCGAAATCGGATTGGGGGAGATATCATGCACGATCGAAGGCATTCAAAATCTCGAATTACACTCTCAACGAACATAGAGGCAGGCACAATATGGAATCGCAACGAGAGCCAGGCACATCTAGTTGGTCGAAATATGGAGATAAGATTTAAGGGCAGTCAGTGCGATGTATCGAGGGAAATCTGTGTCTGCACTTGCAGATAGATTTATGGCATGAATGCGATTTTGTCTCTCCAGAGTTTTAAGACTATCATTTGACATCGAATTTGGGGTGGGATCCATCAGGATGCATTAGCATGGGAGATTTGTGCTGCGGCGTACCTCAAATGAGTGCATGTTTCAATATTCTGATAAAGTAACACCGTTCATCACTCTGCGCATATATGTCGCTGATAGTCTCTGTGCTGTGTTTTGTTTGAAATTGGTACTATCTCGTTTGAACGATCGCTCACGAGACTTCTGTTACATCATCGCGACACATAAGCCCTGACATGCTTTATTTTTCATAGTTCCATGGTATCCTAACGCCATAACGTGCATTCGTCTCAAGCCAAATACCTCAGAAAGCTGGAATAGCTCGTTCTAGAGGATCCCTTGCCGTCTCCCAAGCCAACCAATCCGACCTTGTAGTACTGCAGTGCCATTAGAATTTTATCCCGAGTCATTTGTACAGACAACTTACGGTAATAGTCCCATTCCATTAACCTTCCATATTCCTAGCGCCAAAGCTATCACTTGGCATGCAACATATGCCAGTTTAACAACACCCAATTTTCCTCTTGTTCCTTCACTCTCAAAACGTTCAAATGCTTGGTTTGTAGCCATAAGCCCCATCAGAGGATTCTTGAATGCCATAACCACCATCATGATGGAAAATATTTGAAGAGAGTTTCCTGACATGTACATCATAATCGCCGTCATTGGAAGTTGTTTGACAGGGGCCAAAGCCACTTCCCATGCTTTCTTGATCTTCAGTGTATCCATTTCAGCGGGAGTCGGAGGTTGTCGTGGAGTTTTGGTGGTTTGTTTCTGGAGAACACCATTTTCAGCAGACGGTCAATAGTATATAGGTTGGAAATAACATACTCGGCTTGAAGAAGAGGAAGCTGTGTATCCTGGAGGATCTGGAATACCTGCTGATTTTGGCTTCGATAATGGTGGAGTATTAAGATCTACAACCCATTGAGGGGGAGGGGGAGGTGGTGAAATCGCGAGCTCCGCCATTTTAATAAATAACGTTTCGGCGGTTGAAGGATAATAGAGTAGCCTCGTATTCTTTGTAGATTGTCGTCGTCGAACGCCGTGTCAAATCAGGTATTAAGGCAGAAACCACAAATATATTAGCCTACCTAGCAGATAGCAAGGAAGCGGTACACTCTTGATGGAACAAGCTTCCCACGCTAGCTTAAATCCGCGATCCCGAGCTTACTAGAGCCACCCCTTTAGGTGATCTTTACTTCACGTCGTTCTCAAAATCCATACTGAGTTACACGAATTACAAACATTGTATTTATATTTGATAAATAATATCTGCGAAATTCAAAATTCCTCAAGTCGATGGAGAGATATCTGCGACAAACTCGAATACTATACTGCCCGTGATTGTGGCGCATTGTCGATTTACCCTGTGGTGCCGGCTTGGGAAACAAACGATCTCAGTGGTCGACGCATTTCTTACGAGATTGAACTGGGAGGGTTTCGTGTACGATCAAAGGTACAGCGACAAAGTCACCATATACACAAAGGGATTGAGGCTCGCACATCATGAGCTCAGGCGGGGGAGATGCGAAGCTCTTTGCAAGGGTATGTCACTTGGATCAATTATCATACAATTTCACAGTTTATTATATATCATTTGCGCCTCAACTTCCTTTCATGTGCTCGCCCGATTTGTTGCATATTTGTAGCACCTAAGATGCTTGGGGTCTTATGCTTTGCAAGATTTCAATCATCTTGGAGTTCACAATGAAGGCGCACCCTGCCATTATGTTTCTACCTTCCTATATACCACCAACCGGATATGGATCAGTTGGCTCACTTTATAATCGTTCTCCACAGGGCAAAGTCGCGGAACTACGATTGGAATTGAATAGTGGTGGAAAGAAAGACAAGAACCATGCCGCGAAGAAGATCGCTTTGAAGAAGATTGTAGCCAACATGACCATGAGCAACAATGATATGGTCGCTTTGTTTCCAGATATTGTTGGGTGTATGCAAATACCCAGCTTGGAGATTAAGAAGATGTGGGTTGACTAATTATATTGAAAGTCGCGCGAATGAATAACTAACACAAAAGTAGGTGTTTCCTGTTTCTGGTCAATTATGCTCGTATGAAACCAGATGTCGCTGTCAAGGCTTTACCTACTTTGCAAGAGGCAAGTTCCAAATTCCGCACTTCTCTGCTGAAACTAACCATTGCGGACCAGGATATGAATGATTCTAATCCTCTTGTCAGAGCTCTTGCATTGCGCACGATGTCATACATTCACGTTCGAGATTTTGTCGAAGCTACAGTACCACCTACAAAGCAACTCCTTCGAGACGCAGACCCGTATGTTCGCAAGACGGCAGCTTTCTGTGTCGCAAAATTATACGATCACGATAGGCACTTGGTTGAGGGCTCAGATCTAATCGACAGATTAAATTCGATGTTGAGGGACGATAACCCGACGGTTGTGGCTAGTGCATTGGCCAGCTTGATGGATATCTGGGAGAGGAGTGATGCTATCAAGTTAACTATTGACTATGGCAATGCCTCTAAGATGGTTCAAATCCTCCCAGACTGTTCCGAGTAAGCATCCTACTCTCCAATTTTCCATTGAACGACCTAACATTACCAACCAGGTGGGGCCAAACATATATCTTGGAAGCCTTGATGTCGTATGTTCCACAAGAGTCCTCTGAGGCCTTATTGCTAGCGGAGCGCATATCTCCACGTTTATCACATTCAAATTCTGCAGTCGTTCTTACATGCATAAGAGTAGTTTTGTACCTCATGAACTACATTAATGATCAAAAGCAAATTTCGGCATTATGCCGGAAGCTCTCGCCCCCTTTAGTCACTCTATTGGCGAAGGGTCCAGAGGTTCAATATCTCGCATTACGGAATGCACTGTTAATATTACAAAGAAGGCCGGAAGTTCTACGCAACGATATTCGAGTATTCTTTTGCAAATATAATGACCCAATTTATGTCAAAGTTACCAAGCTGGAGTTGATCTTCATGTTGGCGAACGAAAAGAATATCCAAGAGGTGCTTACCGAATTGAGAGAATATGCCACAGAAATTGATGTTCACTTCGTCCGCAAATCAGTCCGAGCAATCGGAAAGCTTGCAATCAAAATCGAGCCTGCGGCTAGACAGTGTATTAATACGTTGCTAGAGCTAGTCGCCACAAAGGTCACATACATTGTGCAAGAAGCAACAGTGGTAATTCGAAACATATTCAGAAAGTACCCTAATCAGTACGAGTCCATAATTGGTACATTGTGCGAGAATTTGGATTCGCTAGATGAACCCGAAGCCAAGGCTGCCATGATTTGGGTTATCGGACAATATGCCTCACGGATAGAAAACTCCGATGTATTACTTGAAGATTTTCTCTATTCATTCGCGGATGAGCCAGTGGAAGTTCAGCTTGCTCTTCTCACGGCGACCGTTAAACTGTTCATTCAAAGGCCAACAAAAGGGCAAGAATTGGTTCCTAAAGTATTGAAATGGGCCACAGAAGACACAGATAACCCAGATTTGCGGGACAGAGGCTACATGTACTGGCGTCTGCTATCTTCAGATATGGCCACAGCCAAAGCTATTGTTATGGGTGAAAAGCCTCCGATCACAGCTGAATCGGAGAAACTCGACCCTGCCACTCTTGAGGAGATGTGCCTTAACGTTGGAACTCTCGCTACTGTTTACCTGAAACCTGTCCAGCAAGTATTCCGTTCCGCTCGCCCACGTCGCCTTACAGACTCGCCCGCTCTACAAAAGCAACATCTTCCAAATGGGAATTTGGACGCTCAGAAATCACTTTCTGCATTTGGAAACTCCCAACCTATGATGAAGCCTGGTGGACAAGGTGATCTCGCTGCAGCAGTCGATGCAGCAGATGCGTTCTTTGCCGGTGTTGGCCAGCAAATGGCAAGCATGAACTTGAATGGACAGGACGAAGGATTCGGTGGTAGTCCTGCCGTTGGTAGAGGCGAGATGCAATATGTGGTTAATCAGAACGCACCCGAGCAAGTTTATCAACCTGCAGTAGGACAGGGTTCCAACGGTGATTTGCTTATGTTTAATTGAAAGTTTTAGCGACTTATTTCTGCTACGGTATTCGGGGAAGGGTTTTATGGCTAAACATATTTGTACTCGATATGATATACTAAATAAATGGGAATCTTCTTTTTTCTTCAATTACTGTTTTCGAAATTTAGGATAAAATAATTACAAATAATTGACGAAGTAGTATGCTCCGGGTCGGGTATCAATAGTTAAATGGTACTGCTTGTGAGCGATAGTGAAAACTGGAAAAATGCGATGAAGGTATTGATTACTACACGCTAGCAAAGCAGATGCAAGCTTCCATCCAATATTGAAGAACTTTTGACTTTAGAAGCATAACTACATTCTATGGTGCCACGATTGATTTCCAATTGTAACGTTTTACCTGAAAGTTCACACGAATTAGCTGAAAATTATTCATCCTTAAACTACTTGATCATGTTATTAGGAAAGTTGAATGAAATATCAATATATGTATATGTATGTGCTCAGTCATTACCCCGCGGAACCACACACTCTGCGATATGCAACAAGAGACTTCTTGACTGGGGTGATTGGTAACTAGTGTAACTGACATCCTTGGCCAACTGATGTCCCTAACCGAGCTGGACCCCTTCATCCTCTCACAGAAGGTCTCAGTGCCACCAACACCCGCCACATCATCCTTCCAAGTTTTTTTTTTGATGCATGGCTTTGGCGTTGATCACAGTATATTTCGTCATTAGAGGTGACTTTGATGCATGGGAATTCTATCACTTTTCTATCCGCTCGTTAACCTCGACTAATTTCCCATTCGGGACTTGATTTCCAAAACCTTGTCAGCAACCGTAGTCATAATTTATCCATTCCTCCACTCCCTTTCAACCCCTGCCCCATGTGCGGTGACCATTTCAATTATAGTCGCACCACGTGCGGATTGCAATTCTTCTAATACTGTAGAATCACATATCTGCAACAAGCAATGCAAATTTCCCATCATCGATTCTTCCTACAATCTATCTACAGAATATTATGACTCCAATGTCCAGATCCATTAGTAATTTATAATGACGAAGCTCCTGTCCTTCCTGTTACCAATCCAGTAGTTCTTCATCGGGGACTTCGGCTTGTTTTGCGCTTGTTCTCAGTTCCTTGCCTCTTAGTAAGGGTTTCGACGTTCCAAGCCATGTAGTCCCTGGTATTATATCTTAATTCCTTAAGATGAACGAGTTGAAAACTATGGAATCTCAGATAGCGATTTCAATGAGGATGATAAATGCCCCGAAATTCTATCTGGCCGTTTGTGCAAGTGATCTTTCTGCGCTCGCTTCAAAATGTAGAAACGCTATGATAGATATCCAACAAGGTCCGCGAGGACTTGGACAAAGGAAATAGAAGAGTGAAGCTTATTTGATCTCTAAACTGCAATTTTCAAACGCGCGATCCTGGGCCGTGATGCAGCTTTCCGCACGGGAGATCGGAAAGGAACTGTGCATTGTGGATGAGACCTCAGCATAGAGGACATGCAGTTTTCAACTTGGTCAGGAGTAACAGGATTTTCTTTGTCCTAGAGCATGTGCGTATATCTCCTAAGAAGTAAGCAGCTGGTCGACCCTTGCTACAAACACACATTTCTCCGAAAGTGACTTTCCGTAACAAACAGATGAGTCCATGAAACAGGATCCCTTAAAGCTGCAAATGTTTACTTTTGGGCTAACGAAAACTGCATTGTAAAACATAATCAGATGTCGGTAATGGAAGCATGCATAACTACACGGTCGAAGGTTTCGAGAGAAGATTGTGGATCGACAGAACTTTTATTACATCAGTCAGATATTAGGAAAGGGTCTGAGCCATCTAGAAAGTCATCGTATGGTCTCACGCTCCAGAAACCCCTATATATCTATAAAGATATGATCCCAAGTCCTACACTCGAGTGATTCCAAGCACAACGTGTATTGTACCTCGTCCACTCTCGATTAACTTGTATGTTGATACAAGTCCCTCAAAAACAAACCCAACAATCAATCAATACTTAAAATGCCCAGTTTTGTCTCAACGATTAGAGGTGGCTGCAAAATACTGACGTCCTTAACTTCTACCTTTTTCGGCTTCAAAAGATGGTTCCATCGTGAAGTCAGGCCAACACTCGAGGGCATCATCTCCACAATCAATCGTCTATACCGTAATCATGCGCGGCCCTTCATCTCACGCTCTTTCCAATTCATCTGCGAGCACCCACTTCCAATAGCCCTTGGGATTCTGAGCATCGCCGTTATTATCTGGCCTGGCATTGTTACTGCGCCATTTCTTACTCTCTTGGGTTTTATGATCTTAGGTCCTGTTTCTGGTAATTGAATCTCAAATCTTCTAACTCCTCCATCATTCATCCCCTGTTGATTATCTTTTCAAGCTGCTCTTTCTTCCGAGATAGTCGACTAACGCAGGCCTACCTTAGGATCCATAGCCTCACTCATTCAGGCGATGCTCGGAAACATCACTGCTGGTAGTGTATTTGCGGTATTACAAAGCGCCGGTATGGGAGGTTTCGGGCTTGTGATGATTAATGGTGTTGTTATTGGGATCGCTGCGTTGGGCTTAGCTATGATTATTATTTACTTGATTGCGAAGTGGAGAGTCTAGAAAGAGAAAATGATGTGGAATGGAGCGATGATATGGTGGCTAAGTCTGTCGAGTGGCTGTGGGTTATCGTGAGCTGGTCGGGATGGATACTGTTAATGAGCCTTACGTAGATGAGAAAAGAGTAGTAGTCTATTTTTTGAATGGTTACTCCAGAGTCCAGACTCAGTAATATTTTGTACCATTCAGACAAGTGAAACTCATATATGATTGAGTTATTTTGCATAAGCGAAAAGAAACAACATTTTTGGTGCATGTTAATTTCTACAACTATAGCTAGGTCTTTAGTGACTACCTAGGTAGTTAAGCAATACTTGATCTGTCCGTGGATTTTCAGAATACAATAAAACAAAATTCTTCTTAAATTCGCATGTTAAGAATGATCTATAACCAGTTCGTAACCGGGTGCCAGAATTCGTGTACACGAGTACTGTCAGAAATGGAAGTCGAGTGGCTCCCATATTTATAGACAATTTACAATTCTCTCTGAATATCATGAGCCACTAGGAAATAGAGCTATAGTGTTAATTATGGCTTTGAAAGATAATAATAACTGTCTAAAAAGAAAGTATGCTAAATTATATAGCTCAAAGATCGAATCTTGCCGAGGAACAGAGTATTTAGGGTAAAGAAGCTAACGAACAACGCCTGCAACAAAGAAACCCAAGAAAATCAATATGTCAAACTCATAAACCTTCCTTCCCATTCGCTCCTCCCTCCGTTTCGAATGCCTTCTTCATAAATCCATTTTCCAACCCCTCCTCGAGTGATCTGATACCCGATCTCCAAGTTATCCTCTTCTTCCACCTTTTCCGCCGCATTGTTTCCTCGCTCATCTTCACTCTTTCTATACCCAGCGCCAGGGAACTCCCATCCAATCTTAACCACTGTTCTCTTCGCTTCTCCATTAATCAACAAACTCGGCCTAACCACCATCCACCTCTTTCCTTCTCCTTCTCCCGTCCACCTCACAATTTCCTCCTCCATTCGTATCTTATCCTCAAACGGGGTTTTTCCAAGACTGTACAGCGGTCTCATCTTACAAGGGATATCCCTTCCTTTCTTGCTAATTCCTGTTGTGCTAACCACTATCACTTTCGTCTTCACATTCTTTGGTCCATACTCTAGTTCTAGAGAATCCAATGTGCTCAAGATACTTTTGACACCATCCTGACAAAGAGTTGGGTCTGACCATTTCATTGAGAAAGTGGAGGCACGGATGAGAGTCATGCCTAGAGAAGAGACAACGATATCGACGGTGAGATTGGTGGCTGGGTCTATAAGGGCGGATTTTAAGGCGGTGGCATCGCGAATATCGCCTTGAATGATATGAAGATTGGGGTAGATTGTTTTATTGGAGAATTGAGAGAGTTTTGACGGAGTACGACACAAAACATTGAGGTGAGTGGTAGATGAGGAAGAGAGGATTTCATTGAGTATTGCAAGTCCAGTTCCACCAGTCGCACCAAAAAGGGCGATTGAGGGGTTGACTTGGGCTGTAGTCATAGACATGTTGAATATGAGAATCCTATTTGAGTTTTATAAAATGAAGACTGGGTGATGTGAAGAAATAACTTTGTAATTCTTGTAATTGAATTGTGAAATGAAGTGATGATATCGGAATTGAATCAAAGAGACATACCTCGATTTTATACTTAATCAATTCGACATCGTGTACAGACTTATAATTAGATATATCGCTGATCAGGCCAAATTCTAGGACAATGTCTTGAGGGACATTGTTACGCACGTATGTAAACAAAACGTACATTACGCGCGCAGGGGAAGCGAATCCTTTACGTCAAATGAAGACTTCACCACTATAAGAGTGCCAGAGAGGTAAGACTGAGTGGTGGAATTGCCGTGGCTGTGCGCAACATTCCCCCGACTCCGTACGGAGATAGCTGCGTGAGCTGAAATTGTCCCGACCACGTGACAGCCGGGTGAGAACATAATTCTGAGCTTGTCTTTTCAGATGATCGAATTGCGATGGTCTAGGTTCATTTCAATAACCATAGAGACAAGAACGATTGAATTTTGCTATGGGGATGAGACTTCGGATGGCACTCCACATTCCAACCTGTTCAACTTCCAGTGTTTGAAAATCTGTGGAATACATATACTTGTTCTGGAGAGAAGCATCAATTTTGTGTTTCGAGGGAACAGCTGAACAGTATGGCTGAGGAAGGCAACGTAAATAGGATTCAATTGAACCAATATTGCGGGTGCTACTGTCAATAGGGAAGGTAGATATCATCGTTCGAGTGTTGTGAATAGAGACATGAAATATCAGCCCTGGGGTCGAGCAGGCATACTCCGTGAAGTTCTCTTCACATTGATAGAATCTGGAGTTGTCCACAGATACACACAGCCTGTAAGTAAATGCCAATTCGCTCATCATGCCTGTATCTCCGGCCACAATTACAACCACCATGATGCCAATGTGAGAATCTGTCATCGATCGGTATTGAAATCAAAGGTCCTACGAGGATAGGGTGCAGGAAACATAACAAGAGAATGACTCGAATGCTGGAGTTCAGAGGGGTTCGCTTTGAATTCAACGACTGCACAGAACTACCTGCGTACGTTATCATGCAAATACATCAACGCTCCAGCCATAACCATAAGGGCCGACCCGGAATACTGGACCTGATTGATAGCCCGACTGCTTGATGATGGTAACGGGTAGCAATTTGCGTTTCTCAGCTAATACCTCCTCAATGATGAAGTTTCTATTACCAGATATGTGATTGCTTGGTCCAATCGTTCTTGGTTCATGTGACCAACATACGCAAATTTGACATTTTGTTGCACATCTTTAAATTGTGTTGGTTTTTTTTTGGCCTGGTGGGCGTTGTTCGTTTGCTTACACATCCGAGTTTTATCCGAAATGAAGCTAAACAGCCCACTTCTCGTAGTTTCCTGGTCTGACCGTCTGATATTCACACCTTTACAAGTTCATATCTCGACATACAAGGAAACACCCAGCTCTTATTTTGACCTCGACAGCAACCTCCTCATTGCACTCCTACTCAAGAAGCATATATCGATATCTTCATTATGGTAACAAACCCTTCCTACTCCTCCGGAAAACGCGCCATTAACCAGTTCGATCAATTCTAGTCTTCAGAATCGCGCCTCTATACGTTCAGCACCGAAACGAAGGCACATCTACGTAAATTTAGACTTGGGACTTCGCGCGCAAGTGATCCTCAAGCTGTTATATGTTTGTCTCCCTCTCCTTTCAAGATATTTGAACGTTCCTCCAACCAATACCCCACAATGATTACACACCAGTTGCACCACCACCTTCATATAACCCTCGGGTTATTGCTGAGAAACAACTTTGATATTATTTAAATGAGTATGGGATATAAAACATCATCAAACTGCTGGACTGTTATGTGAAATGGAATGCCTGCTGATTCCCTCTTATCCCTTAGATCTGATTGATAAAAGCAATCTCGAAATAAAACAAGATGAAGATGGAGTTGTATATAAAGATCTCGAATCTATAGGTGACGACCTGCCAGATCATTCACCTCGTTTTATCCTCCTAAGCTATCCTTGCACACTGGTATGTTATCCCTTTCCTTGTGTTCTACTCATCAAAAGCTAACCTACCCTAGCCCTCTGGCCGTCTCTCCGTCCCATATGTCCTAATCTTCTACCTCCCACCCACAGTCAATGCAGAGCAGCGAATGTTATATGCTGGGGCCAAGGAGCTGATGAGGAGCACCGCGGAAGTTTCGAAAGTGTTAGAAATTGAGAGTGTGGAAGATTTGGAAGAGATACCTGGTAAATTAAAGGGCGATGAGAGATAAATGATGAAATTTGGATAGGAAATGAAACGAATGATGATGGATAAGGATGAATCTTGAACGAGTAACGACTCCTGAAGCGACTCAAAGACCACATACATGAATCAGTAGTTCGAGTTTTCTCAGTGGAGCCTCGACATTGGATACTTTCATTGACCGACCTTGAATCTACTAGGTTAAGGATCTTTCGCGACCTTTCGTAAGTGCCTTGCGTCTGGAATTGTTCAAGGCACGGAAAATATGATGGAGTGCGGGTGAAACAAATAGGGCATAATATACCATAATGTCCGCTTGGGAGAGTTAAAGAGATCTTGAGATCCAACTATAAATACAATATCTACATAGTGAATAACACATATCATCACTCCCAATTATTGACATCACACGATTTTTCTTTTGCATTTAGACCAATTTTGATCATTAACACAAATCACTCTTTTCACTAAGACCACTCTGAATAAAATGATTTAACTTATCTCACTTTCAAACTCTCTTTGTTGATAAAATGTATTTTATTAAATTCTAATAAATATCTAATATTTTGATCTTTTTTATAGTAGTATTGTGGTTTATTAATAATCAAATTCTTTTTAGTTAATAAGGGATTGGGGGGTGTTTATTTTCTTAAAAGTTTGAGAGTTTTTGATTGTATTTTTGGTAAGGAATCGAATCTGTTTAGTGAGAACATTTTAATAATATATTTTATTTTTTCAATTATTATTTATTGAAAAATTGATTAAAGTTTTTGAAAGAGTTTAATTGATATTATTATTTGAATTTGTATTGAATTAATTAGAATTGTAGTAATGATATAGAATGATTTGAAAGAATTTTTTTGAAATTAGATAAATTATTTTTAATAATTTTATTCTATTAATATTAATATTAAGAATAATATTATTCGAATTGTTTTATTGAATTGAATATATTACAAGCTTTTATTTCAATTGAATTAATAATATTAGGATTATATTATTAATGGAAATTGAAATTGAATTAAATATTTTAAATTTAAAACATTTGAATTTCAAATAAAGGTTGAATTTTGAAACTAAAAATATCTAATCTTTTTGAAATCAATAATAATCTTTATTATTTAGAATTCTATTTATATAAAGAGAATAAGATAGATAATAAGATTTCTGAGATATATATATATTTAATTAGAATAATAGTAATGATTGATTTTGAAAAAGATAAGTACTTATTTTATTAAAATATTGAGATTCAAAATTATTATTTTTAATTTTCAATATTATATTTGTATATAATAAAATAAAGCTATAATAATAATAAATATATCAAAATAATAATAAAATTTATTTCTATAAAATGAATTTATATTGAAATGATATAATAATTGAATAATTTAAAATATTTAATTAAAAAATCTAAAAATCACAAATTATTGGGATTTATATCAAAGCTAAAACCAAATTGTTTCAAACCTTACAATAATAAAGTTTCGAAAAGCTCTACCTCGAAATCAAGACCAAAAAGTCTATTTAATTATGTAATCACCGTGTGGTCTGAGGATGAGATAAGATTTAACGAAGAGACTAATGTTTTTCGCACTGAACCATTCGGGCAAAATTTCTTCCTCACACCCTGTGAAGCTCCCCGATAAGGACTACCAGGTAATGAAAGTTGGTCAATTTATATAACCTCGGGGGAAACTTTACATCTGGTAAATCCATATTATAACGCTTCTCGAGCCAGACTCCTCTCAGTGCGCTTTTTGAACCCTGTCCAACACTTCACCACGCCAGTCTTCACTCAAGTTACGTACGCAATGGGTTGTAGAGGAGCAAGTATAATTTCACTACAAACCACGATACGCAGAGAGGATAGAAATGGGCACGCTGCAAGCAGCAAGATGTGGTTTGTCATGTCCATGTCACAATTCATTCATCCCGTAGGGAGCTATTGATTGACCTATACCCATCCGACAATTCAAACCCCGTATCCAAAGCAATTCATTCCATTCCACCCATCATTTCTCTTCAAATCTGTCTTCAATCGATGTTTCTCGCAGTTCCCTTCTCCAACCCTGCGTCCACATCCTCAGTTGATTCATTCTCCACACCCCCGTTTCCTCTCATCTTCTTCATACTCTTCTCAATTGTATTATGGCCTGCTGCCGCTGCCAAATCACTATCATGTTGAACATCAAAGCTCCTTCTCAGATACTCGGGCCCCACAAATGTCAATATGATCACATAGGCGTATACACAACCCATGAAAATACAAATGACCTTTCCGTATTCAAAACGAGATGTTTTGCCTTTGGGGGGAAGAGGGAATTTTTCTCCCAATTGGGCCTCGATAGTCGAACTAGCGGAGGAAACAAGATTTCCGAGTTGGTATGCGGTACCGACAACGAAGGTTCGGAAAGAGCCAGGAGAAAGTTCCATGAGATGAATGGGAATAACACCCCAAGCTCCTTGGACACAGAATTGTTCGAAGAAGGCTGCGGCAATGACGGCGCTGGAAGAGGTGTATGTGTAGGGGTAGAGGAGAGCACCGCCGAGGATGGAGATGACAATTATGGAGAAGCGACGACCGAAGATTTGGGAACAGTAACCAACCAAAGTACCACCAGTCATGGCACCAACATTGGCGACGACTTGGATGACAGTAACAGCGTTTGCTGAGAAGTTGTATTGATTCTTAAGCATGGTTGGGTAGAGATCTTGGGAACCATGAGACTGGATTTGGGTTAGTATGAATACTGTAAGATGTCTTGCGATCAGTGGTGAGGGTAGAGCTTACCATGAAGTTAAAACCAGCCATGAGAAGTACCAAGTAAATCAACAAGAGCCAATGCTCCCTCAATGCTACCTTTCCTTCAGCAATAAAGGTAGCTCCGATATTACCTCGCTCATTTCGAACAAGAACACGCTCCTTGTACGCATCTGTTTCCGGGAGACAGAGACGGAAGATGATGATGAGAACAGGTGGACCTGCACCGAACCAGAACAAAGGTCTCCATCCATGACTAGTGGTATTTACCAATCCTCTAGCAAAAGCGGTTGCGAGAAGATATCCAAAAGCATATCCTTGTTGAAGTATACCGGATATCAGACCACGAGCTTCTTCGGGACAATCTTCAAGCGCGGTAGCGGCAGCGTTTCCGTACAATCCGCCCATTGCGATACCGAACAGGGCTCTGCATGCCAGGAATTGCTTGTATGTTTGACAGAAACCGGTACCGAGTTCGAGAATGATGAACAGAATGTTGTTGACAATGAAGGGCCATTTTCTGCCATATCTATCTGCTGCGAGCCCGAAGATAATAGAACCAACAGATCTCAACATGAGAACCAATGTAATACCCCATGTGATGTCCGTGGTAGTCTTGTCAAATTCCTCTGCGAGGTCCGAAACAGTAAGACTGACTGTAAAGAAATCGAACGCATCCCAAGTCTAGGCAGAATGGTTAGCGGGAAAAAGCTAAGGGTGTCAAGGATCCAGAACATACCCAAGCAACAAACGCCACAAGGAAGAATAGCCATTGTTTTCCATTCAACATAGCCAGAAGTTTGAATGGGTTAGGAGCCTTGTGCATAGGAGGCTTGAGTGTAGAAACTCGGGTCCTGCAATACTCCCCAATGGACATCTTCTGAGGAGATTGAGATTCGTTTGCATGGGCATCATAGTCTGCAGCACCGTATTGGTCTGCCATGTTGAGCTTTGATATCTGCAAAAGAGTTATTAGCTTTCGATATAGGAAATTCTACTGCGATAAGTAGGATTGAATGTATGTTGGTACCTTTCGATTCCCTTATTGTCCTAATTTCGAGTCTTATGATAAGGTATTCAAGCAATTAAGAGATCGATGTCGTTTCCAATTGGAAAGTAGAGTTGCAATATTCTATACTCACTCCAAAAGGGGAGTGATAGCCCGTGTCCACACAAAGCTCGACTTGAAATAAATGAAGAATGAGGATGGTATGATGAGATTGTTTGAGAAATGAGAGACGGGGAACTACCTACTTATCTGTCTCTCATTCGAACGCGCATGTAGCACAAGGAAACTTTCCAGCGATAGTTGGACACCAACTGTTTTTTTTTACGATCTTCCAAGTTCCATCTGCTAACCGTGAATACATGCATGCTTCCATCATCTCCTCTGGGACTCTGATTCATCAGCTGATGATTTAGCGTTCCAAAAAATGTTTGATTTGTTCTTAGCGCAGCCATCATTAACAGTAAATCCTAGCGCTCTCCGCATGGAGAATGGGGGGGAAATGGAACGTATCCAGTGAATAAGCTTGTTTGATCCTGGTTTGTTTGCTATTCCTCGGCTGAATGTAAGCTTGCCATATGCTAGTTGGGTGTCAGATTCAATATCTTCTTTTCCTCTCTCTGACTAGGGTTTTTTGACATATGGCATGGGCTCCCATGATGGTTAGTTAGTATCATAGCATTGCATGGCGAGCATGGTCGAAACGACGACGATGTAAACACAGACCAAGTCTCCCACTCTGTTATACCTACGAAGTATACCACATCTTGAAGTTACTGACTAATAGAAATATGTCTAGACCTTATCTCTAATGACCAACTCCTTAAATTGGTGTCGTTTTTCTTTGCCGATCACAGTGACATATTATCTGTGCAAGTGTGGGGATCCAACTGTTTGGCTTGGAGCTTACTTTACTCCGTAGTAGGCCGCAAATTTTCCAAGAGCTACCTCAAGCCTTAATGTCCGATCCCGAATGGAACGATGCATCCGCACTCATTCTGTACTTTACTAGGTAGGTACCGTACACAAGGCAAGTCTACCGAGAACACACCTAATACGGAGTCAAAACAAAACAACCCCCGGAATGACAAATAGGTTGGAGATTCTCAATTCTTCTCCAGTATATGAGATTGGGATGCCGACGGTCTAATGGAATGGCGGAGTGCATATTTCTTTACCAAACGACTTTCGACCTCACTGTCGTATTGGACTGGATGATATTTTGCATCCGGTGACGCCCTTGCTACTGATGGCGTCCGTACTCAACACCCAGTCAGCATTGGCGCTGCGGTGTGAGCGAGAGAGAGCTGAATAGTTTCGGTACTTCATGATTCGATTCACCTTGGTATCTTGGAATCGTTTCAAGCTTTTATCCCCAAGACGGAAGGCTTTGGCAGTGGTTTAGGAGAGGTTTTACTGCTCGAGGAACCAAGAACTCCTTGAAATATATTTGGGAAATTAGATAAGTCTTGGGACGACGTCGGAATACACCGCCTGCCAAAGTTTGATAGCTTGTTAATTTCCGAGTGTCAAAAATGTGTCAAAATGTCATGTCAGTCTGTGACTAAAAATAATATGGGGAGAGGTCGATCCTCTTGGATATTGTTTGATATGTTTTTGCGTTCATTTTCGTTTTCGTTTTCATTTTCATTTTCATTTTCATCTCTGGCGTCTTGGTAAATTCTGGGCAAAAATCTGGGGTAGAGGGGCTCGGGGTAAAGCTTTCGGTCAAGAATCTCGGCGTGGGTGGTGGAGTGGAGACTTTGAGAGTCTGGGGATATTCTAGTGGTGTCTTGGGACCCGAGAGAGCCAACTTCATAATTCCAGCAATGTTTCTTCTTTCTTGGCTCAATATTCGAACTTCAATGAATTTTTCAAAATTGCATTGAAATTTGATCACAAGCATCAAAGTTGAACAATTGTATCATAACAATATTACCACACGTCTGGATATTGTAACGTGGTACTCAGGCTATTAGGTTCCAGACACAGAAGTCAATTGTACTTTTCCCCTTCATTTCAAGCAACTTCAAGCGAATAGGGTTCGTTACCTTACAGATAAGATAAGACGAAACCAGGTAATTTTTCTATGGGTCACGTGATCGTTAGATCACGATCTTGTTCTACAATCGGCAGGTATTGAAGATTCACAGTTATACTCCCCCTGATTTATGCTTGCTTTATTGGGGTATCAATCTGGAGTTGTGGACTTTGTGTTGCCCAAATGAATTCCGGAAGTTTGAAGATTGAAGATTGAAGATTGAAGATCACCCACCCGCTTAGGCACAAATACTACACCGGATTGCAGTCTGGGTCTAGCTTATCATTATTTTTCTACATGATACGAAATCTACTTCTATTCGGGAAGGTACTGCCTCTTCTTTCATTGAATTTAAAGAATCTACTCGGGTAGCGTGTAAAGCTGCTCACTCCTTCCCGAAACTGATGAGTAGATGTTACCGGAATCGTCCACATCTAGAACGACATTTCGGGAAGTTAGTTACAGTTGAGTCAAATTTGAGTTTTTCGTACCTCAGAGATTATCAATTTGCGTTTGTACCACAGCTAACGTCATATTTCTTGATCGAATTATATTTCTGCGCACAATTTTAAGTGGTCTAGAGCCAAAGACATATCTACCGAGGCCTTTGTCGATTGTTTCCAATCATTGACCCGGTAATGGCAAGCTCCATACAATCTGTGCAAATTACGATGGAGGCCGTTTCTTTAATTTTTCAATCATATCGAGGACGGGAAAGCATTGCATCTACAGGATCGTATTCAAAGTTTGACTAAAGTCAAGGTTAGGCTCATGAACATGAATACGAATCGATGAAGATGACGTGGAAATTGTCATACTTGACGGTCTCTGTAATGTATTGTTGATCTTGAAATCTTCGATCTCTTGGTGATTGAGGCACTCGGCCAGCAAAGACTGCAGATGGGTGGATGTTCTCTGCAAAAAACAATTCAGAGCTACAAACATAAGTTCAGAAGTCTGAGCTTTAAGACTGTTTCTTGTGAACCGCCATACAGGCCTTCTTATTGATGAACCTTATCTTAGTATTGAAAATCCGTTCCAGCTACTCAATTCTAGATCAATTGACAAGTCTCACTGAATTGCTTGGGACATTGGGCAGATAACAAAACTTTCTTGCACCTTTATTTTTTGAATTTGTAACGCGAGCCTGCATCCTTATTGATAGACTTCGATTCCATAACCTTTGGACCCGGCGGGTTTTCCAGTACACATTAACTCTAGCTTCCCCCATGACACAATCAGGAGCGCGACTTCACACACACAAATGTTCAGAGAAATTGGGAAACAATTTAGCAGAACTTGGTCAAGGTTTCAAGTACTATATATTTCTATCGAAGCACCAAATTATTCAAACACAGCACAAACACTATGTACGGGAGGAAGCAACTAAAGCAACCAGTCAAGTGCATCTGGATGCTCAAAATGTTTTATCCTAGCCATGAACGCAATAGTTCTTGCCTCCCGTTCAAAATGTGGACAACCAGAGCTACATATGGTTGAAGTAGATGTTGTAAATTAGATCTACCAACCATATAAAAACATCTGACTCGATGGAGCTACTCTCTCAACGTTAGCTAGAGAACCATCGGCCCTGAGGCCTCAGAGCTTCCTCGTTTGAACGCTAACAAGTTCGTATTGAATTTGGATGAGATGAGGTATACAACCATGAACATTTAAAATGAGGTTAACGAGAATAATATTTCGTTATCGTTGATGTAACAATTGGTACATAAGAAGTTGAGTGACTGCTAGAATACAATAGTGTAATTTTATGTAGTTGTTATTATACAACTCTACGGTAAGGTGCTCATGAGAAATTATCATGTCTATCGCTCCGATTGAGATCGTTTACCTCGCGAGAAACTTTCGACCTATACTCTTCTGTTTCTTACCTAGAGTTGAGTCTTTCTATTTCGTTGTCAGGGCGTGGTACTCAAAGTAGTATACACCATTTTCTACATGCAGCCCACTTTAGTGAAGCAAGTCATAATTTCCACTAGGTGTTTCAGTATGTTCACCAGATATTATACCAATAGAATGATCAATGATATGATAGATCACCGGAAAGATCTTAAAATGCCGAGATTCGATATATTACCTCTCGAACAGGCAATACTGAAGCAATTTTCAGTGAAAACTTTTCATTGAAATTCATTGAATCTCTCCAGGGTTTGAAAGGAATGTAATTGGAACTCTTATGAATTTATACTGTGAATCCTCATCAGTATTTTGGTATGTTACGAATATTATATAACATGGTCTGTACATATTGCAATGGATACCACGCGTCAATATGTACCCATGTGATATAGAAAATTCCGATATCATCTTGCCGAATACTGACTTATACTATACTCATGACTGACCGGGACGTTATTCACCTCATGTAGAATGCTATCTGGACTGATTGTGTGTGAAGTACGGGTTTGGCTTTGCTGTATATGGCGGTTGATAGATGATTTTGTCGGGTTTCCATTTTGTCGATGAGTCTTCACTAGTATCCTTTGGGAGCAAATTTACAGGAACCATACTCTGTGTCTTAGTAACACCATAAGTATATGCAGGGACCAAATACGGTTCCTTCTTGGCAACTTCAGGAACGCCAGATCCGTGATCAGAGGATTCTTGCGTGCTGGTGGAACTAACTCTAGACGGAGCCCGCACACTCCTAGAATCTCGTGGCCTGGCACTATGATTGGATCGGATTTCATGTTCCTTTCCTTTTCCGTTATTGCTACTGTGTTTTGCTGGTCTAGATCCAGTGGATGCTTGAGAACGATCTCGAAGTGACGTTGTATCTGAATTGAGATATACGCTTGTTCCTGATCCAATGGATTCTATAGAACTAGGTGGAGGTGGCAATATAGTTGAAGCTGGATATACGCATGTTCCTGATCTGGAGGAAGTGGTATTGCTAATTTGAGACGGAGCCTTAAAACTCCCAGAAACAGTGGATGTATGAGTATGAATTTTAGTTGACGTCAAATTCGAACCAGACATTGCGCTTCGTGGTGGTGGTGCGTAGGAATCGTTATTACCAGAATGAGATGGAGCCACGGGATCCTCAGAGTCTCGTGATCTAGCACCATGATGGGATTTGACTTTATGTTCCTTTTCTTTTCCGTTACTACTCTTCGGCTTTACTGATCTAGATGCAGTAGATGCTTCAGAATGAGGTGGAAGTGGCGTTCGAGTTGAACTGGCGGTTATGTCTGGTGGTGCATAGTAATCGACATTACTAATACTATCGAATGGTGTTACCTGATCTACCGGACCCTCAGAATCTCGCGATCTAGCACCATGCTTGGATCCAACTTTATGTTCATTTCCTTCCCTGCTATCACTCTTATGAGTTGTTGATTTATGAGAACGATATGTACGTGGCGTCACAGTTTCATCGGAATCTTCGCCTCGTGATGGTTGTGCCTCCAATCTCCCAGAACGCGGCTTTCTAGAACTATGTTCGGATCCAACATCCACCTCCATTCTTCTGCCACCATGTCGGAGACTCACACGTATAGTTGGATCGTCTGATACAGTGGACATGTTAGAGTCAATTGGATCTTGCGTCGAAGGTATATCGGGTTCTACACCTGGTGGTGGTACGTGGAAATATGCACTGTTATTCTTGGACGAAGCCGAGGAACGCGTCGATGTCTTTGTAATGCTGGATCTACCATGAGATCTGTCTCCATCTCTTCTCTCATGTCCGTCTCCTCTGTGCTTTCTGTGCTCTCTATCTTCTCTGGGTTCTCTGTCTTCCCTGTCTCTTCTAGATTCTTTGGACTCTTTATACTTTCTGTACTCTCTGGATTCTTCGTCTTCTCTGGGCTCTCTGTCTTTTCTATCCCCTCTAGATTCTCTGGGTTCTCCTGGTTGTCTCCTTTCTCTCCTTTCTCTCGTTTGTCCGCTTTCTCCCTCTTCCTCGCAATCACCACCTCTACCATATTGTTCCAACATTCTTCTAGACGCTTCTTCAGAGGACATACCGGGTCCAAATTCATATTTGAGATTTGAAGACACCCTAGAATCCGGCTTTTTGCTTCGTCCACTCGGTGCGCCAGATCCAGACTGACCACCTCTGCTAGCCATACTGATTAGTTAATTTGTGGTGCTGCCGTTACCTTTGCGCCTGTAAGTTGGATTGAGAGATATGTCCTTTATTGTCTGTAGTTTGCGGTGACGATGAGTATATTTTCTCGAGGCCAATTCACCCGTTATGTTGCGTTATTGCTCAGATAAGAACTGTTATTCCGAAAGTTGAGAATGGAGATGTGATGAATGGATATTGAAATCAAGTTGAGTGGATAATGTAAATAATAGGGTTGACATGATATGTATATATGGGTCTTTCTATCTAGCATAAATTCCTGGAGCCTAATACCAACATTGGCATCTGTTATTTCTTCTCCAATATATCTGTGGGAATGACTGTGCTACGGGGGCAAAGATCTACATCGACCTGGTCTGAATTCTAGATTTTTCGAACTCATTCAAGCTTGAAACAAGACTAATTCCCAGAACAGTAACTTATGAGCGATATTACAGGGAGTTATCAAGAGTAAATTTGTATACAGTTCAAGATAAGTATTGCCTAGTAGGCAGACCTATAAATCTGGGGTTAAAGATAAAATTGAAAGGTCGTAGCCATGGCCGCAATTCGAAAATCGGGGCGGTAGTTTCACCTGAGAGTGGTGGTATAGACGTGGTCTGCTGTTAGGCCGGACTGGGATTCAAAGGATTGATTTAGATTTTCGAGTGTAATTCTATTGGGGATATGGGAAAGAGGTCGTTTTCAGGGTCGTTGCGGAGTTTTTTGATCCAGAGGTCACTCGACGTCGATATTGGAAGTGAGATTCGAGCAAATTATAGTGCGGATGTAGAATTGCAGACTCAAGGAATACGTAATGTAGTATTTTGAATTTAAAATTCAGAGGGAGTCCCATTTTGAGTTGAGTGGAAGATGGTGAAAAATATATATTGATGAGAAGAAGTAGTAGTGATGCTCAAGTTCCATATGAACCTAGAAATTAATTTGATCGCAAACCTTTCGAACGCAATGTATATAAATCAAGATGGTAAAAGCAAGAGGGAATCCATTACATACATTATTAAAAGATTGGGCTTTGAATATGCTCAATAGCTACCTATTTCAATACACAATCATCATCTATCTCTCGACAGAGATAACTTTATCATATACAGTTTCCATTACTTCCCCCTTAAATTTCACATACCAACCGAGTTCTCGGGTGTAAGTCTATAATAAGGCTAATCACTATACAAAAAGTTAACCGCGCTTGGAAATTTATGCAAGATATGCCGAGTATATGAGTATACATAGAATGACAATATCTCAATCAACGTCATATTGCAATTTAGTATGCGTTTGTCCCCGAAGACTAGCTCTCCATATATGAATGGACTTTTCGCTGTAATATCTTGCACTGTACGCTACGGAAAGAAAATAAGGAGGTGGCATATATAAATAAAAACACATACTAGGTAGGCACACACATATACATATATACACGTTGTGAATTTTCATCAAATCAATTAATCAGGAAAGAAAAAATATTTTAACTCCAACAGTGCATTTTCATCCCATGTAAATAATTTTTCCAGAATCCCACGACAGAAAGAGCCAATCTAAATAAAGTTCCAAAAACGCCAACAAGATATGCGGCTCCAAATCAAATCATGCAAACCCAAGCGAAACGTCCGGCAAAAATCCCAAGGTAACTCCATTTAATACTCCAACCCTCCAGCTTTCGCAACTCGCAAGAGGAGTTCGTCATTCATTTACCCCAAGAATGAGCTATCTTTTTCCGTGAATCTAGCTCCTTGGGTTTCGGCTCCACCCGAGGTTTGTTACCACTTGCTTTCCTTACAAGCGCATCTTTGCCTGTGAGTACTCTCCCTCTTGGTACATGATTTATCGACTCATATTCGTCAGCTTTCCTTAAGAAGTCCGATGCCGCTTGCCAATTGGTACTGATTAGGCCTCCCGTCCCACGGCCTTCACCAGAAACATCAAATCTCTCAAGCTCGCGCTCGCATTCTGGAATATCATCAAGTGGCTGGGCTCGATTATCTGCACTTGAAAAAGCAACTGTTTTCCCGTCTCCTCCACTATTTCCTTCACCTACCCTCCGACTTCCAGCCCGACTTCCACTCTGACTTCCACTCTGACTTCCACTCTGACTTCCACTCTGACTTCCACCATACTTTATTGGGTTCGAAGGTCTTATACTACCTCTGTCTGATTGTGAAGATGACTTACCCTTTCCTGGTTCTGAAGGGAGCTTACCATCCCCTCCATTATCTCTTTCACCTCCCATCTGACCTCCAGTTTGACTTCTACCATCATCGCTTCCACCATTTCTTATTGACTTTGAAGGTTTGGTATCACTCCTGCCTGATTGTGAAGATGTTTTATTCTTTCTATCATCTTTTTCACCTCCCCCCTGACTTCCACCAGTTTTCGATGTTGAAGACCCACCCTTCTTTCTTACAAAATGTCCCTTACCACTTATAGTTATACTTTTCGCTTCTGAAGAGGTTCTATCTCTTTCCCATCCTCGAGGTTTTCTGATATCCGATGCTTGAGATCTTGTATCGTCGTTTATGGATTCCGCATAGTAAGGTTGTCCACCACCTCCAACTGACTCTGCATGGGGACTTGATTCTCGAGGCATTCCATAATGCCTTTCACCATCTCCACCTTCATCTTCATGATGTGATTGCTCTCGAGTTCTTCCATCGCCGTGTGTCCTCCCATGATGTGATTTAGCCGATCCACTATCTCTACGATGTGGTTGCTCTCGAGGTGTTCTATCGTCTCCTCTGCCCAATTGACTTGATCCTCTATTTCCATGATGTGATTGCTCCCCAGGTCCTCTATCATCTCCTCCTGCGTATACATCACTACCATTCCAGGCACTGTGACCTCTAAGTCTTTCATCCTTCTCCGGCACTTTCGATGCCTTGGATGGTGCTTTATGATGTATCATTGATGCAGATGGAGGTGCTTGTCTAGACGATACTTTTGATACTTTTGAAGATGGTGGTGCACTAGATGATACGAATGATGCCTCCGATAATGCTGCCACCGATCCTGGTGGTGTCTTGGACGTTGTTGCAGAATAATAAGATGGAGGGCCGGCGTTCGACACACGCCTAGGATCTTGGCTTCGCGAACTTTTCTGTTGTTTATACAGAGCTTCCAATCTTTCGATGTCTTTATCACTAGGCATTTTGATCTGAAATGTTTATTGAAAGCTCGATAGCTGTCTCTCTATATCACGCCTGTGAATGCTGAATGCTGAAACTGAGTAATCTGTCTAACTTTTGGATTGTGTTTTCAATGTAAGAGGGTGATTGTAGAGTAGTATTGAACACAATTTGGACGATCAAAGTAGCTATTATAGTGTAGAATTTTGGCCAACCCGTTCAGTCCACAAACAAATTTGTACGCTACCCAATGTTCAATTGTTGAAGCCTACAGATTATTCAAAAATGGACGTTTTGAAGACGTACAAAGAATAAGAAATGGGGCCTCTGGATACCAATTTATAGGTCGAGACCTCCCCGTCGTGTACCGTCGCTTGAGTCATCTATAGATATGCTAGGCAGCACATTTACCTGGGCCACAAAATCGGTGAATTGAGATTTACAGAGAGAAAAAAAATGCTAAAAAGGATATATGAGTGACCCTGCTGACAGTTCAACCAACAATCAACACAAGAATGTTGGAACACTAAGATTCTACCAACAATAGGCATCTGTCATATTCTAATAGATAGAAAAGAGTGTTACCAGTAGCGAGAATTCTAGAATACGCTCTTCTACTCTTTCCAAAACAAAATGATTGACACGGGGAGGGGATGTTCAATAATAACGAATGAGACAGTCTACAGTCTACAAACTCGATCATTTGATCAGAGCTTCACAAGTTTTAGGTAAAAATTGAAATAGAATTTCGATATAACTACATTAATAAGAGTGCCAAACACAAACCTACATGTTTAAGAAATTCGAGAACAATTATCACATTAATAGAGTATATGTTGAAGTTTTCATGATCCTGTGGTGAGAGGATGCCCATGGAGCTAATCTCAATCAATACTAGTAGAAATTTCACTCCATAGATTCTTTCCTCTTCAGCCATTCTAGAACAGTGTAGATGTCTTCACGTTCTACACAAATCTTCACAGTATGCGTGGTTGGTGCCGTTTGACATTCATCCAAAGGAACGAGAACAGACGGCGCACGTCCATGTATTACGCGGCATGGTATCTTTTCCAACTGATGTTTGAGAACTATCTCAGTCTCCGGAACAGAGATATATAAACAGTAGGTACATGCTTATGTATGTTTGTGTGCAGAACGTATGAGATTCAAGATGAGGACCATGTGATGATGTGAATGGGACGTCAACGAGTAAAGATCTTGATCAATAAGATAGCCACTCTAAAGCCACACATGATTGCTGGATAAGGTTGCATCCATGCTATCTGGACCCCATATAGGAAGGTTGATATATCTGTGACCACTGACGAGGGTGTGAACGTTTGCAGATCCTAGGAAGACTACGGAATCGATGATTGAGCAGCTAATAACTACCTAGGTAGTGGTTGTAGCCGTCGTTGGTTGGAGTTTTATAGTTTCAGTAGATGCTAGAGAAGCACGAAATTACGTGGCGTTTCGTATTGATATGTAGCAACTTGAAGTTGGAGTCGTTCGTATATGTACAGAGAGGGTGTGATAAGCAATACCTAGGCATACTCGAATCAGAGGAAGGAGAGAAACATCAGGACTCCATAGACTCACTCGTATCTCGTATTGCTATCCCCAAGTTTTCGAGGAGGTCCACCCACCAATGCCACCATAGAGGGGATTTCCTTCTCAGAAAAAATCAAAGAAGTTTGTTTGGTGGATTCGGTGGACTTGGTGAGCTTGAGCCTTGAGGAAGGTTGAATAGAGTAGGATTGATTGATTGATTGATTGATTGGTTGATTGGTTGATGTAATAACATGGCATAAATTATAATGATGGTGCAATGATGGTGCAATGATGGTGCAATGATGGTGCTCCATGCAAGTGGACTGACTGAATACCGAGGTAAGGTTAATGACGGATGTTTTAAATATAGATCTTGTGGCCTTAGATCGACACAGCGCGTGTTAAGGCATCAAGCCTGCTGACTGTCTCTGTCTCTTGATTTTCCGATTCCTATCCAATCATATTCTATAATCTCCCCAAGCTTTTATACCAAATTAGGCGATTCTTGGTAATATCTGGGTCCTGCAGTAAATTCATCCGTAACCACCTAGGAGGATTACATAATCTTCACTAATTCACCAATTTCCCTAGTAGCCCCAGGCCACCCAGGTATTATCTCATCTCTATCTCATCTCTATCGCAATACGAAGAATCGATCATTAAATCCTTTTTTAAATTAATTCACAAACAAATCAAATCAAATCAATTCCTTCCTTACCTTACTTGGATCTCAATATTTTCATTAATTGAACATCATTTCATTCGTTTTCAGTCTTCCTCCTCCGTACATAACAGAAATACAATACAGTATACCCCTTTCGCTCTTTCCGATTGTGAATCTTTCGACCGGTGGACCGAATGCATTCAATTTCATAATCTCGACACTCGCGAATCTTCCAAAGAGATAAGGGATTGAGGGATCCTTGAAAAGCTTCATCAGCTGGAGGCGATCACTACTATAACCCGATTCTCCTCACATCTCACCTCATACATGCATATATAATCTTCATCCTCGCAAAATATCGAAGAGATAACGGATTGAAGAAATCACCAGATCAAGCATACCGACCACTCTTTCCCATCGTTCTACCCAACTTACCTCGTCTCTCACCACCTCTTGTTACCTCGACCTCTTTCACCAATTCAATCGATTCCCATTCTCCTCATGGGTAAATGTAAATCAGCCCTTCAATAAATCCATCAGCTGCACTTACACTGCAACCAACCTTTACTAACCAACAATTGTCAATAAATAGGGCGATATGGTGTCATCCTGGACGCGGGTTCGTCAGGAACTCGAGTTCACATCTACAGATGGCTTAACAGTGCCAAAGCATTACAGAATCCCGACGCCCTTACCCTACAAAGTTTACCCAAGCTAGAAACCAACAAGAAATGGACGAAGAAGATTAAGCCAGGTGTATCGACGTTCGGCGAAAGGCCTCAAGATGTTGGTCCAGAACATTTACAACAGCTCCTCGACCACGCTCTCGATATCGTCCCGAAAGATCAAGTGTCCGATACGCCAATATTCTTAATGGCAACCGCTGGTATGCGATTACTACCCCAAGTTCAACAAAACGTACTTCTATCCGAGATTTGCGCCTATGCTCAAAAACATACAAAGTTCGACTTGCCAGATTGTGGTTTACACATCCAAGTTATCCCCGGTGAGACAGAAGGACTGTATGGATGGATCGCTGCAAATTATCTACTCGGAGGTTTCGATACACCAGAAGAACATGCCCATGGCAAGGGACACCATACATATGGATTCTTAGATATGGGTGGAGCGTCAGCGCAAATTGCATTTGCGCCCAATACTACCGAGGCCGCAAAACACGCAAATGACCTCAAGTTATTACGCATGCGGACTATGAATGGACAACCCGCAGAATATAAAGTTTTCACTACAACATGGTTAGGATTTGGTGTCAACCAAGCTAGACATCGCTACGTCGAAAGTTTAATGGATGCTTCTTATACCAAGGATACTAAAGAATTGCTCGATCCATGTCTTCCCGCTGGCCTCAAAACAACATTAGATGGGGATGTGGTTGACGACTTGAAACTGGCAGGGAAAGACCCAATCTTATTAGGTACCGGTCGGTTCGATCAATGCTTAGCAGCGACATATCCCTTATTGGATAAAGATGCCCCTTGTGCCGACCAACCTTGCTTGCTTCACGGGCAACATGTTCCCGCGATCGATTTTGATGTCAACCATTTCGTTGGAGTTTCTGAGTATTGGCACACAACTCATGAGGTTTTTGAAATGTCACACAAAGATAGAGCCTATGATTTCACAAAATATCAAGCTTTGGTAAAAGATTTCTGTAGTGAGGAATGGGAAGACATTGAGAAAGAGGTTAAGAAGAAGAAATGGGGGAAGAAGGTAGATGCCAAGACCGCGCAAGAAGTTTGCTTCAAGGCTTCATGGCTAATGAATGTTCTTCACGATGGAATTGGAGTACCGAGAGTCGGATTGGAGAAGCCAGGACCAAACTACAATGCGACGAAGGAAATGTTGCTTCACTCGAAAGGCAAAGGTTTCTTGGATCCATTTCAAGCAGTCGACAAGATTGATGGAGTAGAAGTCAGTTGGACATTGGGAAAGATGATATTGTATGCATCTGGTCAAGTTCCTCCAGCAAGTGAGGATGCCTTACCAGTCGGCTTTGGTAGCAATACTTTGGGAGTCCCTACAGACTTTCAATTGGCTGGTTCTAATGCAAATCCCATACCTCAAGACGATGAAGATTGGTCTGATGCAGCCGATGATCTCATTGAAAAGGCACATTCTCGATCCACTCCCGGGCTTCTATTATTTCTCTTTATTTTGGTACTCTGTGCTTATCTATTCCGCAAGAGAGATAGAAGACTTCGGTTATATAGGGGTGTCAATAAAATTCTACGTCGGAACCGTCGACCGGGTAGCCCAAAGAGAGGTTCTCGCGGTTTCTTCGGCACAGGGAAGTTGTTCGGATCTCGAGGCTCCACTAGTTACGAACGCGTATTGGAAGATGGTGATGCCGCTGCTGAGTTTGAATTGGGTGGCGTTGATTCATCCGAAGAAAACGACAATTCGGATGGAAGTGAAGGATCTCGGGTAGGAAGATCTTCTGGATTAGCAACGCCGAAATTGAATGTGGTTAATTTTGAAGCGGCCAATTATTTCGATAAAAATTCGCAGCATGGCCAAGGTATTGGTCTTGGACTGGGAACTGGCATGCCAAATGCATGGAGTAGAAGTGGTCTGGTAGTCAGAACTGAAAGCCGAGAAAGATTAGCTCCCACTTTGCAGTCTTTGGGTGCAGGAAGAAGAAGTAGAACGGGCAGTCCGACGAGGAAAAGCCCTCTAATGACACCGCTTGAAGAGTCATGACACGAGAATTCGAGAACGAATGAATCGACGGACCAGTGAATGAGGAAGCTGGTTCTACTCCGAAACCGGGAAACCTTTTTCTTCATACTTATTTTATCACATATTCTTCTTTTATTAGCATGGCGCTTTTACTTGAAATGGAGCGGGAGTTGAAAAAAGGCGTTGAAAATGATGGATGGTGCTGGTTGAGTTTAAATGACTGCAAGTTTGGCTTGTCATATGGCGCAGCTTGTGGATATTAGGCCTACCTATACTGAGAGGGACTTTTGTACATAAATATTCTTTAGGGTACGCATGGGGCTGCCATTGCAATCTTGAGACGTTGATTGCGAATAGATGGGTCGTATAATCTGTACTGCACATAGAGAGTAAGAGATGAGAGGCATTATCATAGTATGCCAATGAATTAATTAATTCAGTTGATATATAATAATTTTCTCAAGCATGATTTGGAGTGTTGGTGATATCATCTTGATGGACTAGAGTAGAATGGGACGAGGTTGTTTCTACAATGTTCATTTCTTACGTGTATCTGTTATGCCATTTAAGAGAAAACGATTGAGGAGGCGAAATCTGAAGTAGGAATATCGATTTGCATTTTTTTTTGAAAGAGGGATAAGAGGGTAGAATTGAATCAATCTATTTCATCTAATTTGGTTTGTTCATTCTGTTCTGTCCCCATTCCCGTCTGAACCCCTATCTAAACTGATAATATCCATGCAACTCGAAGCAAACCAACAAAACAAACAAGCAGGCAGGCAGGCAGAAATGTAAGAAACAAAATCACCACTGCGACGATAAAGGGTGAGTATTGGAACCAGGCGATGAATTAGGGAGAGGTGCAGGAAAATCAGAGTCGGGAATCGTGTTAGCGTTGGTGATTTTGTTGTGGTTGTGGGTATGGCTGTGACTGGGAGTGGGAGTGTGGTTGTGGTTGTAATTATGGTTATGATTATGATTATGATTGTGGTATAAAGGTAAAGGTAAAGATGAAGATGGAGATGGACATGAAGAAGTCGATAGAGATTGAGATGGAGGTGGAGGAGAGACTCGTGCGATACGTTCGGTACCCCAGAGATGCCGGTAGGATTGGTATGTGTCGGCCCAGTTGTAGGGATAGGGAGGTGGGTTGGAGGGGGTGGCGGTGGATTTTGATGGGAGTGGGGGAGAGGGGAGGGGGGCTAAAAGTGTAGAATTCAAGGACTCGAGCGTTTCGTAGGAGGCTGGAGGGGTGTAGATCGATTTGTAGGGTGTGGTGTAGGGATTTGGATATGCGTATGCGTATTGAGAGGTACCAGGTTCGTGTGTGGAGCTGCGAAGAGGAGAATGTGTGTATGTGTATTCATCTGCACATCCACTCTCCCGCAGATCACTCATCTCGGAACACGAATGAGAATGAGAATGAGAATGTGCATATCCCTCTGCGATTTTCGAGGCATCTGTATGTGAGCTTTCTTCTCTACTTGGATTTGGATTTCCATTTTCATTTCCATGTGGAGATTGGGATTGAGATTGAGAACGGGAAGCTTGTCGTTTCCCCAAACCTCGACGTTTAGCGAGCGGCATTTCGTCTTCGGAATCTGCGTCTTCGTCGTCGATGCGCTCGTGAAGATTAGGTAGGCTGCGTTCGGTAGAGTGGGAGGAGAATGAAGAAAAGGGGGAGTAGGGTTCGAGTTTTATTTGGGGGTCGAGGGCAGGAGAGGAGGATGTTTGGGAGGGCAGTTGGTTTGGGTGAGTATGGGAGATGGGTTGTGATTCTGAAAAATCGCTTTGCGAGATGATGGGTTGGGGAGCGGATGTTGCGGGATAGTTGTGGAGGTATGGGTGAGAAAAATGTTCGCTTTGCGGGTGCGTGGAAAGTCGGATAGGTGGAGGAAGATCTGCGGGGAAGAGAGAGGTTGTATTGTTGAGTATGGAGTTTTTCCACCCTTGGAGCTGGAAATCCGGTTCTGAGATCGCGTCTGCGTCTGATTCCGTAGTATCTCCAATTTCTCTCTTTCTCTTTCCTTTTATTTCCACTCCACCATACATTTTCATTTCCATCCCCATACCACTCTCCACCCTATTCCACTCTTTAGCTTCCACTCTCTCCTTCTTTTCCACACCCTCTCTCTCCCTCTTCTCCTCTTTCTGTGCCTTCTCTCTCATTTTCTTCTCTCTTTTCTCCTTCCTCCCTTCTTTCTCCTCCCCATTCCTCTCCCTCTCATCCCCCCCACTCCCAAGATTAATATTCGCATTCGCCCCAATGACCCCCTTTTCAATCTGGCGTTTCAGTCTCGTGTAGCGCATACGTGCAGCGGGAGATTTGAGATTAGTCGTTTGGCCTACGGCAGCGAAATCAATCTATAGAATGGGGAGAACGTTGTTAAAGTGGGGAAGGAGAATCGTGGGTATGGGTTGAATTGGTGGGAAAGGGGACGGGGAAGATTAAACGGGATAGAGTGTTGAGATGTGTACATCCTGTCTGTGGAATGTACTCACAGTTTTCATATCTGATTTCTGTAGACAAATATACAAAAACACCAGATTCTCATCAAGTTGAATTTTGGAGGGCATGTTTGTTGTTATTCGCGTCCTTTTCCTTTCTGCTCTTAGGCTTGCCGATTTTGGATCTCGGAAAGTGATTGGATTGCTGGTTCGCCCTTTTGGGTGATATTGAGGGGTTGAAGAGTTCAGCGATTTTGGGTATGTGAACTTGCGAGTGAGATTACAAAGTTGTGTTTTAATGAAAATTTCAAGTATGGTGTTTCAGACTATAATCAATAATCTCTTCGAAATGTTCATCGAGTTGACTTGGGATATGGGAAGTTTGGTCTTCTATATACTGCAAGATGATGAAAGCGAACTGTGGATACATGAATGAAACGATGGAGTTTGGGGATGTTTTTATTTTGAGTATGGTATTGGTATGCAGCTTGGCTTATGATACTGCCTGCTTTTGATGTGAAGTGAAAGCTTGTTGTTTGTTTATGGATACCTTAAAGAGGTTATTCATACATGATTTCTGGAAGTCCATAAAGATAGTAGGTGTATCTGTGGTGCTCTTTAATTGTGAAAAATGGTGAAGGGGCTTCAAATGAATTTTTTAAGATGTTGTTCATGCATACAACATAAAATCAATCATGGAAAAGGTGTACCAAGAAGAATGTGCATCTGTGTTTGAAAATGAACAATGAAAATTCTGTAATCATTCAACGTAGATATCGAAGGCTAACTTTCGAAAGATCACGAGAAACTCCTCGCTTTCATGCAATAAGGTCCTGATTTCCTTTAACGCCTTGTTCATCCAATGCCAATGTTGGCTGATGGTTACTCTCTTTTCTAACGCCCAAAAACTCCAATTTCAAATACACGAGCAAGCATTGAAAGTGCAGTTTCATCTTCTGAATTTGATATCTGCAGTTTCCTTCAGAGCTCCGATGAGAACTCTATGTGCACCCAAAGCAGCCTGTACTGCGTTCTCAGTGAGTTTCTCATAAGATGGATCATCAGTATTAAACTCAGTTGAATGCCCAATATCTCCTTTCACCCAAAGGTCTGTGATCTCATCTCGAGCTGGAAGATATGCCACAATACATGCAGCTAGAATCTCCTTATGTTCAGATGGTACTGGGTCCAAAACCAATTCAGTAGAACCATCCTGCTCTGGAGTGGCCGGTGAACGTACTAATGCGGCGACTCCGCCAGAAACAACATCAACACAATCGATTCCAGCATCGGCAATAGCTGCAGAAGCAACAGTGATGCAACCACTGAGTACACTCATCATACCCCATCCACCTGCAGTCAACGAACCAAAAGATTTATCATCACCCCACCAATGATCCTCCTCGCCTTCAAGAATCGTAATATTTATCTCTACTCCGCTCTTAGGCCATCTATCACCAATGATTACACCTCTCAATGCCGTTTCCAAATGCACTCCAAGATCCCTTTCACTTGTATCTCTAACATATCCTCGTCTTCTTCCAGCTGCAAATGGCGCATATTTGACGTGCGTCTGTAGGATCATATGCGGTGAAAATGCGGCAGACTTAGGTAATGGTCGAGGGCCATGGACAGTACACGCAAGTTTGAGACCGGATGTAGAGAGGGAAGCAAGGCCTGGCGCTGCTTGATTTGAAGGTTGAGATGGTTCAAGTTCGAGATATGCGGATCCTGAGGCTGATGGTGTGACACCGGTCTTTAAAACTGATTGGAGATGAGTTTAGAATCATTGGTATTGAAATTGATATATACATACAAATTTTCCTTAAAACATTGGGTTGCCTATTCCTTGAAGGTCGTTCTGGGCGACTCTTTGAATCTTTGGTAAGATACTTTAAAAAGACTGGTGGATTTGTTCCACCAGGGGGGCCATTTATTCTCCTTCGATCAGACATGATTGATATGAGAATTGGTGAAATTGGTAAAATTGGCCAACTTGAATTAACATCTATCGTATTGTCTTGTTAGTTTTTACTTCCATCGCAAACAGCTCTCTCTGCGGTAGGAACTATCAACATTTTCTGCCGGGGGTTCCGGAGAAATAGACGGGCCGACATAATCCTTGCAGATATTTTTTTAGCGTGGTTGAAGCTTCTTAAATTTTCGCGAACCTTGATCAGATTTTCTTTCTCGTACAACAAAAAATATTCTTCTGATTTGGTATCGAGGTGGTTGCAAGTCGCCTTCTTCAACATCTCGAACCTCATCAATTGCTTCTTGAGCAATGGAATGCAATACATCTTACTAGCAATGTCTGGCACAACGGTATTATTGGACAAGAAGTTTTAAAAACTTCGCGCACTACTATCTTCAGTCGCAGCTGGACTTTTAGGTCGCGATTAACTTGGTAAGTTTTTACAACCTTTTCTTCATTTACATATTCCTGGCCCGGATTCAAACTACACACCTTTTAGTTCTCGGCGATCTCCTGAGCCACGAACAAACATGCATCACCATATGAGCCACGATCTCAATGCTCGTATCTCTATCAGAAATATTCACATTTCGCAATTGCTAACGATTGTCTCAAGATTATAGATAATGATTGCTACAAGCAGCACACATTCCGACCACAATACCCCGCCATCTATTGCACCTGAAGCAAGAGTCTTCTCATTTGTAAGTTCACCTATCTTCCAATCTCGCGCTCCATACCGTCTTCATATGATGAAAAACAATTAATCAGTTCTGCTTCTGAACTATCATGTTGATAACCAATATACCAAAACTTTTCTGATCCAAAAAGACATTACCTCTCATTTTGCTTTCAACTATTTAATTAAGCATTACAAAAGCTAATTGTCACTTTAGTCACAGGTTCTTCTCACGTTTCACACATCCAAGGCGCAACAACGATCTTCACAGGTACGGTATACTCTGTCACCTTTAGCACTCCTCGTTATGATGATAACAGCTTATCCATTCCATGAATGCTCATCAACCGAACCCTACTCCCGCACCGGACTGGGCCTTCGAGCTTGGGATGATAGGTTGTGGAGCTGGGGTTTCAGAGCTTCAGAGATTCGTCTTGCGTCTTGTAATTCAAATCTCTGTCGCCGGTTGAAGTGCTTGATTTAAACGGCTTTCTGAACAATCTTGGAAATTTATATTCAGCATTAAACATTATTAGTTCTATGCTAATTGATGTGTGCTATTAGGTTTTTTGAGTCATTGACTTTGAATGCTTGACATTTTGGTGTACTATATATACTATGTTGGTTTGGATAAAATTCGCAGGTGAGTTTGGATCAAGGTAGGTCCTTTGGTCATCGGTGCTTCAGAATAATGAAACGCCTCATCGGCCAGTTTTGCGCATTACTATATATTTATAAATCTACAACATTTTCCAATTGCAACGTCCCTCGTAGCATTTTTGACATCGTGATCTTGTACTATTGAAAAGGCCATTTTATAGCATACAAATTTGATACGCAAGTCCTTTCAGCACAGCATTGTCGAAGATTTGATATTGTATTAATCAGCCTGACCTTTGTAAGAGTTCTGGCATCTGCTCACCGCACCTCTGTGACAAATGTGATAAAATCCCTGCAAAAATGAGGTTTTTCTATACAAATTATTATATTGAATATTTCAATTAAATCTTTATATTTTCTTTTTTAAAAAATCGAAAATAATAAATAATTGAAATCAAAATATAAAAAATTATTCGAAATATTTTTTATTATTTTTATTGAATAATTATATAATATTGAAATCGAATTTTTTCAAAAATTCTAATATATAATATTTTTTCTATACAAAATAAGCGAATTTTTATTAAAATTTAGAACTTTTAATTTTAATCTTTTCAAATCCTATTTAAAAAAAAATGAAAAAAAAAATATTCTATCTATTTTTTTTATAAAATTTGATTAATTAAATAATATTTTTTTTTAAAAAAATCTAATTTTATCTTTTACAATAAGAAATAAACTAGGATATAAAAAATTGAATAATCCTATATTTTAATTGGAAAAGCGTTATATATGCGGTGAGAAGAAGCCAGAACTCTTATCTCTAGCTTTCAGTGACCAGCATGTAGCAACATCGCCTGCAACTTGTGAGCCACGGATTAACAAAACTGAAACGATATCTTGTGATTCAGAATGCCTGCACTTTGGCCCTTGATTTTAGTAATGTCAGTCGGCATTACGCTTTTCATCGGCATGTGATCCTATCCCAACCATTCCCACCCCTCACACATCACTCAAGTACTAACAAACGCTACAGCGTGGATGATACTCACCTCATGTCTGGGTGAAGGAGCTCGTCGTCATATTTCGGGAATGTCATATAATCCCCGAGAGGCCATATATGACAGTAACTACATGGGTGCCATCACTTCCAATGGGCACGGTACTTGGAACCAATTCGAGATGCAAGATATGTTAGGAGATCATATTGAACATTCCGATTCCGAGTAAAGTTTCCTATCCGTCTCAAACGCCGAGGCTATGCTATGTACATGATTTATCCATACCATTAGTGAATGGGGGAAATTATGATAATCTAAAATTCAATATCGACTTTGGTGGCCTTTCCTCCCTTTCCATCAATGTCGATCCCGCCCTTTTGTTCCTCCCCTTCGTCTTCAACGGGTGGCAAACTGTAGGGTTTGATTACCAGTCCCTTTCTTCTACTTAACGAGAATGCCAAATCGTCGCCAGCAAATCCAGCGCTTCCGCCGCCCTTTTCGTGGAATATGGGTAGGCGATGGATTTTGAGCATGCCTTGTGGAGGCTCTTCTTGAGCGGGGTTGGAGGAGCTGGACGGTGTGGCTTTGGGAATGATGGCTATGGATGGGAATGGAGCGATTTCGAGGACACCGTCACTGAGGAGCTCAATCCATTTTGTGAGGGCGGTCGTGCGGGGGTGTAGGGGGAGAGGGAGGGTGAGCATGAGAGTTAGTCGGGTGGGGTATTGACGGAGTAGAGCACGAAGAGCGTGGAGGAAGGGTAGGATGTGATGGGGGAGAGAGGCATGCGAGGGGTATAGAGCTGGTGAGAGGACCGAGGGAATTATGATGCGGTGGATAGTTGTAGGAGGGGTTCGGGAGAGTTGAGTCGAGAGATGTTGGAGAAATGGTGTAAAGGGTGATTTTGTATCGTTTGTTGTATCTGCGAATTCGAAGTCGGGTCTGAGAATCGTGGGTATGAAATGCATTTGAGTAGACGATGGTGGAATCAATCGTTTACTAAGATCGAAGTCGTGACAGAATATTGCAGCTGGACCTGAAGAGCCAGCACTCGAATGCACGGTACTTCTCTCTACACACAAATAAGAGCATTAGCTTTTGTGATTCGATATTATATACTTCTACGAATCGGTCAAACATATATACAAAGGGCCACCCACCTCTAGCACCACTCGCCCCAAATTCCCCCAATCTCTCATATCTCCACGCAATCTTCATCTTATCATCTGCCGCCTTACTCTCCGCATCTTTCTTCGAGGACGATCCCTCCGCAGCCCCCATTCCGGGCAATTCTCTTCCCCATCCTTGGTGCATTCCCAAAACGTGAATATGATGTCCTTGCATTACTCCTTCCGCAGCATAATATTTCAACAACGTGCCCCCGAAATCCGTAGTCCCACTCTCCTCAAGTAGCAATGAAGTGCCCAGTGCAAGCCCCGCATGACCAGCTAGTATAGAATCGAGCGAACGGATTCCCGTCGATGTCGTTGGACGACCATCGAGTGGTGAGGGACGAATACCAGGGATGGGTGCTACTTTTTCCGGAATAAGATTCTTTGAGGTTTGGACTCCTGGCTGCGCAATCGCTACGTTACGTTTACGAAAAGCCATTTTGAAAAAAAATTGGTGGTGTTAATTATGACGAGAATTGATTTTGATGGTCGCGGGGTACCTAGGTATTTTATGGGATTCGCATCCCACCTAAAGCGAGCCACTTGCTATTAATTTTTTTGCGCCGGAACATTCGTTTGGCCGATCTCCGTCTGGATTTTCGATGTTTTTGGAAGAGAGCAATATTTTGCGAAAGACAAAGCTTCTTTTACTGAGTATTTACTTAGAGCATCGCCATTTTATACCACACTCTCGAATTATTGAAATCGAAGTCCAGCAGAATAATATTTCGATACCTCGATCAATTTACACCAAGATCAATACAAACCCCCAAAGATCCTCAAGTTAATACTACCATTACAATTTCCACGATCTCCAATTTCTAATCCACAATGTCTGGTCCTCAAGACGCGCAACTTTTCGACGAGCACTTCACCGTCAACGAATTAGACCATAAGAAATATGTACGAGTAGGACGTATCAAGGCGACCTCCACGGTCGATCACTCCGTCTCTATGCTTTTGGATATCAATACCGAGCTATTCCCATTAGCCGTCGGCGACAACATTCGCGTTGTGCTTGCGACATCTCTCAATTTGGATGGCACAAAGGATGATGGAAAGGGATGGAGAGATGCTAATCGCATGGGATTGGGTGGTGAGGCTACGCTAGCGGATATGTTTGATTATGTTTGTCATGGAAAGATTTATAAGTTTGAAGATCAGGAGAACAGTGATCTTATGTAGGTGTTTTTCTTTCTCTTGGGATTGAGGATTTGATGATGGATTGTTTGCTTGCTATTTGGCTATGGTATCTCTCTATGAAATGAAATGGCTGACTGACTTCTGATATAGTAAGGCATACGTCTCCTTCGGTGGATTGTTAATGGGTTTGGAGGGTCCTTATAAGAAGCTTACACCCCTAAGAGTCGACTATGTCTACCTCCTCATCAAGAAATAGATAGCCTTGGAAAACCGCCTGGGAGATCGAAAACGAACAGAGCAAAGGACTCGCTATCTATGTTGTGGTGAAATCCTTGTGAGGAATCTAGCAGACGAAAATCGATAGTTACAAACCCCGATTTATCGTATGCATATGTGGGTTTGCATTTGCGTGGGGCGTTGTGGATGGGAAATTGAAAAAGTCTTGAGGGCGTTCAAGCGCCAGATACCTTTTAAAATCTGGAATTCTAAAATATTCAAATATTGTGTGGTCCGAGAAATGGCAATTTTCTGTGAATCCTGCTGTTGATCTCATCGAAATCGCTCTCATTCTCCCTTGTCAATATGCCGTATCTGATGAAGAAATCCAATAGAACAATTCCGCAATTGGATTTGAACTCTCCCATTTTCATGTGCTCCTGAACTTCCTCTACAGTCCAGAGATAGAATTGTTCCACCTCGCTATCATTTGGTTTAGGAATGACATCAGCGGGCAGCTCCAAATCATAAATGTACTCACATTCTGGCTGCATCAGCCCCGTTTCTCCTCCAGCAGTGGCTCCCCGTACATGGAAATACGTGAGAGCGCCGTGAGCCTTTGCATTTTTCCTCACAACATCTTCTGGAAAGCTGGCTTCTTCCATGCACTCTCTGACCAAAGCCTCGAATTTATCTTCTCCCGTAGACATTCCTCCTGCAACTGTGTTGTCCAACATGGATGGATACGTTTGTTTTGTGGCCGAACGTCTTGGGACCCATAATTTCATCCCATACTTCGCTTCGGGACAGCGCACATATGCCATCATGTGAATTCCATAACCGAGAATTCCGAACAAAACCGAAGCGCTGCGTTCAATGGACCAGAGTACTTCATTTCCGGGACCATAGACGGGATATAGCTCATCACGCCAGCCGGATAGAACTTCGAAGGTTTTGTTGGTGCGCCAATACTCGCAGGTTGCAGCGACGGCGGCACTGCGTTCGGGCTCGGTGGCCTGCGTGAAAAGGGATATGGTGCGTTGAGATTGGTTGATGCTCATTTCTCCTTTGATGCTGGTGGGGACTTTGAGGAGAGCACGGTAGACGGGGAGGGTGATGTAGCCTAGAGGGTAGGTGGTGGATGTGGCGGGGTTCTCGTGGATGAGGGTGTAGAGGGTGGAGGTTAGAATTGAGTGAGCGGTGGCATCTTTCTCTGGGTAGGGAAATCTGGGGAGATATTAGTTGGGGATGCGGCTTGAAAAGGCGATGATAGATAGGACGATAAAATTTTGAGGCTCAAGATAGGATTGGAGATGGTTATGCAGTTGAGTGGAGTAGTTCCCCATGTTCAACTTGAACTTTGGAATTTTGCTCAATTCAAAACCGCTCTTGGAAACATTGGCTCCTATTATCCTTGTAACCCGATGTATCTTCATATGGATTAAAACTTCATTGACCAACCACTTGGTTGTGTCATGAAATTTAGTGTCATCCAAGAAGCAGTCCAACCCCCACCTCCCTCAAAAGCCACCACCCATTCAACCGTTTCCATGCAGTGATACCATCTAACAATAGCCAAGTTACTGAGGCAACTCAAAATGGAAATACTTACGTATCACACTCATTCACAAGATCTAAATAAGTCTTCATAATGTCTCTCTCTCTCTCTCTCTCTCTCTCTCTCTCCCTCTCTCTCTCTCCCTCTCTCTCTAGGTATTTTCTCTCCAGAAATGCGTGATTTATATGCGTTGAAGGAAGTGTATCCAAGAGAGAAACTTCTATTAGATGCCAAATAAGGTTATAGTTCTTCAACCAATATCAAAAGCTTAGATTTCTAAGTCTTGTAAGAAAGAAAGAGAATTTCAAAAACCACTTATACAAATATCCATCCATACACTAGTACTGCTAGTGCTACTGCTAGTGCTAGTGCTAGTGCAATTATACCCAGGTGTATTGAAACTCGGGAGTCAAAATTAGCAAAGACTGACTCTTTGTAGTTTGCACCCCCACCACGCACAAAAAAAGCAGCCCCGCTCAAGCCCCGCAGTCAGATTGCTACTCTAGACACAACGAGAACTTTCGCGAATGACGTTAAAATTCCTTAAGCTTACGATACGAGTACTTTGAAGTGAAAACAGTCATCTCAATTCGAAATCCGCATTCATTTCTTCAAACACAATTTACAAGCAATTCTTATCATTTACAAAAACTATCAATTTGTTTAGATACAGTCATCGTATTGTGTTAATTCGTGTGATTTGTATTATTTGAGCACAGATTGGAGCTCTGATCAGCTACATACATACATATTTGAGTAGCTATTATTTTTATCATACGTCACATCCGCATCGCAATCACAACGCGCGAGAATCTCACATCTTCCAACATGGAGCAAGCTCCCCCTTCACTGCCCCAATTATTTGGCATGTAAGTTCATCTCTCCTCAGCTCCCAACCCTCCCAATCTCTCTTCGCAGCCAGCTCAACAAACAAAAAACTAACCTCTCCCTCCTCCAGAATTCCCACCGGTCTCCCACCAATCACAACTCCCACCTCTGCCCCCTCCCCAACATCCTTTACCTTTACTCTCCCCGCCCGCCCCTACCAACACATCTGCGTGTTCATCCTCCCCGGAATCACCCTCCCTCCCTCCACCGCCGCCGCAGTCTACATCTCTCTCCCTCCCTCCCCCACCGGCGCATCATCCGACCCCCCCTTCAAATTCCTCGGGGGAATCGGTCCCGGAAAAGAAAGCGCCATTTTCAAAATCAACCGCGACATCTCCTCTCAAGCTCCCAACAATGTCCCCGAAATCGACATGGACGCCGAATCCTCCACGCCCCAAATGCAAGGCGAAATCACCATCGGAATCTCTCTCGAGAGCGCCGAATCAGTATCTGCACAAATGGCACAGCTATCTTCGTCCCATGCTTCTTCCGCAGGGGCATCGTCGTCAAATCCTGGAACCTCATTAGTTCTCTCCAGACCCCAGCCTACAAATACGGATACGCTAGTTCTGGCGCAGCGCATAATAAAGAATGCGTTTAATTTCCTCGCGAGTTTCAGTGGTAATATCATGGATGCTGGAAATGGGAAGGGGGTAGAAGTTGTGCCTCTCAAGGCGTTTGAAGAGTGGTGGAAGAAGTTTGAAGCGAGGGTACGGAATGATCCGGGGTTTTTGGAAAAAGATGGGGATTGAGGTTTCGATTTCAAGTAGGGTTGTAAAGAAAATGATGAAGAGTAAAATGCGGTGCATAGAGAGTAGATGCGGATTGGGTGGACGGAGAGAGATAGGAAACTTAGATTCACCTACTGTACTTTCAGCATCTTTGCAAGGAAAATTGCACCATGGAGTCGTAAAACGAAGAAAGGATGGAAACAGGAGGAAAAGCAAGATAAGCGGAGACGCGATCCCCTCTAGTGATCATATTCGATCATTTCAGGACAGAATTGGGATTCGCAGATATCACAGAGAGAGCTCTGGATATAAAGGCGCTATTTGTACGACATGCCACATGCCAGGATTATTAGATGGAGGTATCACAAGATAGTGAATAATAATCATTTCAAACAAAGAAGTACTGAATTACGCGAATCGAGCGAATTGAAGTTTGGGGTAAGATTGGTGATGAATATTATGTGCGTTATTATGATATGTGCTCATGTCATGATAAATACTACTGACTCACATCACATCACATACCATAGGTTGATCTAATGATACAAAAGAAAACACAAACTTTCTACTACTCCTCGCGATAAAATCCCCACGCCCCTGAAAGAAAAGAAAATAAAAATCCCACCCTTTCTACTGTCAACTATGAATATGCTCGTGCCGCACGAACATACTTCAAATCCCCACCACAAACTGATGAGTGTCATGGCTAACAAATCACTCGGTGCACCCATTCGCACCCATTCGCACCCATCTTGTCAAGGTCCTATTCTCACCCCTATCCCCCCACTATGGAACAAAGATCCTACTGAAACTCACCACATCCCTCCTACAACAAACACACTTATCGAAATTATTCATCGCAAGCGTAACACGACAATCATCGCATAAGCTTAAGCAACGACAAGGCCATACTATCACGCTTCTGGGTGAGCTCTGGCATACCACACATTGTGGGCCATTCTCTCCCATGCCGGATGCACCTTGCATCCAGGAAGCTGGTTCTTGGGTGGCTTTTTGATAGTTGCGTTTGGAGATGATGAGATGCTCGAGGATTTGGGCTTCTTCGTCTGGAGAAAGTTTGCCCGATGGATCGGAGGGGATGAAATTTGGAGGGCGTTGAAGAGTGGATGTTAGGACGTGGGCTCGTTCTCTCTGAATGATGTCGCGGTAGCGGGAACGGGTTAGTATTTTATCGCTTGAGAGGTGGAGTGAGAGGGCTTGAGCTTCTGCTCTTTGTTCGGGGTTTCGAGGATGTAAAAGTTGAGCTAGATCTGTTGTGGATAGGGGTGTGTCGAGAAATGGACTAGATTCTCGCGATGGGTGAGGTGATCGTTGTGTGGGAGTTCTTTGACCATCTGTAATGGCATCGTCCGACTCCCAATCTCGTTCGTCTTCTGTCGAATATGAGATTACACTGGTCATGTCATCTTCAATATCTTTTTTCTCGGGGCTGAATGTTCCACTGTTATCATCACTTCCCCACCAGCCGCCATTCAGCCACCATTGATATAGACTGGAGTCCAACTCAGTCTCTCTATGTCGACTCCAATATTCTTGGCTGGTCTTGAGTCGCCTTCTCATCTCTACTTCTACATCCACATGGTCATCTTTGGGTAGAGTCAATTCTCCATCCATATTCAGAAGCCAGAAGTTAAGTGTATCTGGGTCATTTGCTTGCACTACTGTGCTAGCGGGGTCTCTTTTTGTTCGCGATACAAGCCACAGAAGCCAGCCTGGGCGGCTCTGAATTCCAAGCCAACTCATAAACATCAAAATACATGTTGCCCACCTGCAATCCATAGATTAGCAATTTTCAGCATGTATAATGCTTTGGCGTGCCCGAAGGTGAGTTTGGAAGTAACTAGTTATTGCAAGAAACTTTGTGATACCATTCTGCACGTCCTCATAAAGTCTTCCATTGTCAAACTGTTGATGAATGGAAACTTCTGTGAACAATAAATAATGGGAGATGACTTACCAGCTGAGAATTAATCTATTGATCCCAAGAAAAAATTCCAACGCCATCACCCAACGCCCACTGCGCTCTGTAGCACCAACACCATCTCTGACTGATCGCTCTTGTCCTTTGGACTTTGCATTCTTCTGTGCAGTCATCTCGCGCGCATAAGGACTGTTATTCTTTTGTGGAAGTACCCTCTGATTAGTAGCCGCTACGAGACCAACGTTATGAGGCATATGATCATCTATAGCAAGCTCAGATTCATGAGCTTTAAAACTCGGGCCTAGCCATTGTGCTCCAGTCTCTTCAATCTCACGTAGACGATCATCTTCGAGCCAGGTATTAGGTTTAACGTTTACCCCTCGACTCTCATTCAGATAAACAGCTTCACTAGCCATAGTCATGACAGCAAATCCTGTCCTTAGCAGAGCCGTGTAGAAGTCCATGTGCATTGTTATTCGGATACTTGACAATGGGACATTCGCTTGCATGTTATGATGTGCATTGATCACTCTCTGCGAGAAGGATAATCGAGGGCGAGGAGTATCTGGCAGATTTTGTCCAACTGAAATATTGGACTCGTCGATACCACTAGCAGGGGCTAATGTAGACAAAATCAATGCAACGCCGTATATTATTGAACATATGATGATACCACACAGAACGAGAACATGGGGAATAAATCCAATAATACAAACCGTAGGAAATCTCAATAATGCTTGGCTTGAAGGATGATCGAAAGAAAATGACAAGAGACTCCATACAATCACAGACATGAATGATATGCCCCAGAATCCGGTGCTAAGTAGCCGATATCTTCCTTGAATATCGAAGATTGCAAGGATGTGACTACTCAAATGATTCATAACTGAGAGGAACCCGACAAGTAGGACTTCTGGCGTGGTATTTATTTTCTTCAGGATCATGGAGCGTGTGACAGCAAATTGAGTGGGTCCAGAATTTGAGTTGTCTTCCGCTGGAATCTTAATCTTGGTAAAGCCAACAATTTGAGCACTAATAGCGGCATCGGCCTCAGCGAAGGCTAATGAGTGTTCGAAGAGCGTCATTCCCGTTTCAGCTGCGACCTGACGACCTGGATGTTGTTAGGTCACATACTTATGGTATCCCCAAGCTATTATAGAAAATGAAGAAATTTCTGTACACCATAATCCTCTAGCACTATCTAGAGCATGCAAACGAAGAGATGAAAGAAGATCATATGGGGTAGGCTTACCTTGAACAGCGCAGGACACTGTTTCCACAAATTGACTGAAGCTAAATGTTTTGAATAAAGGCCATAGAAGTGATAAAGATCCGGAAAGATCGTAGGTGGTGGGAATTCCATCCTCAGAATTGGTTTCATTCCCCACAGAAAGATTACTAGGAATCATGCTCACTGCCAGACATGAGGATGAATCCGTAGCACCAAACAGAAGGGCTTGACTGAACGTATGCAGGGGACCTCCGTCCTGGGTGAACAGGAGGTTATGGGATTTTGAAGAATTGCCCCACCGTAAGTAACCAAAATCAGGGGATGTCTGGCATTGTATTGATTGCAGCAACCATCTGGCTTGAAAGAGAAGTAGTATTATAGGTATTATTCGTAATAGGAATCGTGGTTTCCACGTGAATTCGAGTGGCCTTCTCGTGCTAGCCATTATATGCGTGCGATTTAAAACGATGGCCATCACTATACATCCAAGGGCCCATTTGCTTGTGGCATAAGCAAATAAACCTCCAAGACTTCGCGCACTCTCCAAAGAGAATCTTGAGCTTTCCATGATATTCTCTTCCGTCAATGTTTCCGAGCTGGTTTCCACAATCTGTGTTATGCCCGCAACTGCTGCGGCAGTTATCGTTTCTGCGGGGTCAGGTATGCCAGATCCAGTAGCTTCTGGAATTATTCGTGACGCCATCCTTATGCCCAATATATTATCAACACTTTCAGGAACTGCAAGAAAGGAACCGAGTTTCATGACCATTCGTGGTCCTGCCAAAGCAAAATCCCTTGCAGACGGGACATATTGCGTAACATTAACTGCGGTCCAGTTCGTCCATGAAGCAATATCAAATTTTGTACCATTATCGAGCATTGTTGGAGTGGCCATGATAAGCTAAGATTCGAATCAATGCAAACGGCTTAGGTCGTCACAAAGAGATAGTTAGTCGACGTTTCTTGGTCTCACCGGACCATCAAAAATTCCAGATAAAGAGCATCCTCCTGGGCTAAAAGGAAGAAGAATATGACTGAGATGTTGACAGTCAATAAGTTAATGTCGAAGAGAGAAATCCAAACATCCCCATGGACTTGTTGATTGTCTGATGCGACCTCATTTAATGTTTCGGAATACGTTGTTCCGGCCGATTCTAGAATGCAAAGTGCCGTAGTGATGTTCAAAAGAAGCTTAAAATGTTACATTATCGTAGGTAGGAGGGGTGAAAGAGAGGAAACTCTGATTTGATTAGTAGCACTTCGACATCGTTGATGTCCATAGATCAAAATGCAATGTGTGGAAATATCGAGGGGCTTTTGCTTAGAAGGCTGCTTTCAAAATTATCACATAGTTCATGCATTGGTCTTCATGCTATCACTCGGATTTGACAAAAGTAATTGAAGTTCGTTTTTTGTTTATTTTTTATTAATTGTTCATAAAACTTGGTAGCTTTATCAATCTGAAATTACATGCCACCCCATTCTATACAGAATGTTCTTACTCCGTCATTTTCCCCGACAGATTTCCTCTCAGGGTTTTCGCCACCAATCAAGAAGCCTTTTTTGACACCAGTACCTAACCTACCGCCTCCTACTATGTCCAGTAGCCGGATTTCTTCATCCCATTCATAACCTGTCGCTACGAAGTGACTATGGAAGCGTAAAGGATCTCCTGGATACACAGTATAGTCGCACCCGAATCGGAGACCAGGTGTCATGAAGTAGTCACGAGAGTGCAAGTGAGCAAATAAAGGATAAGATGAAGGAACGGATGGATCTGAACTTGATGGAAATGTTTGGGGTGAAGATGATGAGGGATATGAAACAGTTGGTGTAATACCCCAAGATTTCGTGGATGAGGGTGCGACAGAAGAGGCTCTAGAGGCAGGGCGTTCATCCTCGAATAGGAGGTCTGATTCATTGGAAATAGCATCTTGGGGATCATTACTTGCACGAGATGTACTTGGTAACGATCCATTCCCACCTTTCAAAGCTTTCTTTGCTAGAGCATTCTCAGTGCGCTTTCTGGCTTCAATATCTGCAGCTCTTTTTGCCTTGAATGCCTCTGTTTTGAGGGACTCCAGATAGTTCTTCCTATCCAGGCCTTCCAGCGAACTGAAGTTTTGCTTATGCCAAGGGGTATCCTCAACAATGTATGCAATCTTCTTATCGACGAGGACTTTGGCCTCTTCTGGTAGCAACTCGACGGGTAGGCCAAGAAATAAGTTTTGTTGTGGGATCTGTGGAATGGTGCCAGTCAATACACCACAGATATGGTAAGTCCTGCGAAGGTGAGTCACGATATTTATGTCGAATAGCAAATACCGGCCAGCAATGAATGAAATGGCAACGGGCTCTGGGACAATGCTCGGAGACATTTCAGTTGGAGATCACGACTATAGATCACTTTCTCATGTTAGCAGTGATTCTATTGTCAAAGTGGTAGATTGTGCAATGATAAATTTGACGTTCGATGAATCATGAATTAAAACATATTTTAAGACATCATGTCCAGATAAATCTGGTTGTCAGGGGATTGACAGATCGGTTTTGTAATCATATCGAAAAGAGGGGAGATCATAAGAGATTGGACAAATGTCACTTACCAAAAGTTGTTGATTTGTTGTTGACTTCCCTTCAATTGAGAATCGTGGAAGGTTGCAAGTTTTTGAATAGAGAATTGTTGTAATTTTTTGTGCGAAGAGAATTAAAAAGAGCTTCTCACTAGCTTATGCGCTAGCTTAGGTAATAGACTAAACTTGTTCCGGAAACTATGTAAGCCTGAATAGGTCTCAGGCACCAATACACGTGAGAGGACCTGAGCACTCCCTTCTCGAGACTACATATTACCTAGACTATCATATCCAAAAGATCTTAACCCTTACCAAGCCCCTTTCAAGATTTATGGCAAATGTAATCTTATTTATTAGGTATTCTGTCAAGGTAAAAAGTTAGTCAAGAGCTGAATTATAAAACTTTCTATTAGATTGCTGAATCAGCCTTAATGATACCTGCCCAGATAGATATTTAAAATAACCTTGGAAGCTCAACATTGGCGTCTAATCGCTTAAATTACAGTACATATGGCTCGTTAGACTCTCAGTGATGGGTTTGCTGGAGTAGCCGTTCATGAGATACACTACCTACCCACATAGTAGGCAGGTAGGTATTTTATTAGGGAGGTAGGGTCAATCGATGATATAGACAAACTCTATCCGTACGTCTTCTCTTCACGGAATGTCCAATTTTTAGACGTCAAGAAAAAAGTAGACTTGGTATCATTCTGACATACTTCGTACAGTACAGTATCAGTCAGTATCTTCTTCAATTGTGAGGTGAAATGAGCGAAAAGTACAATTGATTATTATTCCATCTCACCGTACCAACAATTACATTGATTCATCACTACATAAATATGATTGGTACATGCAAATTCTAAGTTCAATTACGTCGGATAGAATCCCCAGTAAATTGAATTCCGTAGGTAGGGAAGTTGTGGCTAAGGTTCTTTTTGGGGTTTCCGAGGTTGTAACTTGTAAATTGTAGCAAGTTCCACTCAAGGAACACGAATCCACTCAGCAATGCCCCCTGCTCTCTCAGAAGTTAGAGATGCTCGTACTTTGAATTAAAGTATTCTATTCTGATATACACAACCTTCAAATTTCCACAACCAGTTGTCAATATTGACATTCGGCCATCTGGGTTCATTGTAACTCTTTTGATTGTTACCCTCTTATGCATCTGTATCCTCACCCAAAATGATGCCCAGGCATCAAGCAACCGCATATTCTAATGGATATCCTCGCAAGAGCGATCCATACTCTAAGAGCGACACATACTCCATATCACCACATAGGTTCGTGCAGATCAAATTGGATACCCAAAGACATCGGCACAATGGTATATTTTATATACTAACACCGTTTCAAATACAGATTCCAACCAAGGACATCACCGCCAGCGCTGCGCCGTCGAAGGCAGCTTCTCGTTCGTTTGACTCTCGTCTTAGTATTCGCATTAGTAGTTGGACTGTTTATATGGCCTGGTGCCGCGGTCCTTCCGGTATTATCTTTTGGCCTCATATCTTCAGGGGAGGACTTTCAACTCGAAACCGTCCGATATTATGATCTTTCAAATGTACAAGGGACGGCCAGAGGTTGGGAAAGAGAGGAGCGGATCTTACTTTGTGCCCCCCTTCGTGATGCCGAGCCCCATTTGCCAATGTTTTTCGCGCATCTTCGTAATTTTACATACCCGCATCATCTCATAGATCTTGCATTCTTGGTCTCTGATTCCAAGGACAACACCCTATCTTTGCTCTCGGAGCTTTTGGAGAAATTGCAAGCAGACGAAGACCCAAAACAACCATATGGTGAAATATCTATCATCGAGAAGGATTTTGGTCAAAAGGTCAACCAGGATGTAGAGAGTCGTCATGGTTTTGCTGCACAAGCAAGCCGAAGAAAGTTGATGGCACAAGCTAGAAATTGGCTTCTAAGCGCTGCATTACGTCCTTATCACAGCTGGGTTTACTGGAGAGATGTGGATGTCGAGACCGCACCTTTCACAATTCTAGAAGATCTGATGCGTCACAATAAGGACGTCATCGTACCTAGTGAGTAATGGTGTAAAATTTCTGTTACAATTGGCTAATGAGTTTTAGATGTTTGGCGACCATTGCCAGATTGGCTCGGAGGAGAGCAACCTTATGATTTGAATTCATGGCAAGAGTCCGAAACAGCCTTGGCCTTAGCTGATACTCTTGACGAAGATGCAGTTATCGTGGAGGGTTATGCGGAATATGCGACATGGCGTCCCCATCTTGCATACTTGAGAGACCCATATGGTGACCCTGATATGGAAATGGATATAGATGGTGTTGGAGGTGTCAGTATTTTGGCCAAAGCCAAGGTTTTCAGATCCGGTGTCCATTTCCCTGCCTTTAGTTTTGAAAAGCATGCCGAGACTGAGGGATTCGGAAAGGTTCGAAACTCGTTCTACTCTTTTGTTATGCTTATGCTAATTAACAGAACAGATGGCAAAACGAATGAAGTTTTCGGTAGTTGGATTGCCTCACTATACTATTTGGCATTTGTATGAGCCAAGTGTTGATGATATTCGTCACATGGAGGTCAGTTGAATCATATTGGGCTTTTTACAAACAAACCACTTACGATTTTTTAGGAAATGGAACAAGAGCGTATTGCTCGCGAAAATGAAGAAAAGGAAAAGGCGGAACGTAATAAGAAGATGAAGGAACAGTTTGATGATCCAACTCCGCAATGGGAGAAGGATAAGAATGTCATCGCAGATGAAGCTCTCAAGGAGAAGAAGGAGAAGGAGAAAGCTGAAGTTAAAGCTAAGGAAGAAGATGGTGCTGCAAAAGCTCCAGATTCCAAGGCAGAAGAAAGTAAGCCAAAGGACAAAGTAAGAATTTCATAAAACTCAAGTATTAGCATCATTATTGACTGGTTTAGGTACAATAACGGAATTCATTTGAGGGACGTACAAGGAAACTTGGTTAAGTGAGTAACACGCATTAGCTTTTGGCTGGGCCAGTCCTTGACAAAGTTACGAGGATATTCAGAAAATTATCACAACTCGACAAATTATCTCTACTTTATGGGTTGAGAGAGGGAAAAGCATTCTCGATGCCGAGTCGTACATACGGGGATGACCTTTCAGCCCTTAAAAGTCTTAACTTTGAAGTGTAATCTAGGATGGAGTTCTTGTAAAAATACACACAGCAGTACTATAGAATTGAAATTATTGACTAACAACCACCTTACGAAATATCGAAGCAGTTATTTTTTCTGATTTCTTTTTGCTTCTTGAAATTTCAACTCATCTTGTCTTGGGTAACCTTAAAAAGTTATTTGGCTGTCATGTCAAAGAACACAGTATCGCTACTCGGGTACCCGTATTTCTGCCATTACAGACATCTGTGCTCTTCGAATTTATGTACCTGGTAAAGTATAGCCTACAATGACATCGTAGGTATTTACTTTTGATATCCAATCTAGTTGACATTTTCGTATTTGTATAATAATTACAAATAGTTCTTTTGTTTCTTGCGACTCGAATCTATTCCAATAGAATTCCTTATATCGTTCAAGATTGACAGCACCTGCGCGTGGTTCACATTGGCGAATAGTCTTTATGCTGTGCTCGGTGGGTAATCGACATACAACATGAGCAATAATGCCCCAACACAAGATACAGCTTCGGCTACCTCTCCCAAACGTCATTCAACATCTTCTACAGCTTTGCGCCAAAGCATTGATAGTGTCGCCCCGCAACGACTTAATGGCAGCATGGCCTCGAATACTAGTATGATTTCAGTTGCTGTCGACCCTGTCACCCTTATCATTCAAGAATGTCGTGCTGTTACTTCTGCCATGCGGAAACATCCTCGGTGGGCGCATTCATCGGCTTCTTCGATATTGGGTGGGCATTCAAGTCCGCTGAGCGCTGGGGCTCAGAACTCAAGGCCTTCTACACCGCGAGATGAGCCAGGAACTCGCAGGGCACCGAAAGGTTCGGCGGCCTCAGAGGGGAACGATGATACAGGTTTGGCAATCAGATGGGGTTTGAGGGGAAAGAAAGGGAAGAGCATGCAAGATAATCCTCTGATGGCGGGATTTCAGCGTCTCAGACAGGAATTGACTGGATGCAAAGGTAGGCAACATAAATCACTTTTGAGCTGGGCACAACTGATCTTATGATTCTTCTACTGCTAGATATACACACATTCGATGCGCCATCTTTACTCCATCCTTTTCTCCAAGTTATGGTCATCGAAAATCCCGCAACGCCGTCGCCGATCACAACTTTAGCCCTCGCTGCTATCATAAAGTTCTTCTCGTACAACTTAATTAGTCCAAGCTCCCCTCGACTCTCACAGGCTATGCAGTCTTTATCTGCTGCCATGACAAATTGCCGGTTTGAAGCTCGAGATACAGTGGCTGAAGAGAAGGTATATCAGAAAATATTGAAACTTATGGAAGGAATGCTGTCTGGCCCCGGTGGAGATTTACTGAGTGACGGAAGTGTTTGTAAAATGATGGAGACGAACTTAAATATGTGTTGTCAGCCACAGCTATCAGAGTTATTTCGTGGGTCTGCCGAAATGACTATGGCCAAGATGTGTCAGATCATCTTCGAGAGACTCAAGCATTTAGAAATTGAGGCTGGGGATGATCTAGAAGCTTTAGACGAGAAGACAAAGGAAGATATGGACACTGTCAAAATGGCCCCTTTAGCAGCGAGTACAAGTGCTATCACGAAATTGACCGCATCTCCTGCCGGATCACCGCCACCTTCCTCAAGCTTTGATACATCACGTCCGTCGTCTGCTATGGAGAAGGTTCCTCTGCTAGAGTCTTCATCCGAAGCTGGAATTGTGGCGCCAGCATCAGAAGTTTCGGATGATACTCCCAGCAAGCCTTATTCTCTCCCATCTATTTGTGAGCTATTTAGGGCTTTGATAGATTTACTAGATCCTCACGATCGAAAACATGCCGATTCTTTGAGAGTTATCGCTCTTCGTATGATCAACGTAGCTCTAGAGATAGCAGGCCCTTCAATTGCCAAGCATCCAGCTTTGGCAACCCTTGCTGAAGACCGCCTTTGTCGATATCTATTCCAATTAGTCCGATCGGACAATATGGCCATCTTACAGGATTCGCTTATTGTTGCTGGCACTCTTCTCTCGACGTGCAGAGGAGTCTTGAAGTTGCAGCAAGAGCTCTTTCTGTCTTATCTGGTTGCATGCTTGCATCCTCGTGTAGAAATTCCCCGGGAAAGAGGAATCGATCCCTCTCTGTATGCTGGTATACCACAGGCTCCAAAACTGGTTAAACCCCCACCATCACAAGCTAGCAGCGGTCGTTCCACGCCTGTACCTGTGAAAGATCGTCGAACCCTAGGGTTAGAAGGTGGGTCGCGTAAGCCAGATGCACGTGAAGCAATGGTGGAAAGTGTTGGAGCTCTCGCGCGGATCCCGAGTTATATGGCTGAACTATACGTCAATTATGATTGCGAGATCGACCGAAGTGATATCTGCGAGGATATGGTTGGACTTTTGTCTCGCAATGCGATTCCAGATTCTGCAACTTGGAGTACGACAAGTGTCCCACCACTCTGTCTGGATGCCCTCCTAGGTTTTGTTCAATTTATTGCAGATAGACTTGGCGATGAGCCGAAATACGATGGCTACCCTGATCAAGCAACACTACGCGAGCAGAAACGAAGGAAGAAGATTATCATTCAAGGAACGGTCAAATTTAACGAGAGTCCGAAGGCTGGAATTGCGTTCTTGGCGTCACAAGGCATCATAGATGATCCAAGAGATGCAAAGACTGTCGCAAATTTCCTGAAGGGAACATCTCGAATCGACAAAAAACAATTGGGTGAATTCATATCCAAGAAAGGAAATGAGCCAATTTTAGAAGCTTTGATGGACTCGTTTGATTTTGAAAACAAGAGAGTTGATGAGGCGCTGCGTGAACTCCTCGAGACTTTCAGATTACCAGGAGAATCTGCTTTGATTGAACGGATTATCTCGACTTTCGCAGAAAATTACTGTTCGGGCACTTTACCCGAAGGTATCGCGGATAAAGATTCCGTATATGTTTTGACTTATGCCATTATCATGTTGAATACGGATCAGCATAATCCGAACATGAAGGGTAAACGCATGGAGCTAGAAAACTTTGCACGGAATTTACGTGGGGTTAATGGCGGGCAGGATTTTGCTCCGCAATACCTCCAGGACATCTACGAGTCTATCAAATCAAACGAAATCATTTTACCTGATGAGCATGACAACAAACATGCTTTCGACTATGCTTGGAAGGAACTATTACTAAAAACTGCTACCGCGGGTGATCTCACTATTTGCAACACTAATATCTTCGATGCAGATATGTTCGCAGCTACTTGGAAACCGGTGGTTGCAACTCTGTCGTATGTCTTTATGTCGGCTACTGATGATGCTGTGTTTGAGAGAGTTATCACTGGTTTTGATCAGTGTGTCCGTATCGCAGCCAAACATGGTTTGACTGAAGTCATTGACCAAGTCGTCTATTGTCTGACTCACATTACTACACTTGCAACAGAGGTTCCATCCAGCACTACTCTCAATACGGAGATACAGGTTGGGGATAATAGTGTCATGGTTAGTGAACTTGCAGTCAAGTTTGGTAGAGATGTGAAGGCACAGCTTGCGACTGTTGTTCTTTTCCGTGTTGTGTTAGGTAGTGAAAGTGTGATAGGAGAAAGTTGGAAGCACGTAAGTTGATCAATAGTCAAACACTTCCTAAGATTTGCTAATCGCGTGTACAGATTTCTAGGATTTGGTTGAACTTATTTGTTAATTCTTTGATACCCCCATTCTTTGCTACATCTAATAGCATGGATATTGCTCCAATTCCCTTACAAAATCCTTCCCAAGTCATTGATCGTGGGGCGAAACCCAGCGACACCGGTCTTTTCTCTGCTTTTGCGTCATATATTACTAGCTATGCTGCAGACGATCCCCCAGAGCCATCGGATGAAGAGCTCGAAAGTACCTTGTGCGCAGTCGATTGTGTGAATGCTTGCTTCATGGGCGACGTGTTCGCAAATGTAGTGTAAGTAGTGTCTACTTTGTTCTTCTGACTCGATAGCTAATGTGATTAGAAACATGCCTATTGATTCCTTACGACCTCTCATACAAGCATTGATATCGCAATTGCCAGATGACCCTTCATCGGTCGTCATAAGTGTAAAATCGGACGTGGAACCTCCATTAAGTCCTACCAACGGCGTTAACGGTGCACCATCCGGTCCTGTGTATGATCCATCCATGGTTTACATATTAGAGCTGTGTACCGTGCTTGCAATGCGAGATAATGAAACTATCAACGCATTTGGGGCTGAAGTTGCAGAAGCTTTACAAAATGTTCTACGGAACTCTGCCAGTTGGCATCCCTTGATGGTATCTAGAACAATATTCTACCTACTGCACCTACTGCACGCAAGCTATGTGAGTATATCTTATCTTGTCTAACCAATTAAAGCTAATATATGTAGGAGCAATCATACATTCGTGTTCCTGTGGTGCTTCACGCTATCTCAAGTTTCAAGAAAGATTTGTTCGAGAAATCTGCCACACTTGTTCTTCAAGGATTAACACAATGTATAAAAGAGCCAGGTCCATTACGAAACGAAATCATGACTTCTCCTGACTTCTGGGTAATTCTCAAAAATCTTGCAACCAGTCCTGCTTCAGCATCGGCTGTGTTCGAAATCCTCGAAGGCGTTGCTATTGGTTCTCCACCAACTATAATGGCAGACAATTATGAATCAGCTGTTAAGTTGCTCAATGATTTTGCCACTGCCGGGAGTGTAGGGTCTACCGTGGAGCAAAAACAGGATAAGAGGACACGAAGAGGACAACCAGTCAAACAGCCAAAGCCGCAGGTGGTAGATGCGGTCGTAGCTAGAGGAGTCAAGGCTATAACGATGATATATTCTTTGACGTCGCGAATTCCTGTCCTGATGGAACAATCACATCTTGAAAGCAAAGAGGGTATGTGTCAATTCATCCATCGCATCAACTTTTACTAACTCACTATAGCCTGGGCAAATTATTGGTCACCAATCTTCATGGCTTTGACCACACAGTGTACCAATCCTTGCCGAGAAATTCGACATCAAGCATTCTCTTCGTTACAGCGTTCGTTGTTATCACCTGAATTAACGTCAGGTGATCACGAAGAATGGACCGCTATATTCGGCGAGGTTCTCTTCCCTCTCATAACTCGATTGCTAAAGCCAGAAGTATACTCATCTGACCCCATTGGCATGAGTGAAACTCGTGTTCAAGCCGCCACGCTTCTCTGTAGGATCTTCTTGCACTATTTGGTACTATTGTCGAAATGGGAGGGTATGCTAGATCTTTGGATTAAGATACTTGACATCATGGATCGCTTGATGAATAGTGGACAGGGTGATAGTTTGGTATGTCAATCGAACTAATCGATTGTTGTAAATTTACTAATAAATGAAATAGGAAGAAGCAGTACCAGAAAGTTTGAAGAATGTCCTTCTTGTAATGTCCAGTAGCGGATACTTGGTACCGCGTAGTCAAGATGAGGCGCAAGAGAAGTTATGGACCGAAACTTGGAAGAGAATAGACAGATTTTTGCCCGACCTGAGGAAGGAGATTGATTTGGAGGGGCCGGGGGTCGAGGAGAATATTAAGGGGAAAGAAAATGAGGGTTTGGCGACAAATGTCAAGAGTGATACCGAAGCAGGAGTTGAACAAGAGAAGACGGATAATAAAGTTTGATTTGAGAAAGGGAGAACGACGGGTTGTATTATTAAGCCAAGTAGTGGGAGTTGCGTTTGCGTTGTACAAAAGAAAGTTGGGAAATAGGGTGTTTGGATGGATTTGTGATGTGAGGGATTTGGTTGTTTCAAAGAAAAACTCGTGTGCGTAGGCGAATGGGAGAAAAGATGAGATGTGGGTTTGGAGATTGGTCGCTGGGAATGAGAGACGGACGGATCGAATGAAAGAAGGATGTGCATACATAATCCACTATATGGGATATGTAGTTTGATTCATTTTTGGTGAAGGGTAAGGTGGAAAGGTTAGAGATGAAACGAAAGATTCATAAGACGGATAGCGCAGAGGACGGTAGCTGGTGGAATCAGATGAGCTAAAATTTTGTATAGCAAAATCGATTAGGGATCGAGGGATGCAACGATGGGTTAAAAATTTCAATTAATAGAAAGAGAGATGTGACAATTATACATTGCTTATTAATGATAGGATAGATAATGTGTTTTAATTTTAAGATTCAAATGGATCCAGATGTCGACGATTCGGGCACGAATGGTGCTGATAATGACACCACCTCTACCCATGGTTCCATTTCCACCAAAGTCTACTGTTGTCTTACACTTTCCCGTTCTACCACTAATAGCGCTGGAGATGGTACGGGTATAAGTGTTATTCAAGATCCAACGAATCATGGTACTATCCTCTCTGTCTTGAGTCATGAGAGCATCTGGAGGAGCAACGGGACAAGGGAGATACGATTGACCAGAGGGAAAATCCAGCTTGCAAATCGCGGGCCTGGTGGACTGACGGTACTTGTGGCTCCCTAGGTATCTAGCTTTTGATATTCTGACAAGACAGCCCAAGTAGAGGCAAAGGAGGAAAAACGCCAGGCATTGGAATGAGATGTCAGCTCTTCGTTGTCATTATCATTACTCAATACCAATCATTGAATAACACTTCTTCTGCATAATTGAAGGTATTTTTCTCTTCCATCTCGTTATCTACCTGTAATAAATTGCGAACGCCCGATCTGCAGCCATCGGTAAACTCCCCCTGATATGAGTTGGAAGTTAGAATGAATATTGATGAACTGGCATATCATGGTTTCATAGTTCAATATCCGGACCAACACATAATCTATCAGAAACAATCTTCACTACCTTACAACCTCAAACTTGTCCTCGGCTAACCCTTTCTCCTTGAAATCCAGCTCCTTGTCTTCATACCCTGTGACATTTGCATGAGATGGCCCTTCTTTGAGATCTGCGCGTAAACTTTCGATTTGGGAGGCAGAACCTTGAGCCTCACCCTTTACCTATCGTCTTATGTTGGTTTAGGGTTGGAGCAACAAGATCGGTAAGAGCAAGGCTTTGGGGGAAGGGAAAGAGATCAAAAGGTATGAATAGATGGAACGTACTTTTCCATCATCCGTATTGCGTACCCAACCAACAACACCAAGCGCCCTCGCTCTCTTCTGCGTGAACCAGCGGAAATTGACTCCTGAGATTTCGAATTGTCAACAATGCTTCTTAAAATCACAGGGCGAACGTGATGAGTGAAGTACTGTCCATATGCATAATTGTCCAGAGATATATTCTATAACGAACCTTGGACTTTCCCGCTTACTGTGAAGGCTATCTGTATAGGTCTTAGTTACGATAGAGTTATCAAGGGAACAAGATGCTTGCGGTGCTGAGGATTCAAGCGGGCGAGGGAGTTACGAGGGATCAGTAACATACACGTTTATCGAGTTTCTCTTCGTGATCCATATTGCATGATAATTCTGCTGTAAGCTGTGAAATTGAAACTTATCTGAAGTTTGTATAAATTGGGTTAATAATACATAAATTTTATTTGAATGAAGTTCTAATTCATCTAAAGTCACCTGGGCATCCATAGATTCCAGGTTTCGTCATTGCTGCTAAGGATGTGGCTAAGGTTGTGGCTGACTGACTAATTCACGCGGATAGTTATCTCACCGCTTTTGATCTCCACCGGCAAAATCCCGCAATCTCGAAAAAAAGTTTCTCAAATCCTAAGAAATCCAATTCTCCAAGTTCTAAGCTTGTCAATTGCACATTTTAGAGACTATCACAGCATAATGCCAGAACAAAAAGCTCCTAAGGGTGCATCGAATGATGCATCCTCTGCTTCTGCAATCAATGATCCTCGATTTTCGAATTTCACTACCGATCCGCGATTTCGACTCCCTTCTAAGAAACAGACCAGAACGAAGATTGATAAACGATTCTCGCGCATGCTGAAAGATGATGATTTTTCCAATTCAGCAAAGGTGGATCGATACGGAAGGAAGTTGAGTGGCAGTGGAAAGAAGAAGGCGCTGGAGAGATTATATGTTGATGAGGATGAAGAAGACGAGGACAGTGAAAGTGACGATGAGAATGAGGGCGGAGAAGATGTGGCGGTGGAGGACGACGAGGTAGTAGAAAAGGAATTGAGAAAAGCGGCTGCGGGATATGATCCTGCGAGAGGTGGTGGTTTTTCTTCTTCGGAAGATGAAGACGAGGATGAAGATGAAGACGGAGGAGTGGATATTGAAGAGGAAGCTACTTTTCCAGATATGCAAGCAGAGCAGCAGGCAGTCGAAATGGGAGAGGTTTCTTCGAGAATAGCGGTAGTTAATTTGGATTGGGACAATATTCGATCGGTGGATTTAATGGCTGTTTTTCAGAGTTTCGTCAATCCTGGTGGAAAGATTCATAAGATTTCTATTTACCAGTCTGAGTATGGAAAGGAAAGGATGGAACGAGAAGAATTAGAGGGCCCACCAAAAGAGATCTTCGCAAAGAAGCACGAAGAAGAGGATGAGGATGACTCTGAGGATGACTCGGAAACCGACGACGAAGAATTAGAGGAGAAAATTAAGAAGGATTTACAAAAGGCAGACGATGGTCATGAATTCGATGGCGCGGCACTACGACAATATCAACTCGAACGATTGCGATATTTCTATGCCGTTGTTGTTTGTTCGGACGAGAAAACTGCAGAGAATATTTACCAGAAATGCGACGGCACAGAGTATTTGAGTTCCGCCAACTTTTTCGATCTAAGATTCATTCCCGATGGTACGGAATTCGATGACGAACCAAGAGATGAGTGTGAACAGGTGCCTGCTGGATATAAACCTACCGAGTTCGTTACAGATGCGCTTCAGCATTCCAAAGTCAAACTTACATGGGACATGAACCCTGAGGAAGCAAGCCGAAAAGATGCAATCAATCGAGCATTCACAGGTAGTCGCGCGGAGATTGGCGAAAACGATTTACGAGCATACCTAGGAAGTGATTCGGAGGACGATGAAGAGGAAGAAGAAGAGGCCGAGGAAAATGCCCCCAAATTATCTAAAAAGGAAATTGAGAGACAAAAACTTCGAGCAGCTCTCGGACTCGGAGATGAGCCAACCAAAAAGAAGAAAGATAGTGGCCCTGTTGGTGACATGGAGATTACATTTACAGCCGGTTTAAGCGCCACCGCCAAAGGAAACGTCTTCGAAAACGAGCCCATACCTAACGAAACCACAGCCGAAGCATATATCCGTAAAGAGAAAGAACGCAAGGCCCGCAGGAGAGAAAAGGCCAAGGCTGTTCGTGAAGGAAGAGATCCAAATGCTTCTGATGATGAAGAGAAAGAAGTCGAAGCCAAAGAAGATCTTGGATTCGACGATCCTTTCTTTGCAACCGATGAAGCTACCAAATCCAAAGCAGCAAAATCACTACGCAAAGAAGAACGCAAGAAGAAACACGACGCCAAACTTAAGGAAGCGGAAGAAAAGGCGTCGAATCGTGCCGAGTTGGAATTGCTTATGCAGGACAATTCGACGGACAAGGCAGAACATCTGGACCATTTCGATATTGCTGAGATTCAACGCGCCGAGAAGGCGAAAAAGAAGAAGGGTAAAGGAAAGGGAAAGAAGGGTGAAGAAATTGAGAGCAAGAGAGGAGGCCTACAGGAAAATTTCCAGATGGATGTTGGTGATGAGAGATTCGCTGATGTCTTCAAGAATCACGAGTATGCTATTGATCCCAGCAATCCAAAGTTTAAGGGCACAGAGGGTATGAAGAAACTATTGGAAGAGGGAAGGAAGAAGAGAGGTGGAGAAGATGACGCAGAGGTCGAAGTGAAGACGAAGAATAAGAAGAGGAAGGTTGAGGGAGAGAAAGAGGATAAGGCGGATCTCAGTAGTTTGGTCGAGAAAGTCAAGAAGAAGTCCAAGATCGTGAAGTAAAGTCAAGGACTACCCGGGGGTTGTACTTAGTAGATGTGGATATTTTCTTTTGAGCTACAAAATGATACCATTAATTTTCAAGATCACTGGTTGTCTTCTGGAGATACGATTTTGTTGGGATATCCTGATTCCCTGTTTGACGTGTAGTCCCCATTCTTTTTCCGATCCTCACATTGTAAATAGAGATGAATGTTACATGTACTGAGCAGGACTACTATTATCAAGAAGACACAAAATAATAGAATGTTATCATGCAACCGATGCTCCAGATAACATGCAGGAGAGGTATAGACGAAGTGATAATCCACAAATAAATAATCTGCAGGGAATAAGGAGTGGGGAGCTTAGGCGAGTAGCATGTCGGACATTCACATGAATATGTACATAGTACATATCCTTATAAGTAGCGCGTGATAACCGAGCTCCGAGAAGATGATATCGGTGGTCCAGTCAAGCATAAACCATGATATGAAACGGGATGTTTGTCAAATCCTATCTCATTCTCATATATAAAGTCTTGGATTCTCAAGGTTGTTCCTTTGTATTTATTGACCAGGCGTGATGGGTTTCCGAATCTTGTGGTTTTACTGGCCGCTAACTATGGGTATCCTCTTACCATTGCCCATCATAGTTTTCAGCCAGGCATTTCGTTTCTTGTCTAGACATCTGCAAATGTAATCGCGTTAGGATTCTGATTCTGTCGCCTTGAAAGAGAGAAAAGTTGCGGCAAGACAGATACCAGGCGGATCTTGCTCATGTCACTGTAAAGTGTAAGCTTGAAGTTGGTAGTGAAGAAATTAGAGAATAAAGCAATTGCAGTCTAAGTCATTTCACGTCACACCAGGCACGCAGCAGACACAGTATCGTTCTCAGAAGCAGATCAGCTTGATACCTTTGCAGAACTAAACAGTCATATCACGAGAAAAATCGAGATATAAAGCCTGACAAGCCATGTTACTCTTCAAAAATTTCACCAGTTATCTCTCGGAGCTGACCCGCCTAGACTGATGACCATCGCAAGAATGCCCACCGAGGATCTGGAAGCAAGAGCTTCTAGCTTACTTCTTGTATGAAGTACCATTGGGAGCAGTGTAGGTAGAACCGCTGCTGCCGTTGTAATACGTGGAGCCATTACCGTTAGCATAGTAGTAGGAACCATCTTTTGTACGAATTGTCAGCACACGGCTATCACATGAAGTAGAACTTAAGATTTGGTAGGTAGAGTGGAGAAAGGCGACATACCGCTATTACTGTAGTGATAAGCTTCACCAGAGGGAGTAGAGCGATTGTCATAGCTATTGCCCTGAAGATTAGAGGATCAGTCTCTATTTTCCAAAATCGAAGGATAGTTGAATGTGAAGGAAGAGATTCGAGCGGCGAGGGAGCTAATTACTTGGCTGTTGGTACCACTGCTATTGACAGTATATGGGCTACCGAGAGAGTTACCAGAGCCACTGGTGCCACTGGAGCCAGAAGTACCCTTTCCAGACATGACTGAAATGATTTTTTGATCGATGCGAGAGTTTTCAAAGTTTGTTGTGTTCGAATTTTGCAAGTGTTTTGTTAACTTGCAGTTAAGAGGAAGCTGATTGAGGAGAGAAGAGCTCGCAAGTGCCGAAAGTGGGACTTTATATAATTAAATTGGGCTGCATTAGTTCCGACATCGCAGCAAGCGAATGTAAATGACATGGAATAGCCTGCATGGAACAAAGAGGGGTAGTTGGAGCTTAATGAAGCACTAGTGTTGGAGAGAATCAAAGAGAATCAAAGCAGAATAAAGTGAGTACGGGCAAGTAAGTACCTCCTCATCTTACATTATAAAGTAAATAATCATCAAAGACACGTAAGCTCTGCTTCTCATCTAATTTATCAATGGGATAATTACATCTACCTGCATCTTATTTCAATAGTTCTCAAGCTCTTGATTATTCGTATTGCAAAGAGCGGGAGTGAACAGTACAAGAGGAGTAGCTCATTTCCCAAAGAAGTTCAATGAAGACAATTCAGTTGTAACGAATGTGTTCTTTGTGTTCTTTCACTCCGCAATCATCTAATTCAATCAGGATGTATGTGTTGCTGCAACCCATGTGCAAAGTACCTTTGCATGAAGCATGAGCTTCAAATTTCCCTAGACGCGCTACTCACTTCACCTGGCTAACCTCAATACACTTGCAAGTAATGATAAACTCCTTGATTCATTTCTAGGTCTAAACAGCTCTATATTCAATCTGACAAATTCTTCCCTGCTCTGAAACCCATTCAATATATGTAAGATTTTACAGTGGAAGCGAACATAAGAAATATATATAGTACACAAATCTATGGGAATAAAATGTCGGCCTTTCCCCCTCCTAGTCTTTTACATTCTGATATACACCCTTCAGTCTGCAGCTAAGATCATCGAGTCCCGATATAAATATGACATCCTAATCTTACCACCCACACCACATTGATAATACTATCCAGTCGAAGTTGGCACCACAACTACCGTACTAGTCTGCGAGCCCTGTAAAGTAACAACCACCGTACTTGTCGGCGCCGTCAATGTCAATTGCGCCAGACTCGAAGTCGGCAATGTGGAAGATGTCGAACTTGACGTTGACGCAGCACTCGAAGATGAATTTCCAGCGGCAGCCGAAGAATCTGTAGTGCAAGCTCCGTCGGGACAATATCCATGATTGCACGTAAAACTACACAAGCCTGAATAATCCGCATTGAGTCCTGGGAGTGGAAATCCAGGCGTGTTTGAGATAGGGGGCGGGGGGACTGCGGTTGAGGAAAACTGGACGCAGGAGCAGGGAGAGGGACAATAGCCAAAGTTGCAGGAGAAGTCACAAAGACCGAGATAATTTCCCGGTCCTGTACCTTTGACGCATGTCTGACCGATCGGAGAAGAAGCGGATGGTGCTGCAGAGGATGTACCTGTGGCGGCTGTAGACTCGGATGAGGAACTAGAATTTGACGGGCTGGAAGAGGTTGATGATTTAGACCCGCTGAGTCCTACGCCTAGACCGACGGCTAATGCAATCATCGCGATCAGTAAGAATATTATCAGCAACCAGAATGTTCTCTTCTTCAATCCGCACACTCGTTTCTTTTTAATGTTCTGCGGCGGAGGCGCATCTTCAACAGGTAACGTATTGTTATGACCTAATTTATATTCGTTTATGAGATGAAAAGCTGGAGGGGGCGATTCCGGAACTGGTGGGACGTCGTCACCAGCTTCGCGGACGTTTAAGGTGCCGCCATAGGCGGATCCAGCGGAATATGGCTGGAATTTAAGATCTTTGGTCGTGGGGGATTCTTCTGGGTCTGGGGTTTGCAAACCGTCGTCGGGAACGACTTGGAGCCCTTCGTGGTCCTCCTGCGGACGTACAATTGGACTGCTTGGACTGTGTGACATTTTCGCAGTTGAAGCAATGGTGATATCTTGGATCTAAAGTGGTGGTGACAGAAAAATCTGGATAGTTGATGGGCGAGGGAGCCATCATATTGATGAAAGAAGAGTCAGTGTTCCGCAAAAAGGCTAGTTGCCATCGATGTCTTCCTTTGTTCTTGCATGGTGATATTTTACAAAATTTATTTATTCCTTCTAGACCGCCAGAAAATTTGTAGTCTGATGCAGAATACTTCTATGACCAAGGACTTCGGTGATGTGAAAACTTTTTCTTGCGAACCTTTTTCTCGCCATGTGGGACACTCCGAACAGGTTGTCCCTTTGTCATTCTCGAAAACAAAGGGTTGTTGGTTCACACATGGCACGACAAATTAGTGGGAAACTTCTCATGGTACAAAGAAAGAAACTAATCAAGGGTTATCATCTTCGGGGTAATCGAAGAATCGAAGAATTTGTTTGGGTTCTAGAGAAACTCCAAAAATAGCTTTCTTTTGTTCAATGGTTGAAGTAGTTTCTATCAACTTTGCTCACTGGAGTCATTTTACCTTGACAATCACAGAGAGACTGATAACAAATTCAAGGCAGGCATGGTGAAAATTGTAACCAAATCTTGTGGTCCATCTCAAACACTAACCGAATTTCATATTATATCCAAGCTAGGTAAACTCCCATTAAATCCGCCGAAAACAAGTGGTATCATACCGGGTCCTCCGAATTTAGCCCTAAAGTTCAAACCGACCCTACGCCGCAGCAACAGCATTGTTTCTTGACCTTCGCTCTTTTTCAATAAGTGCTATGGCTGATAGCGCAAGCGTTACTTCCCACCTTTCACCCCAACCAAGCGCTCTCATACTATCCAAAAGTCCAATCTTCGCCATCTTATCGATACTTGGACCGCCTGGATGCGTCCAAGCCGCTAATATCTCCCCGTTAGAGACCCTCACAAGCTTGTACCCCCTACTCCTGCCACCTAGGCCTGCAACTGCCGCGCCGGCGCTTTTTTTCCACTGAAATGATTCTTGGCGTCCATCATCAAATGTGTAGGTGAATTCATAGACCGGTGAAATAAAGCCTGAAGAGTGTAAAGTCGATGAGGTATTGCCGATAACGAGCTCAATCTTGGAGGAAAAGGTGTGAAGCTCTGCAGTTCCCATCACTGCTGTGGGAGAGGAGAGAACAATCGAGGGCTCGCCAGAGAAACCAGAATGTACAGCAATGGACATAAATGGTGTCGAGACATGGTGTTCCGCGAGACAGAGTTTCCTCATGCCATCCCTGTAAACCCCAAAAATCGATGGGAAAAGGTATGGAATTCCGCCGATCACGAAAGAGGGCTGTGCCTGCTGTTGAAATCTATGTGTCGCACCCGAAGAATTTGAGTTTGACGGCGCTTGGCTCTCAGGATATGAGCTAGTGAGAGATTGGCTCATCGTCTTTGACGAAGCAGAAGTATCGTCCGGGATTTTAGCGCCCATTGCGATTACGTCAAATGCGAAAAATTGTAGAGTTTGCAGCTTCTCCTTGAGATCTGCTGTAGTCCTGCAAGAATTCTTGTGATAGAAATTCTAGATAAGGTTATGGTCGATTGTCGTTTATTCAACTAGAGGGGTCACAGACCAAATAATATTGATTCACTGGGAGACGTTCATTCAAATAGATATAAATCCATTATCAAGAATGGCAAACGTTCAACCAGACAGGGTTTGATAATGCTTGTAGGTCAGATCACTGTTGATCAATTCAATTTTACGTGAAGGAATCAGCCTTGCTAACCACAAAACGAACATAGCCATCTTAGGCATCACCATAAATGTAGGATCCTTGCCTCGCATCTTCATATTCAATCAATCATTGTGAAAGAGTCTGATGCTTCCATTCTGGTGAATGTCTAAGCCAAGAACTGAATATGGATAGAAAGGAAGGAATCTGCAAAGTATTTGTCAGAGATGCTTTTGACAAGTTCGAATGTTATTCAGTAACCTCTAAAGGCGGTATGAGATGGCAAAATATCACTCTTCCTTGAGATGAATAATACTGACCAGTTGACTGATACACTCATCACTGTATTGAAAGCACAAATATCAAGAAATCCCTGGTAGAAATTGGAGACAATACAAGGAGAATCTACCGACTATCTGGTCAACATCTAGGAGTGTTAATGATTAAAGTCACATGACACACACATGACGAGCAGTTGAAGGGGGTTGTCAAAGCTAGCAAATGATGCATCAGTCGATCAAATCTTCAGGCAACACGTGTTGTTAATTTCAGATAGGAGTGGTTATTGTATTAGTTGCCACGATTATATTGGAACAGCTTGAGTAGAAATGATGCCAAGAGACTGTACCCATTTCGCTATTTTCTTCTGTGTCACGTGATACAACTCAAATGGGAATTCGTTCTATGAGATCGGTATTGATGGGTTGATTACTGAAAGTATCATTGCAAGAACGCATCATAATCAGGTCACGGCAAGTAAATAAACCCATATTTCGGGCAGACAAATGACTGAATTGAAAGGAAAGGTAACTTATAATAGCTGATTGATCGTGAACCAAATTGCAAGGAATGTGAATTTGTTCATAATATCATCCCGATATGACTGATTGTGGTTATGTGTTGAAGGAAAGTTGATAACTTTTTCCCACCAAGCGGGAGTCCCCTGAATCAACATAAGAAAGAATATCCTCCTGATTATTTACTATCAATCATGCAGGGATGACAGTGCTGCCTTGCTTCCATGTGCCATTCTTATTCTCCAATGTACCAACTTCATTGACGGGGTTCAAGTTCCTGAAGAACAAGGTGATCTTGTTTTCAACTGATGTGGCGCCCAACTTTGAGCCTGGGAAGAAATTGACTAATTCTTCCTCTTTCTTTCCATCTGTGCAGTGAACAATCTTGTTGTTCTTTGCGACGTAGAAAAGATGAACGCGTCCGTCCTGAGTCATGGTGCAAGCAATTGGTGTTGTGGCTTGAACCTTGTCTTTCTCAACGTAGACACCTCGGTCTAGAAAAAGATTAGCTTCTGAACTATTAGCATAATGACAGGCGAGCATCTCTACTTACCATGCCACTTGTTGTCTTGGTTCTCAAACAAACGGATGCTATAGTCATGGTGCTGGAAGAACATCCTGATTTTCCCGCTCGAGATTGTGCAACCTAGGGAGGTCCCTGGGAGCTGTTCGCCCCAGTTCTCGGGGAGAATGGTCTCAGTATGCCATGGGTCCTTTGGAGTGCGTCTAATTTCAACCATGCCCATCTTGCCGTCCTTGGTACTTCAATTGAAGTTAGTGAGTTTTCAAAATCAATAACTATAGATAGTAACTCACGCTGAAAAGTAGGCCCATTGCGAACCATTTGGATTCCATCCACTACCTGAATTGAAAGCTCCACTGGTCAATCTCGAGTATTGCTCTGGACCTTTCTTGACTTCGTCTGGGATCTTGACATCCTCCCAAATTGGATTATCTCCCTTCATGCGCTTCACTTTCTCCATCAATTGCTTGTCCTTGTTGATGTAGAGAAGATGGATCTGAAATTTGTGTCAGCAGATGCATATAAGCGTAGTGAAGCTGGGCATACTGAGGGCTGGTTATCAAAGTTCGCATCTTTGTCTACATAATAACATGTCATCGAAGAACCATTGTAATCTCCATCTTTGGAAATAACAGTGTCTTGAGTGGTCCAAACACTGCCGCCATCTGGAGATCGCGCTTCAAGGATGTTTTGGCCCTCCTGGAAGAAGAGGTGCAGGACTTGATCAGGAGCAGAAGTGCAAGCAAGCTCTGTGGTTAGAAGGGAAGACATTGTGGTGCTATTGTAAGAATTGTAATGAGTACGAGTTTTGGTAAGTAAGTAAGTAGATGATGATGGATATGGAAGCTTTGATCTCACTCTTTCACGGAGATTTGAGGTGTATATATACACGATTTTGCTGCTGTGGCAAGGCGAATGCCCTCAACTTTAGTAAAGCCGAGGGCTGATGAGGTAACATTCAAATTCTTCAAGTCTGCACTTCCCCCTCATTTGAACGCGATCTATTGAACCCATCCGATGCATCCGTAGTGAGGATTCGTCCGTGGCTGCATAAGAGAACCGGTATTGTTAAAGAACTCACGAGTAATATAGGGATTACAAAATTGGATTTGAGTACTTGCAGTATCGCATGATCGGTTTAATCCAAAGAAATGAGGGGGAGATGGGCCAAAGCCTTGGATCAAGTGAGTCTATAGTCCCAATTGTTTAGAATGAGCAAGTTAATCCCCACTAGATTTGTATCAGGACTGGAGAACACACAGGAATCGATGAAATGGCTGATCTTAAAAGTTTGGTCGCCAACAGCATATCCCTTATTTGTCGATAGTGACATCTCGATGCAAGGATCTATCGAAGACGCCGGATCAAGGTCTTCGAGAGTCTCCTGTTGCTGCTTTCAAGCTTTATCTTCTTTTGCCCCGCAATTCTGCGTATCTCATGGCATATTCTTCGTGTATGCCCGATCTTGGCGGGAGGTAGAACTAACACGATAGTGAGAATTAACCGTATGACGATACTGATCTACTTGATATAGTTTCATCAATATCTCAGTACTGCGGGGATTGTTTCCCGTCTCGGAGGCGGGCTTGCAAGTCTTGGGTCTCATACCATCAGATGGCGACAAGACAACTGATAACGGGAGCTATGGATTGACCGAGGATCTATTGGCAGAGATAAAAATCTCTTGATGCAAAGTCGAGGAGTAAGCCGAAATCTCCTGCATTCTTCGATGAAAGTTCTCATCGTGAATGTTGTACCACCAGCTAGAATACGGCTATGGTCCGTGCTACTGAGGAGAGGATGTCGTTGGCAAAAGGCCTTCAATACTAAGAAGACATTGGAGGCTTGAAGCACGGCAACTATGTGTTAAAGCTTGTCCATTTGAGTGGTTGGTCATGTCTTTAGATCCCCTCAAATTATGTGTAACAGATGTGCGGGTATGAACGGCCGATGTCATAACAAATGGCTTTTGAGATTTTTGAATCAATAACCATAACGTAATAAAATCAACCAAGTAATGCAAAAGAATGGCTCATGGATATCTGAAAGTATGGTAAAGTTTGCTTACACAGCATTGAAGTGGTGGAAGAGGGGAAGTGAAAGCGGAGGCTTGAACAAATTATGATTGCTTTATGCACAAGCTTGCAACCGCCAATCCGGATTCCGAAGCAACATGTACTTCATGTCCAGCTAACAAGTCCATTTGAGTGACTCCTCCTCCGCCGGTTGATAAGGGGCCAACGTGTTACAGTATCAACATCAATGGCTTTTTGTCGGTAAGAAACAGCCCAAGTCGGCCCGGCCCGCAGTGGTCTGTTCCGCTCTGCAAGTTGCGAATGACTAAGCATCATCCATTATAATCAAACCTCTTGTCATCAAACCTCTTAGCGACTAGCAACATTTCGTCTTTCCTAACCTCCTCTCATAAGATATGTCGGTATGCTATTTGTTATATCATCGCACTGTACCAACTGAAGCCACATCCTAATCACAGCTATCGATATAGCCGTGCTCGGCGCTGAGATGTAGATGATGGAGCTAAAAGAATTGCTGCCCCTACAATACAAGCCAGGTACCAGATAAATCTCTTTTGACTTCAATCATGCGGAGTATACGATACTTCGTAAAGTCGAACACCTTTTTAATATATTATACATAAACTTGCCAATCATGCCGTTGTAGAACCTTCTCAATAGACCTCGACCGAAATTACGGCTTCGGAATAACGTTGGCCAAGTGACTACCGAAGATAAGCCGAGTTTTGTTGCACGTCTACAAAAAGGCTCGCAAAATTGCCAATTTGGCGATCATCAATGAATGAATGAATGAATGATCCGAACGCGAAAAGGTGTAACGTGACTCGGCGAATTGATATCTCGCTTTGTTCACGCGTAATAAAGATTGATATCGTCGATAGGTACCTATATAATGGAAGCAGATGATAAGAAGCCTTTTCTTGTGGCTTCAACAAATGATACCTATTCTTGTTCTATATCAACTTCTCATTTGCGCGAGCTGGAATCGAGGAAAAATGATGGAGCGCAAGACGGAACAGACTCTGTGGAAGATGAGGGGTTGAAGAAAGGCGAAGATCACAGGATCAGAGATGAAGATATGGAAGTTAATTATTTTAAAAGTGCACAATGGTATGCTTACCGTTGGACCTCTTTGGTGTATTCACAATTACTAAATTCAGTAGGACACCCGACGGAACAACCCTCCTGACTTCCTCCGCCGATAACCAAGTCCGTACATTCATCCTGCCGCCCACGCTTCTCGACGATCCTTCTACTCCACTATCTCTCACTCCCTACACATCACACACTTTTCCCACCCCCGTAAACTGCATTGCTCCCTACCCACACTATACACTCTCAGACCCCAGCACAACCCTTTATCTCAGCTGTCCTAATTCCCTCCCAATCCGCCTCTCAAACATCCTATCTCCGACTGCCACCCCCCAAGCTAGCTACAATCTTATCTGCCCCACCACCGAAAGATACCTCACACCTGCTTCTATTCTCTGGAGCTCTCCCGGGACCCATTTCATAACCGGGACCGAATGTCTCATATCCCACTTCGATATCTCTCGTCCTGGATCCGGTCCCGTCACCAAGCTTCCCACTATTCCTTCCAAACGCCACAAAATCAAAGGCGGCGGCGTGGGAATGCGCGGTATTGTAAGTGCATTGTCGTTGCAACCATGTACTGATCCGTCTGGTGCAAGTATTCTCGCAGCCGGCACTTGGACAAGGTGGCTTGGTCTCTATGATGCTTCTGGACTGGGTGGAACTGTTGCCACATGGGATATTTCTTCAGCAGCTGATAGTGAGGCAGGGATTGGAGGGCAAGGTGTTGGTGAGGTGGGGTGGAGTAGCTGCGGAAGGTACTTGTGGGTTGCGGAACGGAAGAGCAGAGGTGTGCTTGTATATGATGTGAGGGTTACTGGGAAGTTGATCGCTTGGCTAGAGGGCAGGGAAGCGGAGACGAATCAAAGAATGGGAGTGGATTCTTTCGAAGGGGAGAATGGGATGGAGCTTTGGACAGGGGGCACGGATGGTGTCGTGAGGGTGTGGGAGGGAGTAGGGAGGAAGGAAGGGGGTGTTGAGTGCGATTGGGAGTGGAAAGCTCATGACGGTATGCCATTTCCAAACTCTGCATCATGGTTCATATACTGACTTCAAACCGATAGATCCAATAGGCTCGACAGTATTACATCCATCTGGAACAGTCATAGCAACATGTTCAGGCCAAAGAGCTGAAACGAACATCGATGTTGATGTTAATGATGATGACACATCAGGTGAAGATAGCTCTGATGATGAAATCACACAAAATTCGCTGCAATCGCCGCCTAGGACACCTAAAGATACAAGCAGAACAGCAGATAATAGTTTAAAAGTGTGGAGTTTATAACACGAAAGCTCATTCAATTATTTTGTTCTATTTGTGAGCATATTCAGCGATTCTTGCTTGGCTCTTTGTGAGCCAATTCTCAGCGGCAAGTAAATGTTGCATAAATCCAGCCAGATATTCGTCAGTCATTACAGCCCTATAATCAACTCCTTCTACAAAGATCCACTCTCTACTCCCATAGCTGATCAACAACCCTACTGACCCGTTCCAACACGCCCCTTCCCACCAGTCCTCCCAATCTCCTAATCCTATCTTCCAGCCCCATTACCGCGAACAGTGTCAATCCATAAGGACCCCTCTCATGAATTATCTGCATCTCCCTCTCATATCCCTCATCACCCATTTTGCATCTCGGCTCCGGCTCTTTCAACTCTGCAATCGTTGCTTGAGCCGCATAAGCATTCATTCCCGCTCTTCTCAGCCACATTTCCCAATATGACTCCTGCTCTAGCAATTCTAGAACTGGATTCGAAAGGACATCTCCAGAGTGTTGAATAATGAGATAGGAGATATATTTTGCCATGCTTTGATCTTCGCTGTTAGTTTTGTCTACGGGAATGTAATTCACAATGACGGTTGCGGGTAAGGTTAATGTGAAACCGATGAAATCAGCCCAGGCGATACTATCACTATCGCTTATACCGGTTGTGGGGGAAGCGACAAGGACGATTAAACTCTCATACCGTGCACTAACTTTCTCCAATCGATCACGAATCGGAACGGCTGTCTTATGTCCAGGTAGTGGCTTTTGCTTGATATGTTGCAGAGTGGTAAGGATAAGCCCCGTGCTTGGGGAAATGATTATATCGGCTTCGTGAGTAAGTCTTGAAGTTATGGGAGAGCGGATCACGGAACCTGGATTCCAAGCTGTAGTATTGTGGGCGGAGAAATCGCGCTCGCAGATCTTTAGACTCGGAATCAGGGCTTCGAGGGAGTGGAGAAGAGGGCGATTTTTGAGCGTCGTGGAAGATAGAATTATAGAGATGGGGGCTGTCGGGGCGTTTATGATGGGTGTTGGCAGAGGCGGAAGAGGAGGCTCAGGCTTTTGAAACTGAGATTCCTTGCCCAGGGCAATTTGGTTCGATGGCAGACGTGCTGGAGAACCAGGAACTGGGAAATGAGAACTTTCAATCAGCCTTGGCTTCTTCGCTCCTCGTATCTCCATAAAATTACTAAGTTCATCCCTTGCAGAAAATATACCAAGTAAAGAAGTTTGTTCGCCGACCTCTGGGCGTGCTCTCTTAGTTAGGGGTAACAAATTCGCATTTGCTATCTCTCGCCGCATCTCTGGAGTGATTAATGGCTTGAATAGAACCATTGTATCTCTGTGAGTATTGAGGCTGGGTTGACATGCCGGCTTTTGTCGTTGACTAACATCTTGTGTTTTGGGGTCTTGTTTCTCAATTAATGGTGGTACTTTCACCGATTCTTTTGGGAAATATCCCAACTCAAGTTCGTCATCATCATAACTGCCATCATCAGTATCTCCCTGAAGAATTCGAAAGCCCTCCCTCTTCCAGGTGAGATTTGAACTTGTGATCACATCATTTTCTAAATTGCACACGAACGCCTCCCAAGTCTTCTCGTTACCCATAGATTCTTCGACGACATCTCCCAGGTTATGTTCAAATGGTACCCATGGTACCTTTGAGTGCAACTTCCTTAGTCCAGGCCAACGCATCGAGCGGCTAAGGCTGATATCCTTGGCTACTTTCGTTAAAGCCAAATCAACAGCATTGACACTGCGGAAATTAGTAATCATCCAAGGAGGTCCAGGTATACTGAAGTCCATCACGGGTACTTCGACACGATTTCTCGTATCTGCGAGACTCTCTTGTTCAACTCGATGTTGTGCTTGTTCTCCGTTGTCGCCGAATGCCTCTTCGAAGAATTTGGTCTCGATTACGGGTTCGGAAAACACAGACTGAGGTCGACTGCTAAGTAGATATTCTTTCACGATGTTATTGAAGTGTACGCCCTTAGGTCCTGATTCTTCGAACGGCTTTGGTGGAGTCAAAATCTCTTCTACTTTGAGATTCTTGATAGGTCTTTTATACTCTACAGGAGATGAAGATGGGACGAAACTTCTGATACAGTCTGGTGGTGAGTATAGATCTGCAGGCTTCACACATTGCTCATTGGAAGCTGGAGTTGTTACTTCAGTTGCAGATCGATTGCGTAAAGGTGTCGGCAGATCTTCCTTGAATACTTCATCCTCAATCCTTTTGAGGTCCAGCGAAGTAAGGGAATCCGGATCTGAAAGTATTGGTATTTCGCAGCCTGAAGAAACAAAAGGAAGAGGACTATCAGGTAGTGAGGCTAGCATTGGAGAAAGTGGTGGCGTAACATGACAAGAGACCGGGAATTTCTGAAACCATTAGTATAGAATAGATGAGATGCATCTGAAGAAATCATTACTCACTCTTGGATGTGTTCTCTCACTTTCCCAGATCGCTTGCTCATTCTCTATCGTGAATGTTGTTTTCAAGGCTGTGTGAAGATAGACCATCGAGTTCCTTGTTACTTCCATCTTCTCATTAGCTATAGTTTCGAATGTTTCAGTTGCGAAATTATAAAATTCCGATGGAAATCCCAACCCCTCATTGTTCTCAATACTAAGTAACTCTAGTGGTAATTTGATATCTTGAGGCCTCACTTCGAACCCATCCCTTCTTGCAAATCCTTTGACATCGAAATCGTGGTCGCTTTGCAGGATGGGCATTTCGATCCGCAGATTTCTGACATCTCTTGGCCCAAGTAGAGAATGCGTCAAAGTATCAATAGATTCTTGATTCTCATTTTGTGCTATAGATGTGAGAAGTCGTGCGGCACCGATACTCACCGAGAGTCGTTCATTAGTATTGGTCTCTGGTGTGGTAAATAAAGACAGATGATCATCATTCAGATCACTAGAGAAACTATGATAGATATCTTCCTGTATCAAAAGTAAAATCTCCACCGACGTGTTGTCCAGTTGATGATCTCGAGATACACCGATCGATCGAGCAAGCTCAACAACCGGAATTTCATCTTCCTCACCTTCTGAAAGACTTGCTGCGTCTGGTAATTGAGACAAAGTTTGGTTTGTCGCATCATGGCTCATAGTATAATCCGTCGTGTCCTGGTGTTCCATTGTGTAATCCATTGAATCATCTTGGGAACTGATGTTATTGGCCATAATGCCATCTTGTGTATTCACAGAATCATCCATGGTACAATCCATCATAGATTAATGATGGTAAGATGTAATGGGCAGGAAAACACAAAGCAACCGAATGAGAATGGTCATCCCTTTTTCACCCGCCCCTAACACATTGCAGGTGTAAAAAGAGTATTACAAGCTCAAGGGGGGAGATGTCTAAGATACTCATCAAACCTTTCTATTGGTTATAGCGATAGGACGATGAAGAGAAAGAGAACATTTGATACATAGTGCAATACCTACCCAGGTAGACGAAGCCCAGGTGAAAGTGAGAACCAAACTGAACAGTAGTGGCTCTCAACACGTGATGCGAGGCTTCAGTGGAGGGAAACTGCTTCATTGCATGCTTCATTGCATGCTTCATTGCAGGACTCAATCCTATTGAGCCATTCGGTGGATGGAAGTGAGTTGAAGATTACTTTCTAGAGACTAGAGGGCCCCTCCACTCCCCTCCACTCCCTGACCTGATACTAATAATGGTGAATCGTGATCACTCGAAGTGGTTCCAATTCACCCCACGTGATGATTGAGTATGGATATCCCAGGAGCCTCGAACCGGCTCCCTCAAAAGTTAAAACCCTTGATTTACGAGGGAGGCTGAAGTGTCCGTCCGATCAATGTATATCCCGCATAATATTAACTTTTGGATATCATTGATTTTCTGAGACAACTACAAGGGTCATGATCATGCATTCCCATTAAGGAAGATTCTCGAACAACTCAAGGGGATGAACCCAAAAGAAGAAACGGGTAATCGTCGCATTTTGATTCGGGGAAAATTAGTTGAGGAAACAGAGAAAATTATTTCAAATAAAAGCTTATCTACATATCACGATTCACGATCCACCATGATGCGAACTTGCTGCCGTCGCTTTTTTGGTGACCCCAGAACGCCAGGCTTCGGCGCGATACGCAGTAGAACGCATAGTCAGGAGTAAGCGCTCATCACTCAATATAATAAAGAAGAAACACATTGCAGTTTGATTTAATATACAGAGGGGGGCAAACAGTGATAGGATTGCCCAGGTGTGTCCCTTACATTAAAATCAAATAATCCCACGAAACTGATGTGGATCAGCACCAGGGCCCGTCAAAGGCTTGGCTCTTTGCATGAAACGTTATTTTCTGTTCTGACCAATAAGCAGCCGACAATGACCAAGTTCTTCATTGTCATTATTTGCTTTATGTTCCTTATCAAAGAAAGTTCAAGGTAATCTTCTGATGTTTAAACTATAAAACTATACGAGCATTATGCAAGCTTAAATATAAGGTTGACGGTGTTCGGCAGAATTTATCCCCCAGTCGGTTATCTACCGAGCGATTACTAGACCCAGCGCACCATTAATCTTGTCAAATCTGTCGCCAAGAGCGCCGGACATGAAAGGGGAATGCTTATTTACTTCATGAGGGAGGCCGAGTTCTACATGTCAAGATTGCGAAGTGGATGACGTTCAAAAAAATCAGGGGTCGCGGACAGGACCGCGGACAGGGCTCGAGATATGTATCGGTGATAGACGAGGATTCGAATGCAGTATATAACAGGTTGATATCGTCTGCATGTACCGTTTCCTCACATCTTTTTGACATCTAGAAGCCTCTCTAGATTCATTCAAGCTTGCCGCGGGGTCGGTCTTTGTCATTCATTCAATACTCATTCAATTGTCCCTTATTGAAGGCCTCTACGTTCTTTTTCACAAGACGACCCAATCAAACAATTCCTCTCCTATTCTCATTTGAAAAATCACTCGCCATGTACTCCAAAATGTTGGGCTCAACAGCCCTCATGGGGCTCGCCCAAATCGCCTCGGCAGCTACCACAAATGGAGCTTACACCGACGCAAACACTGGCATCGAGTTTCAACAATACTCGGACACCTCGATAGGATACAGCTTTGGTATCGCTGTCCCCCAGAACCCAACAGCCGATTTCATCGGTCAATTGGTGGTTCCTCTCACTTCTGGTGCAGGATGGGGTGCGCTTGCCATGGGCGCCGGCATGACTAATAAACTCCTCTTTGTTGCGTGGCCCAACGGCAAAGAGATTCAGTCAGGTTTCCGATATGCCACCGGTTACTCCAACCCCGATGTGTACACAGCCTCAACAGTTGCGGCTCTGCCAATTGCCAATGGTACATTCATCAACAGCACACACTTGTCCTACACTTTCGTTTGCCAATCCTGTGTGATCGGAGGCTTGACAACTTTCAATGCTACAAGTGAACTCGCCACTCTCGGTTATGCCGTATCAAGTTCCACTCCCACTACTCCATCTAGCTCTGGAAGTGCCTTGTCATACCACGATGTCGGTGCAAACATCTACAACCTCAACTTGACAGCTGCTAGATCTGCGCAATACTCTACATGGGCTTCATGGGCATCCGCTGCTACATCTGGTGGAAACTCAACTAGTCCGGGAACTGGCAGTGGCTCAAACAGCACAGTCCAGGCTCCCACTACACTCAACTCTACTTACGATGTCATTGTCGTTGGTGGTGGTGCTTCTGGTATTATCGTTGCTGAGCGTATTGCTGAGAGTGGTGTCAGTGTCCTCCTCCTTGAGCGTGGTCCAGCCAACACAGTTGCCCTCGGCTCCACTCAAGGCCTCTCTTGGAACTCTACTCTTACTCCCTATGATGTGCCAGCTCTTGGCAGTAGTCTTGCGTCCATCTCGGGAACTAAGTTCTGTTCTGATACTGCATCTACTGCTGGCTGTCTTCTTGGAGGTTCGAGCTCCATCAATGGCATCAACTTCATTCACCCCGCTGCTCATGACTTTGAGAGATGGCCAACTGGATGGGATTGGAATTCTGTCTCTGACGCAGCTGACCGACTCTACTCTCGTAACCCTGGTACCACCCAGCCTTCGGCTGATGGAAAATACTACGATGATTTGGCATACACTACCTGGTCAGCATATCTTGGACAACAAGGTTGGAGTGAAGTCGACTCTATTGAGAGTCCTAACGAGAAACATGCAGTCTTTTCTCGCCCTTCTTGGAGTATTTCCAACCATCTCCGAGCTGGTCCCGCTAGAACCTACATGCCGTTCGCCGAGAAGCTTGATAATTTTGAATTGAAGCTCGAATCTAGCGTCATCCAGGTTTTGCGAAATGGAAGCACAATCACCGGTGTTTTGACCCAGGCTACAGATGGTTCTCGTCAAATTATCAATCTCAATGCCAAGGGTAAAGTTGTCCTCGCTTCAGGTGCTCTATCGACTCCCCGTATCCTCTGGAACTCTGGCATTGGTCGATCTGACGCGCTCAACATTGTGAAAACCGGCACATCTGGTGTCTCTCTGCCAGACTCGTCCGATTGGATTGACCTTCCTGTCGGTCACAATTTGAAGGACCATGCTCAAGTGCCTTTGCGATTCACTGCTTCACCTGCCTTCAAAGCTTTTGATTTCAGTGGACTCGGGGCATCGCCAGTTGCTGCCGACTTGGATTTGTACAAGCAAGGCTCCGGAATCATAACACAGGCAGCCCAGCGAATGCACTTGTGGACCTCAATCAATGGTACTGACGGTGTAACTCGCTACCTCCAAGGCACCGTTAGCGCGATGGCCGATGATACTATCACTGTCAAAGCCTTCCTCACTCATGGTACTACCAGTACTGGTGAGCTTGGAATCTCGGCATCTGGCAGTACCGTCCTTAACACCAAGCCATGGTTGCAAACAACTGAAGATATGGATGTCTATTCGGAATTCATTCAGTTCTTCTTGAACATGGTGTCTAGCAATTCCTCAAATGCCGCAGGAAACAGCAGCGCCTCTCTCAGCTACAAGACTGCAGGAGCAACCCCCTCTAGCATTATTTCATCTTCTCTTGTCAGTGGTGATCACTGGGTTGGAACTGCTAAGATGGGTACCGATGACGGACGTACCAACGGTACCGCCGTTGTCGACTTGAATACCAAGGTATACGGTACTGACAACCTTTTCGTCGTTGACGCCTCGATTCACCCCGATTTGCCAACTGGTAACACCCAGGCTATTATCATGGTTGTTGCTGAGCAGGCTGCTAAGAAGATCGCAGCTTACGACGTCGCCACCGGAGCCGGTAGTACTACCAGCAGCCCTGCTATTCTTGCACCCAGTGCCACCGGTGCTGCTTCAGCCGCCCAAGCGGATGATGATCAAAGCTGTGAGGCCTGATAGGATAGATCATCCTCTTTCTTTCTTTCTCTGTAAATAGTTTATCAACCTTTAGAATATAGACAATCGATGTATATTGCGCATGCATACAAATCATGGTTCCTGCTCTGTGAACATTCCGCAGAAGATAGCTGATCAGTAGGAAAATTGTGTCATGGTGCCGTAGCTATGGTATGAAGAGCAAAAAAGATTTCTGTTTCAAAACGTGAATGCTGCGGGGGCATTATGGCTAGGTAGCTGACAGATGCCGATGCCCGCAGAGACGGCATGTCAACCAGCAGAATGATCCTCACAAATATCGCTTTCGGTTTGCAACTATTAGCCCGATACTCGATTCTCGTAGGTCATTGCTTTGATTCCGGGTCATCGAACCAAACTGCCCGAGTGTTGAAGAACTCATGGCCAGTAAGGTCTCCGCGATGTAACGCCGGTGTTTGCAGGGATGGAGAAAAGTTTGATCTTGGACCTCAAGTCATGGTCACATACAGTATCAACGCACAATACAGCTGCGAACAAAAGGCAACGTCTCATAGCAAACCGTTAATGAGCAAGAATTCTAGCTTGATTAGCATTACCTAGAGGTGAGAAACATGAGCTTACTTCTCTGACATGGAAAATCAGTTTAACTACATCGGGGGTTTCGGAGATGCTTTTCGGAGATTTCACAGTTATAGTTGTGATTATATAATAAAGCATGATTTACACATGACCTGAGAGGGCAAACACCTCTTTGTTGCACGTCTACAAAATTAAAGATTTAAAATCTGAACGAGGTCAGAATTTTAACTTTTTAAATTTTAATCCGACCGACCTCGGGACCGGGACCCTTTTCAATTGCAGCAACTCCGACACGTACGACGCTTTTGAAATATTCGTCATAATTCAACCACATGATATATTAATAGTTTAAGGATCAATTGAGGATCATTCAGATTGCCTTAACATACTGTCTACTTGAATGGATAATTGAAGCTATTTAAATGTATTACATTAGGTTGTGATTTGAAGGGGGTTTTGATGTGTCGACCACCGACCTCGTGGAGTGAGTGGCTTGGAGACCTGTGGCTGGTGATGAATCTCGATCATCCATGATTTCCAGGTTGGCCAAAAATGACAGCCTTCCTCAACGACCTTACAATAGACACACAAGGGCTCCAGCTACCTACAATGTAACACTTCAAACGTTTCAGAACCAGGCACAGCTAGATTAGATGAATGGGATCTCATCTATTATTTTGTTTCAAGTCAACAGGCTACTGAAACTCTGAACCAGGGCAATCCTTTGTGGGGTGATGTCAATGTCCCGTGGTATGGCGATATTAATGTCGTGACTCGTGATCGATCTGTAGTCAGAAGTCTGACCGCTTCCTTTGAAATCAAGATTCAAAGGAAACTTTATACTACATACTTTGTACGGAACACCCATTATCATTATCGAGATCTGAATTGATCACGCCTTAAACCTTCTCGATGGCGAGTGTCGTTAGAACTAAACTCTGGGGAACGAAACGTCAGCGCCATACGTTTTACCAATCAGGGGTGTAGGGACTTGCGGCTCCAGTATAGGGGGGAAATTTCAATGCATCAAAGACATTTATTTGATCAACGAACGACGGGTTGGATGAGTAGATATATAGGGAATGGATATCGGTACTTGTTTGCTAGAAATGATGCGGCATTGCATTCCCCACCAACTCGATCGTCAGCTCCTGCCCCGCGACAAAGTATCCCATTGACCTTGTTCCTGAGAATGAAACTTCTGGAATGGCGGTGGAAAAGTTATTTCGAGACTAATTGAGTCAAAAGATCCCCGTGAAATTGCAACGGTGAGCTCAAAGAAACTTCAAAGCCAGGCTTTTGGTCCGGGGTGGAGGGCTAGGTATCCGCAGACTAGGTAGGTTTGTAAGTAGGTATCTACATGTTCATTACGTGGGATTGACTACAGTGCTTGCTTATAGATTATGATATCAGACGAACCAAGCGTATGTGGGTTTTGTAATGCCATTTGAAGTTTGAGGCTTACTCATTCTTTAATTTGTTGATTTCAAAGTTTGTAAACGCAAGATGCTGTGCTTGATGGGATCGATGGTGCCATGTCACTCGGGTTCGTTCTTATATAGGTAGATTCCTAAGTTGGATATTATTTCTTCATACCACTTCCAAATTATCACTATTCCCCGAATTTCTAGAATAGACAGTAATATTCATTTCTTGAGCAAACATCTTCGTCGAATACTTTCCACCTTCAATACTGTCTTTCTCAAGATGGCTCCTTCATTAGAAGTTGGTCTTGAACAGCCTCCTACTCCGCTTCCCACTAAAGTTCCATCCACCACCAAACCAGCAATTTCTTATACACCAGGTCGCACTATAGTTGAGAGACACGAGACGTATGAGTATGAGTATGAAGATCTCCGACCTTCTTTCCCAGATAAGAAGTGGCCGGCGTTGGAGGAAGTCCCGTATACAGACAAAGGACTTTTGGGTTCAGATACCTTCAAAGATCTCTTGGCAACCGCTACTGATGTATTTGACTACGTCCCTAAGATTGGCACCGAAATTCATGGACTTGATCTGGCCAACCTCACTGATGCTGCCAAAAACGATCTTGCTCGACTCATCTCCATCCGTGGGGTCGTCTTTTTCCGCAATCAAAAGAACTTTGACATCGAAGCACAACGCAAATTGGGTTCTTATTTCGGAACACTACATAAGCATGCAACCACTTCTGTGCCTAAACGCGGAGATCTAGACGATGTCCATGTCGTATACACGGACGAGAAATCGAAAGACCAAAGAGCACTTTTCACACCTACATTTCTCTGGCATTCAGACGTAACATACGAAATCCAACCACCCTCCTACACCTCACTTAAAGTCCTTACCGGACCACCTCGCGGCGGCGGCGGCGACACGCTATGGTCTTCCCAATACGCAGCCTATGATGCGCTTTCTGCGCCCATGCAAAAATATCTCGAATCCCTCACCGCGCTACACACCTCTCATCTCCAAGCTGAGGGCTCGCGAGCACTAGGCCGACCCGTTCGACGCGACCCCATCGTCACTGAACACCCACTCATTCGCTCACATCCTGTTACGGGCTGGAAATCACTTTTCTTCAACCCCGGTTTCGTCACCAAGATTGTCGGAATCCCGAAAGTTGAAAGCGATGTCATTCTCGCGTATCTAAATGAAGTTGTGTCGACGACGCAGGAACTGCACGTTAGGTTCCAATGGGGCAAGGATGATGTGGCGTTCTGGGATAATAGAATTTCAAATCACACTGCTTCGTATGGATTTGCGCCACATAGGAGACATGCCGTTAGAGTCTGTTGTCATGGGGAGAAACCTGTTTTGGATAAGGACGCAAGGAGTCAGGAAGAGGAGTTGGGAGAGAAGTATGGATTGCCGGTTGTGAATAAGGATGGGAGTGGCCAGAGCAATTATAATGATTAGGAATCGATGGATGGAGAACGTGTATATAGATATTTGCATTCGGTATGCAGTTTGGGAACTGGGATAGGGAGTCGGGAATGAGGAGTTCTTCTGCAGCGTGGAGCGGCATATGCATGGTAGCTTGCTGCAATTTTAGCGTTGCCATTTAAACTATTTGATAGCGGTTTAGAATTTATATAAATTCTAATATACAAGAATAAACAGAACCATCTACTTACATCGTTCCAAAGTTTAATATTGAAACATTAAGCAACGACTTTTAAATATCCTCCAAATGTAGACCACCATCATGAACTTGGACTTGCCGAGAGTGATCTACCAGTCACTTTACTGCGTGCGAACCTCTATTTTCACAAGTCTAAAACATCAAATCCAATTCGAAGATAGTAGTACATTAGGTTTCATTCTTGGTATCTCCAATCAATTCATACTGTGCTTTACGTTCCTTTTCTCGTGCAAATGCCGACATGAATGCTACGCAGAAAAACGAACACGTAGACCTCGCAACCCAAACTCCCAGACGCCACCTGAATCAATTTCTAATCTTTCTTGGAACAGATTCTCCGGCCTACCCAACTTTATATACACCCATCCTTTAATAAACGCCTCCTCTCCCCCTCACGCTGGCACCATTAACACTGCCCCCAAACCCTGTCGACGTTTCGCCCCTCCTATCCCTATCTCCAGGGCCCGTGAAACTTCCAAGTTGCAACGCTTGAATACTTTCTCTACTCGCGCCAATCTTACCAGCCACCTGTAAAATACTCTGCTCGAATTCTACAAGTGCCAATCCCAACTCTTGGACCTGGTTTTCTTGTTGGTACGCTCTTCCATTTCTGCGCGCCAGTAAGGCTTGAGTCTGTTGCGCGGTGCTTTGTTCAAGGCTCCTTAGATGCGCTTCTAATTCAGTGAAATTGTTCTGGTACTTCTTGAGCGTCGCGTCTAGTTCATCGGCGGTAGCGGAGAAAAACGAGACCAAATCTTGGGCATCAGTGTCGTTGGCTGCGCTATTGGGATTGTTCGTAGATTTGTTAGCCCAGATGCCAGGGGTCTGATATTGAGCTGGCAATTTTTGATTATCAATTGCGCGGAAACTCAGAGTGGCATTGTCCGCGTCTTTCTTTATCAATTGACGAACTTGATCAATTTCAGTGGCGTCGCGTTCCATAGCTTCCTCCATGCCGAGTAGTTTCCTCCGGCAAAATTCGACGTCGTTGGGAATGTGTTCAAGAAGCTTGCCATGTTGGGGCATGATGGCATCGCAGTCGTTTTTCATGGCTATTTGTGCTTGAATTACTTGGTCAAAGTGTTCGATTTGTTTTTGTACGGTTTCGTTAAGGTCGTTGAATCGTGTCGTGCCGCGCATTTGGCTAAGGTCAATTTGGACGCCGGGAACAAGTTGAGGCTGTTGGGATTGACCCATGAAACGACTACCCCCGAGCATATTGTTGTTTGTTTGGCCTTGTGTTTGATTTTGAGCTGGTGCGCCGAAAAGAGAGGAGGTTTGCTGTGGTTGGGATTGAGTTTGAGTTTGTTGACTTGCGCCACTAAGCTAGTTAGTTGATATATCATTATTTTCTCTTCGCGAAGATCACTTACAAGAGACCTCCAGATGCTGCAGGTTTTGCTTGATTTAAATTTCCAAATAATCCACCGCCACTCTGCGCAGGTTGTGACGAGGCAGTACCACCAAATAATCCACCACCTGTATTTGCGCCAGTTGTCTGATTATTGGGTTGTGCTCCCCCAAGTCCACCACCTGTAGCTCCTTGAGTCTGATTATTGTTAGTGGTCGCAGATCTGAATAGCCCGCCCGTTGCAGGAGCAGTCGTCGCGGCAGTCGTTGAACCAAATAATCCACCCCCAGTTGAAGCCGGTTGAGAAGTATTGGCGTTTCCGAACAATCCACCAGTCGCAGGTTGAGCAGGAGCGGCTCCGAACAATCCTCCAGTTGCCGGCGCAGAGTTTGCTGCTGCGGGAGCCGAGCCAAATAAACCACCTGCAGCAGGAGCAGCTGAAGTTGTTGAACCAAATAAACCACCAGACTGAGGAGCAGATGTAGTTGCAGGTGCGCCGAAAAGACCTGTCGAAGGCTTCGCAGCCTGTGTACTTCCAAACATTCCTCCTGATGATGGCTGTGTCGTTCCTGATCCGCTACTGGATGAAATGTTAGAATCGCTCTTTCTTTGTTTCGCTCAATGTTCTTTCTCTCTCTATGAAATCTTTCACAATGAATGATTTTGATAGCTTTCCCTTTGCTCCACAAAAAGCTTGGGCAATGAGTTGGTTGACATGACAAAATAATAAATAAATCTTCGAATTGGGCAATTCAATTGAATAATTGACTTACAATAAAGAATTAGCAGAATTTGTATTAATACTCAATCCACCTGGACCAGAAAAAGATCTAGTTAAAGCCATATTGAAATAATCCAATCGTTGTGAATTTTCTTGGGGATAAAATTCAGATAAAATCAAAGAATAATAAGAGAAAACTTTTAATAATTTTCCAGGACCATCTCGTCCTGAAACTTAAGCCTGAACGCGTCTAATATTCACTAAGACTAAGGCGGCCAGGCTGTTGTGTTACAGTACATACCATACCTACCTTACCTACCTATTTACCGTAACCAGCTAACCAAGTCGTATCGCGACAACCATCAATCCCAGAAAATACAACACGGACTCTCGATACAGCTTCAATAATCAAAATGGATATCGATGAAGATGATGATTTTTATGCGCCCGAAGAGAGTGCGCCACTTTCTTTAAACCAAGTCGCTCCAAAAGAAGCTTTGCAGCCTGAAGTCAAAGCCGAACAACAGGATGAAGATTTAGAGGAGGGTGAGGAGGAAGATGAGGACGAGGATAGTGACTCGGTATGATATGGTTACCTCGAAGCTCTGCTTAGCTTTGCTAATATGGGAGCAGGACATAGATATTATCACAGAAAAGAAAGATGGTGCTCCGCCGTCCACAAAGCCTCAGTATGTGGTGCGCCCAGCCCAGAGTGCTCAGTATTGACGTGAATATAGAGGCACAAAATATGATAAATTGCCCGGTAGTGATCTTCCAAGCCATACGAAATCTACGACCGAAGCAGATGAGAAAACTCCCGCCGTGAAAACAGAAAAAGTAAAGAAGGATTCCGAGACTCCAGCAATATCTGGTGCAGAATTACCTGGACTGGCGATATCAAAAATTGATGTAAATGCAAAGCCCATGTATGAGCCAGCCGGAAAACCAATCACACAAATCAATATCGATGAAGGTATTTAGACCTCTTTTACTTACCCCAAGATTATTAATGTCATTAATTTCAATCCGTTTAGATCTCAACGAGAACGACAAACCTTGGAGAAGACCCGGTACCGACATATCTGATTACTTCAACTACGGTTTCGATGAATTTACCTGGGCCCTCTACGCCAGCAAACAAGAATCATTGCGCTCAGAATTCGACCCCAATAAAATCGCACAGAATAATAAGAAAATGTTCGAGGATATGAATATGATGATGGCTATGGGTGGAATGCCGGGAATGCCAGCTGCAGGTGCTATGCCTGGGATGGAAGGAATGACACCAGAAATGATGCAGCAAATGCAACAGATGATGGCAGCGGGTGGAATGGATCCTAGCCAGATGGACCCCTCGATGTTTGGAGGCTCGAATTCGGCGGGAGGTGCGGGGGGATTTGGGGGAGGTCAATTTGGTGGCGGAGGGTTTGATCAAGGCATGATGGGTTCTGGAGGTGAAAATACTAACAGGGGAGGTTTTGGAAGAGGCAGAGGTAGAAGAGGAAGAGGAAATTGGTAAACATAATGATATACCTCAAAGGTCATATCTCTAAGTTTGATGAGGCATCTTAGTCGAGCCGAAGTATACCCAGAAATTGTAACACAGAATCAACTTTGAAAAGGGGCTTGAAAGTCAAGCTTCCCTCGAAGCGAACACGTGATGGCGAAGTGTGAACAGGTGTGTTTTTTGTAGGTCTTCTACCAGTACTTTAAATGGCTTATGAGAATGACGCTTTCAGTATTATGGTATCATGATAGTGGAGATGCAAGATTGCATGTCTAAAAGCTTTGTTTGCCATGGCATCAAGTAATGGAATGAAGATTTTTCTTTGAGTCAACGTAATGTAATCTGCACTCTGTTGGTTCTCTTTACGATCTGCTTTATTGGCGTTTGGAGTCATTGTTTGTTTTGGGGTCTTAACATATATTTGCTACGCGTTTAACGGAGAAACAAGCACAACTTATCGTGGTAAAGGAATGTTGTAGTATTGATGTTCCAAGTTGGTAACATTGATTCACTGTTGTAATTCATACTGCACAACGCTCTTGATCTTTATGACCATCTCCCACTTTGTAGACATGTAACAATAGTATGGTGGGTTCGTATTTCGAAGTTACCGACGATCCTTCCATGTATCGTTGGAACTTGATGGGCAGTATAATTTCGGTATTGATGATAAACCTCTGTGTATTTGCGGAGATACATGACTTTGAGTCTGTTGTGTAGGCTGTCTACAAGTAACAACGTAAAAATCCCAAAAATGTGTAAAGCTGTTAGCATTGCTGCGACGTAGTTCAGTCACGAAATGGGATCGGAGCATGTACGCCTGTACCGCGTCCAGTGCACTTCTATCAGAATTCAGTGGCACAACTGTTTCTAGTGTGCACTCAATTCCAGATGTGACATTCAAATGCGAGGTATAACAAGTGCGCCGAGTGCCGTCGTTTGCGATTGACAGTCGAGACTTGTACCGTAGAGAGCTACTATTAAGGCGCGTACTTTCCAAGGTAGAGTGGAGCAGAAGATGGCATTGAGCCCGAGCATTCGAGATGCCTGGGTAGCTATTCTTCTTGTATTCACAAACTATTTTGAAGTACTGCCAATTGTTGCGAAATACAAGAGGGCTTCAGCTGCTTTTGATGGTGATGCTCCGCCGCAAGCGTACAATTTTGCGGCAACTTCTTCCTCTCCAGCCTGCCTTACGCCTTGACTCTTCTTTATGATTTTGTATTATATGGATGCATCAGCAGCAGATGGTATTGGTTTCGTGAATCCGTTTCTTTAATTCTTGGAGGTTGCAGATGACTGAAAAAAAGCACCGATTAGCAGAATCCAGTGTGCCCCGTATGTCCCTCTTGACAAGATCAGGATTACACTCACCAGATTTATTCATAGTATTGAACGGCAGTAGATGATGTTGAATTGAAAGCACTGATCATTTCTGTTGCCAAATATTCTTTGTTTTCAGGTTCTTGTAGTTGAACTAGTGTTGTTGTTTAACAATTCTGCAAAGGACTTCCAGAACTCTTGAAGTCTGCGAAGCAGGCTAAGACCATTTGCATCAGATAGATTGATCATAATAAACAAAATGATTCCTGAGTCAGTCTGTATAGGGTTTTAGAGACGTTAGATAATATACTTTTAATGGTGGTTATAAAGTTGTCATGGTTTACATCAATTATAAAGAAAGTGGCCCATAAGCGTGGTGGCAAACTTTTTGTCTATTAGAGCAAGAATATTGTTTATGGAATAGAATTTAGTATATTATAATCTTCGGACCTTTCTCTTTGGGTTCTACCAGAATTAGTTGCAAATTTTGAAGGATTTTCAAAATTTGAGATGAAGTGTTGATGGGATACAGAAAAGCACAGGTTTATACTATCATAATTCAGACAAAGCAAAGAGACATTGAGTCAAATAAAAATGATTTAGTGAACTTGGTAGGATCAATTAGATCTATCAATCCCCTACAGTTATATTTCAAGGGCTAAAGAAGTTCTGGACAAATTGGTGAGTCCAGAGATTAAGTCACTTTATAGGCTCAGGCTAGGGGGGGACAACAGGGTCTCAAGCATTATTTTGATTGAGGCAAAGGCATATTCACCCTCACGAGACACTCTTTCAAACTATCTTCATTGATTCAATTCAATTTCTAAGTTTAACAAGAAGCTGATATGCTTGCAAGGGCTAGTTACTGATCCAAAATTATCCTTATGGATCAAATACAGAAGAATATAGCTTCAAAGTCCAATTGCAGCTTCCCCATGCCTTCAGAAGCAAGTATATTAGTGTAGATAGACTACTTATATCCCGCAAAGGGTCATTAGAAGTGAGATAGTACATATATACCTTCCAGGAGATCTATAGTTAGACCGGGACTATGAACCGCAGCGTGACCTGTAGCCCGCTCTCTCAAAGAGGCTTAGGACTGAAGTAAGATCCCTGCAAACTTCGAGGCTAGGCTTCTCTGGTAGATTTGAGCAGCTTACTGCCAAGTATATTCGCACAAATAGCCATTTTCTCTTGCTTCTTTCTAAAACACCGACAACAAAACCATCAAAATACCAAAAAACAATCGAAAATGAGCACAAAAACCCTTCGAAAGCATCAAAAAAGTAAGTTGCCTTGACAAATTTTCTACGTGTATCTCATTCATACGGGATTTGCATGTTTTCAACCATGATTCGACGGCCCTGCCTGAGAAATCATTGTGAAAAGCATTGCTTTCGCACTAGTTGCGCAGCAGACACCGAGATGACGTTCCATCATGTACCTCAAGTTATCTCTCTTCGACTTGGAATAGTTCTTTAGTCATCTTTGATAGCATGTTACTGACCTGAATTGATCTAGATACGCCTCTATTTTGCCAACGATCTACCATTCGTGAAAGACCAAACTGACCAGATTATCATCGCCGCCGACAGATTTGAAAATAAAGTGAGTTCTATCCTGTGCCTCTTCTATCTTTAGGCGCGAGATATCCCTACTGCATAAAGAATATTTGTTTCTTACTAATAATATTCACAAACAGGTGAGCATCTTCCACTACGTTCAAGTTTGCGCAAACACCAAATCCAGTCGTCGGCCCCTATCTTCCTCCATATGTGTACGTCCATTCTTGCTCTTATCTTAGCACTTTCTACATTCCCCTTCCCTGTGGACCATACTGGTTTTTCAATACTGCCGACCTCGTTCACGAGGAAGATTAAGCACCGCAGTTCGGGCGTTCTTCCGTGTTCCTTCACTTTATTATCCCTCTGCTTGCTGTCAATGTAGCCTGCCTTCGCCTTGATTGAGTATTACTGATTTTGAACTCTCCGCAGTCTCTCCTCTTTAATTGGGACCATAAGCGGAATTTTGTAGTTCTAAATCTAATCATTGTCTCCAGAAAGCACCAAAAAATATCACAATCATTAAATAGCAACAAGAAAAGTAAGTGGGAACCTCCTTACAGTCTTCACCGACCTATATATGACAACGAAATGAATCCGTGCTAACTATTTCCAGTGGTCTTTCGACTTGGGCAAGTCAATGCCATCTGACCAGGGTACGAAACACTTTCCATTATATTGCTTCCACTCGCACAGAAAAAATCATGATTCCTATCTATGTTCACCGCGGGCACAACTCTTGTCAGAATGCCTGATGAATTGGTAAACACAATCGCTTGATAAGTTAGGGCCGACAAGCGTTTTAAACTACGTACAAGAAAAGAAACTGCTGTTAAGTGGACTCTAGTATAACCATACCAGCTAACATTTAGTGTGCATCTGGCTTCAAGTCGAAGCCAAGTATTACACCCTGGAGCTTTCATAAAGGTAGCGGGGACTTAAATTTCTACATGCTACCTTGAGAGTTCCTGCTCCTATTTGCACATATTCTATCTGCCTGTTTGCCCGGATCAATAACATGATTGATCCACAGCTATTCTTGGGTATTGGCGAATCTAAATGAGTTTGAAATTGTCGCTAACAGTCTTCTTCTTCATCTAGTATCTATTTAAGCTCCCCTCTCAATCAACGAAAAATTCTAACAACAACCTTTAGTGTATAGTTGAAACTTCATGCCTCCAAAATGGCACGGGCTACGGCCTTCACAAAGGTAAGACCAGCCACAGCAGAATCTTTCTTCGCAAAGCTATATCTTCGGTGCATCTCTCCATTTTCGTCGTTTTCCTTCAAATTTGTCGCTGTCACTGGAGCTTGTCCTACGTCGGAACTTCCGAGCTTCATTACTACTTCACAACAATGACGTAGTGGATGACTTGTCCCTGGTCCATATAGACTTATGTATTATATAAAGTAGTGACAACAAGTCTGTTGTCCGTTGAACTTTGATGATAGCAATTATTGGTGGCTGGAGTCTCTCGCTATCCATATTGCTGACTTCACTTGAAGTATTCACGCTATTTTTCCTTGTTAATATTGTTGATCATTCCGGCTGCTATAGAGGTGAATATGCGTTGCCAATTAGCTTTTAGTGGTGTTATTCATGCTAGCTGCATGTGAAAAACCATGTTATTTGGCATTCGCCAGTATTTGCCGCTTGAGAGTGTCAGCACTTGAAGTCACACCAAGTGAACCTCTGTTTTATCTGCCGATATGTCTGTTACAACTTGTGTTTGAAAGCTCAACACAAGACCAGATAGTCGCAAGTGAAGAAGGGGGTTGCAGATGAGTCGGTCTGGTATATACCCAACTATTCATCACTTCTACCAAGATATGTTGAATGAGGATGAAATCAAGACCGTTCTTCTATCATCACTTTTCCATGGTTCATTCAGATGTTTACCGGAGACTTCTGAACAATCTATAATTTCCTGTCATATTTTGTGAACGCAACTACATGTTACTCTGCATCTTGGCTGTGAGGTATGACCAATAATCTAAAGGGACTGATCAATAGACACTTGTGTTCTATGTGACCATTGCCTCCATTCTCACGCAAGTGCACTAACCATTTAACTCCGGACTCTCTGAGTTCCTTTTATAAATTGATAATACATGTACTCTGAGCGATTGCTACAATACAAGAAAACACTTACATATACGCATTCGTTCTTGAGATACAAGCGTACCGAAGATACTAGTATGTACTGTATCGCCTGATGATTGGAAATATTCATTCACGTGGGCCCACTTTTCTATTCAAAGAGATTGTGCAAAGGGGTTCAGACGAGAATTCAATACAATACAATCATTGTATCCCAGGGCAACAGGCCACTCTTTTCTAATCACCATCAGTTTCCATTTCCCCCATTCTAACTGGCTTGTACATATCACCTAATATCTCATTACCTCGGTTTTCGTACGGGTTATCTTCTAAGCTTTGAAGTTCCTTAATCACCCAATACGGCTCCTCGCTTGGTTTATTTCCCTCTTAAAATCAGCCTCCATTCACGGGTTGAATTCACTTAAATATATTTCTTGATCATATTGACTTGGTACCCACTTTACTTGGTTTCTCTTCTTAACTCCGCTTCCTTTCCCTTGCTTTTAAAAACGTCAACTACCCCGCCTCATTCTACATTCATCCTACATTTGAACCCTGGGCAACTTTCTCATATTCTACGGCCTCTTTCCTTCAATTTCACATACAATTCAATACAAGCAAAAACAATCAATACAAGTTACGGCAAAGGCAATACAAGTTCTACCAGATATTCTCTTGTTCGTTGCTTCTTTACTTGCTATTCTCTTTCTTGTCTACTTATCATACTCCACGATACTTTCTTTAAAATAATCAACGCGAGTTGCCGTATCCAGACGACTTATTTTCGCACTCTTTGATCTGCAGATACTCAGTACCAATTCCAGTTTCGCACACCAGCGTGTAGTTAGTACAATATTTCATTCATTCATACATATTCTTTTACATTGAGATATTTACTCTTTCATTTTGTCCTTTCCAACGCAAGAATAATTCACCTTCAAAAATATTGACTAACTTTCATATTCATTTCCAGAAGATGGACCAAGATGACAATGGTTCCGAGTACGGTACCAGCGGGTACCCTGAGGAGCACCTTCGACCGATGTCGTCAGCTCCTCGGGGTCCCCCTGGTCCGTACCGGGCCATTTACTCAGACCTGAACGACATGCAAGACACAAAGCGTCGTCGAATCGATGAACGCATTGAGGCAGCCTATGAGGAGGGACGCTTGAGTGGTGCTCCTGTTGACCCTGCCGATCAACGAGAATTCATCAAAGACTTGTTCGATGCATTCAACTCTGTAGAAACGGAGGGCGACGACGCCATTATTGATAAGCCGACCAAACACGGCAGGTTGTCTCAAGCAGCCACTAAGTTCAAGGAAAATCGTTATCCTGCCTACGCAGTTGAGGAAATTTGTTGGGAGATTTTCGTGAGTAGACTTACTACCCTTTTCTCTTGCTCATTTCAAAATACTAATGGAGAAAATCGCAGGACAAGGCTAGAATTGTACAGATGGATGTGAAACTCTTGGAAGCATTTCACGAGTCAAAGTTTGAGGGACCAATGATCCATACTTCGTTTGGTCAACGTTGGACAGCTATTTGTGGCGCCTGCACTGTAAGTATGCATCCAATGCTCCAAGAAATTTAATCTAATCTATTTCGCAGCGTTCAAAAGCCTTGTGTAAAATGTTGTTGGACGCTCCATACCTCGATCGTTTCGTTAGTCACCCACAGGGGGAGCTGAAGGTAAACAATTTTATCCCTTTCTATCTTTGTATTATTGCTAACATTCGAGTTTTAGATGAAGCTCAATAACAAAAAAATCAACGCTCAGCGTGATGCGCAAAATGAAATTGGTCGTCAATTCTTGAGCAAAGGCGTCGGACCCGAAGCGGCCGCTACAGCTTTAGCCAAGTTGCTTCCTGAAGAGGCACAGCCATATGACAGATATGCCCGCTTTGGCCCTCATCAATCTTCTGGCGGTAATCTAGCTGGTCCAAAGACACCAATAGCTCCAGTGCGCATTCAGCCTGCTCGATCAGCTGTCACCAACTCAACCAAGCGCAAGAATATGTCAGAGTCGGAGGACGAAGATGAGTCCGAGGAGGACGATTACATCGACTCAGCAGTCAGATCCAACGCCAAGCCAACTCTTCGAGGTCGCCGGGCGACTCTCAAGACCCCTACACGATCCAACACGAGCAACTCTGTCATGAGCAAGACTCCACAAACCAAAAAGACCAAGGGGCAACCGACTAACACACGCTCACGTCTCGTCAATACCAAAACTCCTATCAAATCACAGGAAGTGGAGGAAGCCGAAGCTGAAGATGATTATAAGAAGACTATTTGTCGACTCCTCGGTCTTGACCCTAAGAATGCCAAGGTCATGGCGTATAGCCTCGAAGATCTCAGATGGTATGCGAGAGCATACAATGTCGACTACATGGAGACTGAATGGTCACATCCACAATGGCCTGATTACAAGGGTCTCGGACATGTCTTTAAGGACAAGAATGACAACCGTGTGGACCACTTTTCTATCATCATCAAGTCATTGATGCCGCTTGCTAAGCTGCGCGGAGATTACGTAGACGGAAAATTGATGCCACATAGAAATAGGACCTTCAAGCCCAAGTCACAAGAAGATCGCATGGCGCTTGGTTCTGCTATGAATGCTGTGCGTTTTCACGCTGGATATCCTGCTCCCGTCAGTATTGAGTCTCATGGCACCCCGCAAATGATTGCAGATAACAACAATTTCAAGCCTCAAGCACGTCAGCCCCCCGTTGAATATCAACAAGTTGATCACGGTTACTATCAACGTTCAAGTGCATATGATCATTGTTATCCATACAGCCACAATCGTTATCAGCATGCCAGTCATCTACCTCACTTAGCTGTTTCCACCAGTAGGGGCTTTAATGATGGCTCTTTTCAACAAGGACATATGGGTAATCGACAACCATTCGCTCACCACCCGGGCTACAACTTCAACACTTTTGGTTCTAATCCTCAAGGAGGTACCATATTCAATGATGGTTCTGGATTTCCTGGTCCGACCCAAACTGGCTACGCCACCACCTCTTTCAGAGGACCGACCCCTAGCTACAACCCTAGTCACACTGTCCCAAGCAGTACTTACACCACTCCTCAGCTTGGTCATAATGGTGGCCTTGTCTCACAAAGTCCACATTTGCCTACTCTTACCACTCAACATAGCGATGGAACATACCCAGACCCGGAGGACTGCTCCGATCAATAAAGCTCGCAATAGATTCAAGGTTCAGTTTTCAGTTATCGACCGGTCTTTAGCTGGAATTTGATCTGTTCATTCATCAACCTTTTGATTTCTCCAATTGTCCTCTGGATTCTCACTGTCTATCACAGACAGTAACTTATTCAGATGGCTTCTTTTCAGAGCGGGTTTGCACTACTCTCAACGCTTTCCTTTTATTTCTTGCTTTTCATCTTCCGATTTACTGGCTGCATTTCACCTCGGCTCGATATTATCAAAGCGTTCGACGTATAATGGGTCATTGTGCATACAACAAAAGCGCCATACATACACTTATTTTCGTTAGTCCTGCTTCTTGCAGGTTATCATTGCGGTAACTTGACTCTCTGGGTTCAGATATTGACTTGATTGACACCATACATGCATTTCCCTTGCTCTCTACCTCCGACTTACGCAATACTCACTGATGTCAGTATCATATGAGCTCTAGTAGCGAAAAATTTACTTCTCGCAAAAGAGATATCATTCGTCTGTATTGTGCCACCCACTCTACCGTCTTGCATGATTTCATTCGACATTTGGACTTACTGAGTTCCAGTGTCAATCAACTCATCGACGTCTCTTCCAAAGCTTTTCTTCTTATTTCCAAATGCAAATCGAAAGGATACACTGCAGCTTAAATACATTCAGCATCACTCACACAGCGGAGTTTTCGGAAAACGATACCCAGGGCATTTTACAGCAATTCACATTCGCATAGCATTCACGACATTTACAACACTTTTTTCTGGTACTGGCATGGTTCTACAATCACGGGCATTACATTGCAAGGTGTTGACGGTCTTAACTCAGTTTCTTCTAGGATATAAGTCATCGCGATGGAGTTGGGAAAGATACCCTTGAAAGCGTTCTTTATGGTTCTTCAGCGGGGTTTTCAATTTTCTTTCTAGTTATCATGGCTTTTCATTCATGAGACATTGCATTTGTGCCCTTTCTCTGTATTTAGTTTTCTTTCTTTGGATCGTTGTTCCAGATCGTTGTTCCAATTGCTTGCAATGGATGACTTTTCTGTATTCTAGCTTTACTTCCTTTTGTCTGCGACCCTTTGAGGGCTTCAATCCTTAATGAGAGTATGGAGTCTCACCATTGTGATGTGCAAACTTGGAATCGTGATACGTGAATTGATGAAGGTGACTCTGAAGAATTGAATGGTGTTAATTGACTTGAATATTCATAATGACTTGCCAAAACATCCTATAAATGCAGTGAAGCTAAGCTTACCGAGTTGAATGAATGATGACGACCTCTGATCTATTCATTATCTCTCTTCACTTCGCGTTATTCGTTTAGACGAGTCAATATTTCTTGGATCCTAATGAATACTGCAGTACTGCTCTCACGCCATTTCCTCAAGATGAGCGGGATTCGATTCATGCAGGAGAAACCACACAACCGATCGCCCAACGACCGATCACCGAACCGTTTTCTGTGCAAATTTTTTACACATGGTAGTTCCATGCTTGAGAAGTTTCATTATAGTAGATTATACAGGGCTAACTGGCAAGGTATCTTATAACTCTATACTCTTCATCAAAAGTCTATCGACTTCGTACGTTCTATCGTGAAGCATCTATGTGCAAGTCTCAGTATCTCTCTTCTAGTCCACCAAGATCCCATATTTTTCATGGGGGAAGTTCTCTAAGGTCTCCAAGTAATCACCCCATCCATCTCCCACAGTACCAACAACACCATCTTCTTTCAAGTTTCCTCCTTCTCCCGTCGATCCTGCAAGAACTTCTCCTTCTCTCCCTACAAACTCATTCTTTAACTCCGGGTGCGGACACCACACTACTCTCATTCCTGCTCTCCTCCCACTTTCTACACCTGGCACAGAGTCCTCAAATACTAGACATTCTTCCGCTTTCACGGGCTCCTCTCCTTCTTCCAAACTCTGATTTATAGTGTCCAATGCTAGTCGATAAATGTCTGGAGCAGGTTTGCCACGTCCAGGTCCGATTCGTGGATCATCACCTAGGACTTTTCGATGTGGAGGAAAGACTTCGAAAAGTGTTACATGATTCGTAGTTTTGGCATCGTACATCTCCTTATGACTACTCGTCGCTAGGGCAATGTGTAGCTTCCTTTCCTTCTCTCCTTCCTTTGCTCTTGACCTTGCACGTTTTAGCTCTTCTAAGAGTTTCGTTACACCAGGTAACGGCATGCAGGTCTTAAATAATTCTCGCTTGAGGGATTCTTGTTCTTCGATGTATTGTTCACGGGAAATCGGGAGGTTGGCCCAGCCAAAGAAAATTTCGCTAGCAGAAGCTGCCGGTCGACCTTGTAATTGTGCTTTGATGGACCAGGGAAGTGGTGGCCTGTTATATTTTTCGAGGAGGGTGTTGGTAACAATAGAGTACTTGTCTTCGGAATCGAGAAGGAGTCCGTCCATGTCGAAGAGACATGCTCGGATCGGGGGAAAGCTGGTATGATGTTAGCTGGAGTTTTTGCAGTTGAGGGATTCAACTGAGTGAGAAATAAAATTTCGGTGTAGAAACATACTCTGTTCGAGGTGCCATATTTGCGGTTCTATACTATAGCTCTGATGTCAATAGAGTCTAAAATGCTGGCGTGAGTGAAGTGTGGGGGTTAAGATGTTTGGCGGGGTTAATATCACACGCGGTCAGTGCGGCCGATGCGGTATTAACCTTATTTCCGTTCATACATGCTCCACGCCAGCAGACCTTACAGAATACAGCCCAAAATCATTCATTCACCATGACGACACGTACCGAGAAGTTTCAGCGCAAACCTCGCGATGCTGATGCCGAACCAGCGGAGGCTGAAGAAATCCTAAGGTTCTCTTCAGAAGAAGAAGCTGTGCGTCTTCCATACCATTTTGCGATGCGCAACTGCATTCTATTTACTTATTGCTAATGACGTTAATGATAGTCACTTCTCGCCGAATCTAACACATTAAAAGCCGCCGCCAATACTCTATTTTCACAGAAATCATACAAAGAAGCTATCGATACATATGAAAGCGCATTATCTACGTGTCCGAGATATTTAGAATATGAGAGAGCGGTATTGAAGAGTAATGTAGCGGCTTGTCATTTGAAATTAGAGGCGTGGAAGGAAGCTGCCAAAGCAAGTTCGGAAGCTTTAGATGGACTCGAGAAGTTACAGAAAGACGAGGTGACGGATAAGAAAAAAGATGAGGACGACGAAGTAGGAAAAGAGGAGGTGAAAGAAGAGGAAGATGCAGATGAGGAAATCATCAGTGAGGGAGCTGCAAAAGCGGAGGATACCAGAGGAAAGAATATTGATGATGCGAAAGAGAGTCGAGCAAAGGACATTGAGAGAATAAGAGCAAAAGCTTTGATGAGAAGGGCGAGGGCTAGGAGTGAACAGGACGGATGGTCTACTTTAGCTGGCGCCGTGGAAGGTACAGTTGTTCCTCTCTTTCCTTCATTGGCAATGTCATGTCTCATGCTGGCGCTCGGAGTCTCAGTCTAACATATTACACCCCGCAATCTAGATTACAAACTCCTTTCAACGTTTACCAACCTCTCCGCCATCGACCGCAAAACAGTTGAGACACAACTTCGCGTTCTACCACCCAAAAGTAAAGCAGCCCAAGACAGAGAAATGGGCGAGATGATGGGGAAGTTAAAGCAGGTTAGTTTGATTGATTCTCGTAAGTCCTATTTTTTTCTTTCATAAAAGCTTACGATTGGGAATGTAATTATATAGCTCGGAAATGGCATACTGAAGCCATTTGGATTATCCACCGATAATTTCCAAATGGTCAAAGATGAGAAGACTGGTGGGTATAGCATGAATTTTAATCAAGGAGGGGATTCATGATTACGAATACTTGGCCGGCACTCAGATTCGAGGCTTTGTGGCTCCAAGACAGGACTAGAGATCACACCATAATGTCTATTAATTCCGAAAGTAAGTATGTTTTGGTGCATATTGGGCCATTTTGAAGCGCGTATTTTACATTCTTACCCTTCTAAGCAGCCGGTACGTACTAGGATACTGGACTCTGATAATGGCTTTGCTATACCGCACCTTCACTTATCACAACGAATCCTATCGGGCGTGCTTTGTGCACCCATTCGATCACAAAAATACAATCTGTTTCACAAGGTCTACACCATGCTTATCTTTGTGCTTCATATATCGATTTCACATGATACTATTTGTTAAGTCCACTATGACACTTGTATAGACGAAAGCATACCTCATTGTATACTTAACACTCTTACCCGGAAATCTCCCCCACGAATCGATCCCCCCACATGTTCTTGGTCCTCTCCTTTTATTCGCTTATGTCGATTGCGACCTCCATCCTGGCCATTTTAAAGTCAATATCCCGTACGAAATATGGCCTCGAATAAGGTCAAACCAACCAGCTCACTAATCAATACTGCCCTATAACTTGTCCACGATCTCTTACTTTTTTACTTCTTCTCTTCTTCTTTTGTAAGCTACCGACTAATCGAAAATGCGGCGAGTCTCAAATACACTTCCCTTGTACAAGGTTGGAGGGAAGGAGTCTTAGACACGCTTGTCTTACTGTACCATCGGTATTACACAGATTGCTCATTGTTCCATGGAAGGAGAGCTCGTTTTTGACTTGACCCTCGCATTCTTCGTTAATACTTGGAACTCTTTCCAGTTCTGAACTACTCCCGAGACCAAGACAATATACCTATCTGCTTCGCGCTACACTTTGCACGACCTTTCCCCACTTATGAAAGAAAGAGTCGAGCCGTCGCGATAAACTTAGGTTTGACAATTACATGGGGCACGGCGTTGGGACATATATCTACTGCATACCTATGCATGCACCGCCCTTTATGCACATCACTTCTCTCTCCTATTTACCTATCGAAACATCGCTTGCAAAAAAGCCTGCAGCAAACCAAGTTTACTCGTGGATATTTGATTAGGGGTTGAAGCGTTCTGCAATGAATTATACAATCTTTAAAATCTTTCTCTATCCTTGCTTATTCATAGGCCTTATTTGTCTATCTTTATTCATGGGATAACGTAATTTTACGACTTCATTTCACATTACTGCATCCCATCTTCAATTCAAACCGTTATCTCCTTCATAGTACTTTTATGAATCTACAGAGTACACTCTTTTCACGATCATAAGATCTAGATTTAGATCTACACTCCACCCATCATTTCCCCCAATCCAACTCTAAATCAACAAACTCAACCAATCCATCGAAACCAAAAGAACTGAAACCATCCTAATTCCCACGACGTCATAATTCTTCCTCCTTCTTCCAAACGAAACCCCTGACAGCCCCACTGCTAACCCCCCGGATCATCACATGAAAAAGATCTGTGCGTTTTTTTGCTTAAATAGGATACCAACTGACCATCGAATTCCTCAAATCCCATTGTTGAAGTTTTTCATCCGCGGTCTACGGTTTTCTCCATTGTACGAGTGCATATATCCAAAGATACATATAAACATACAGAGCTACGAAAAAGAGGAAGAGAGAGGAAGATTCATAGGCAAAATGTCCAACTTCCAACTACTCACAAAACCAACTCCCTTGAGTGGAGAGGCTCACCGCAAATCTCCTTCTCTTTCTTTCACTCCCTCTCTGGCGCCCTCTTCCTCGACTTCAAAATCTACATCTAAATCCAAATCAACTTCTTCACCTCCTTCCTCCTCCTCATCTTCAGCCCTCCGTCCCACCTTCCGTCCCCTCTACAAAACCCTCTCACTGTCCTATCGATATCCCTCCTCCTCGACCAACAATCCCTCTTCATCAAACGGTCCTCCCACAACTTCCACTACTTTTACCATCCTCCTCTCGATATACAAATACATCGATCTTTTAGCTCGTCGTCTAGCGTTTGAATTCGCGTTGTTTATGTTAGGGGGCGGGTTTAATCTCATGCTTTTGCTGTTGTGGCCTGGGTGGATACCGGTTTTGGGGGTGGTGGGGGGCGTGTGGTGGGTTTGGGGTTGAGGGGTTGAGGGGTTGGGGAAAGTGGAAAGTGGAATTTTGGTATTGGGATACAAGGCAACGAAGAAATCGAAAAGGGGGAATCAATGCGAATGGGGAAAAGAGGAGGAATTGGCAGGAAACTTTGCACAAACAGGGTAAGAACTCGCGCTGATTTTATTATGTTATTTTGAAAGCTAATTCTTCGTTTCTATCCAGGTTTCATATTCCTTCCTGTTTTAAGGCTTCCAAGTCTATCCGTCCATCTATCATTCGATTTGTTCATCCAAAGCGCTCCAGGTCTCGCTACAATTACACAATTTCGATAGGCCTCCGCACTTCCAATTTATACCACCAGGACACAGAGCATTTTCTTAAGAAAAGAAGAAGGCATTTCCGCCAGCATCCCTCTTAACTTCGGTCTGGTAGTCCTTCTCAGGATTAAATTCTTGCCATACGCTCGCTGGATAGATATGTTTATTCCTCTCATACCATCTGCGATCCACTACTTTTGTAAAAGTTGGGTCATCGCCAAATCCCTCTAAATCTTCGACTTTCGTTGTGGGGGTTTTGATGCCACTGGAAGCAGAAGGACGTGAAAGTGGATTGTAGGATTCTGGAATAGGGGAATCGGTGTCGAGAGGGGTTATTGAGGCGCTAGGAGGCGGTGAAGAACTATGAGGGAAGAGGACTTGGCTGTTGGGTCCAAGGGTATGGTTTATGATAAAGTAGTAGAAATCGTAGTGCTAGAAACCAATATAGTGAGCATTATATCCAATACGTATCCGAAAATTCAAAGCAAGGGCAAGACAACTTACGTGAGGAATAATCAAACCCCCTCTAACCAACATCAAATCATCTACACCGACTCTCGCCCACTCTCTATTGCTGTTCGCCTTCTCTCCAACCCCTAGCTCGGCTCCAACTTTCCTACTCCTATCCAAGAAAACCCAAATAAAATCTCCTTTTTTCACCCTCGCTACTCCACCCGGTATATTTGTCCCATCATAAAACACAAACGGAATCGCAATCTCTGTCGCCTTGACCGCTTCTTGAATTGCCAGAAACTCTTTCCGTAACGATTCTCGCGTTTGCGCTTCTTTCAACAATGCAGATTTAGTCAGCGTTTTGGGGACGAACGAAACGCTAGAATTGACGCCTATTTTCTTCTTCTTGTTTGGGATATCTGGAGTTGCGGATCGTGAAGGCTCAGACTCGGTATTTTCTCCTCCTTCTTCGTCATCGACTCCGAATGATAATTTGGGTGTTCCCGCCTTCTTCTTCTTTTTCTTCAGGGGACCAGATTGATGATCGGTGGGTGTGGAGGCACTGTACTAATGCTATTAGTCCTACTCGCAATATTCGAAGCGTGCGATTCATCACGCGCTTCTCAATCTTCCTCTCCCTTAAACCCAAACGCGAAAGAAATCGAAATAAACTCACCCGTCGCCCACAGGTGTACTAGCTCCACTCCTTCCGCTTCCAATCTCGTGCGCATCCCTCTCCTTCATCTCTACCGCCTCCGCTCTGCGTTTGCGAAAATCAGACAGCTTGACCAATCCCACGGTTTGCGTACTGAGAACATCTTCAACGGTTTTCGATTGCGATGTGAAGCGCGACTGTGGGTTTGGCGTTGTGGTTCGCGATGGAGGTTCGGAGGGTGGATTGGACGACATGTTTTTGGCGATGTAAATTATATTGTGAGGGAAGAATCTGAGACGGTCTGGATCTTGAGAAAATGCTACCTAGGTACCTAGCTGGAGGCCGGGGTGCAGGCAGCCCAGACTCGAGATGTGGCTGTGATATTTGTGGCTGTGTTGTTTGTGGCTAGTGCTGCATAGTCAAATATTCGAGGTACACCTGGGCAGCGTACATTTCCGAGAAGAGACACTCGGCAATGTTATCCGAACCTCCGACGTCATTTGTTGAATTGAATTACCTTGAATACTACGTAGCAGAAACAATCTACATCTGCTATATACATATATATACACACATATATACATATATATATATATATATATATATATATACACATACACACATATATACATATATATATACATACATACATACATATATACATACACACATACACACATACATATATACATACACACATACACACATACACACATACACACATACACACATACACACATACACACATACACACATACACACATACACACATACACACATACACACATACACACATACACACATACACACATACACACATACACACACACATACATACATATATATCAAAGATGTATGTATGGTGGAATATTTATCAAGAATCCTCTCTTTGGCAGATATTGCCTACAATTTGCGGCATACCACCTTTTTTTCCTTCCCTCTCTTCCACTCCCTTCACCAGTTATTTATATCAAATCAGCCTTAAAATCGACGAATTCATACGTTGCCAAGATTTTAAACATAACTTGGCAAAAGCTTGATTGCTATCCTGGTATTTTCAGCGTCATAACCCTTCCGAGCCCCTCCAATCATCCAAATTCATCGAATCCGAATGCGACGTTATATCAAAAACAGGTAAAAACGCGTGGAAAGAGGAAGAGTAGGTACGAATCCATCAGTAAAAGTTACTAAATATTTATTCCGACGTCGCTCTAAGTAACATTTTTCTTAATTGACAATATAATAACTATTGATTTATCCCCCTCTTCTCTTGTCTTTTTTCGCTTCACCATGACATTCTATCAAAATCTCGAAGCCATTGTAACTTTATTTATACAACTTTTTGTGATATTTCCGTACAGCGCTTTAACAATTCAACGACAGCGAGAATTGATACCAAAGGATAAACAATCGATTGAACATACTGCACATTCCGAAGAGAAAGAACCAGAAAGAAAACCAGGAGCCATGATATCAGATAAAGTTTACGAGCTCTGTACGAGCCAGGAGACGGTCTCCTCATTACTCGCAAAGGATCCCACCATGGCACCAGGTGATGCATGGAAGCAATTGTACGGAGGCCATGCGGCAGGTGAGAAGGAGAGTAAGAATGAGGCTAGGAGACATCGCGATACAATTACACCGGAAGATTTGCAGAGAGCGTTGGAGTGTGGAAATTGGGGGTCATCTCAGCCAAGTGATCTTTTTTTAAAGGTAAGAGGTCTTTATCTGATTATGAGAGATGGCTGTTAATAATTGGCAGATGTATCACGATGCGCTATGTACTCTGGACAATAGCGTGAGCAATTGTATGGTTAGTCCGCCATTGATGGGAAGTTCTGGAGTTATGCCGTTGAGTGTTATTTCAGTGTATGTATCACTCACTCTTCTCCAAATTATATCGGATGATCCTCCCCCTTTGAAAAGAAAAACTCTAACGAGAAAAAACTCTTAAGAGTACCGGATATCATGCGACACATGTCAAATCTAATTGTCCGAGCCGAGAAAGAAGTTATCTTAGCAACAAATTATTGGCAGAATTCGGTTGCCTCGAAATACATTACAAATGCCATGAGGGAGCTTTCTAGAAGAGCTGGTGAGAGAGGTGAGAGAATCGTATTCAAACTACAATATGATAGAGGAAGTGCAAAACAATTGCTTGACAATCATTACTTCGTTCCGGAGAAGGAGTATTTGGGAAAAGCTGTTGCTCTTCCTGCTGCAGAAGATATTCCAAATATCGACCTCCAGGTTATGAACTACCACAGGCCTATGCTTGGAACATTCCACTGCAAATACATGGTTGTGGATAGAAAATTTGCTGTCCTCCAAAGCAACAATATTCAGGATAACGACAACATGGAGATGATGACACATTTGGAAGGACCAATTGTTGATTCGCTGTACGACATGGCTTTGATTTCTTGGCATAAGAAGTTTGAGCCGCCATTGCCCAGTCATAATTCCCCTGCGGTGCAGGGTGGGCTGAGATCATTTGAGAACAAAGGTCACAATGGAATTTTCGATCAAAATGGAGCAATCAGAGGCCACTCGGCTGTGGTACACCCAGAAAGAATGCAGGCACAATCAGCCTACTCATATGAGCCCCGAGCTTCAAATCAGCCTGATTACGTTCACCCCGAGTCTACCGTCAACGGCAATGTAGCTACAGGACCTTCAACGACTGAGAGTATCACACACCCTGTTGGAAACTCTGAAAACGTAGAAGAGCTTAGCAACGAAGTCAGACAGGTTCAATTAAATGGCGATCAAAATACTCATCCTGGATTCGAAGTTAAAGATCTCAAAACTACAGAAATCATGGCCGAAAACGCAAGAGCCATTGCAACAACAGGAGATGCTGAGCATGTTGTTCATATTAGAGATGGCCCGAAAAATGTCCCTGAGAATGACACTCTTGCTCAACATGGAGTCAACGCACCCGACATGGAGACTCGGAAATTTTTGAGTAATGGAACCCAAGTGATTCCCCAATCACAAATTGAACATCCTTCACCATCCGGCAATCTTCTCCCAGAACACACGACTGATGACCCTCATTACGACGAAGATATCGCCGGCGAAGTAGCCCGAGTCCAAACTGCCGTATCTCCCAAGAATGGAGAAACCAGAGTTGAAGCTGTCACTCGTCATCTCAACCACACTAAAAACCCAGGCTTCAAAGGAAATGCACCGGATTGTGCACCACAGGAGGAGATTACTCCTTACATTCCTCATCCAGTTCATGAACCATTCCCCATTGCTATGGTTTGTCGTGAACCATATGGATCCCCAAATCATAGTTCTGTGTATAATCCTCAAAATGAGGTTTGGCTTTCTGCATTGAGAAATGCTACCAAGAACGTGTTTATCCAGAGTCCAACACTCAATGCAGAGCCTTTGGTTCCGGAAATTATCAATGCTTGTGAGAGGGGCATTGATGTTTATTGCTATATTTGTCTTGGATATAATGATACTGTAAGTCTTATACACCCACGTTCCTCAACCACTTCATGGAATGTTTCTAATCAATGACCCTAGGGTGAACTCCTCCCAATGCAAGGCGGCACCAACGAAATGATCGCCCATAAAATGTACACCACACTCTCCGATGCTGGAAAACAGCATCTCCACTACTTTTTCTACGTGGGTAAAGACCAAACCACCCCATTAGTAGCCAAAAAGAAGCTTCGCGATTGCCATATCAAAGTAATGATCGTAGATGAACACATCGGTATTCAAGGCAATGGAAATCAAGACACACAAAGTTGGTTTCATAGTCAGGAAATTAATGTCATGATTGATAGCGCGATGGTCTGTAAAGGATGGATTGATGGTTTGAGGAGAAACCAAAATACGCATCTGTATGGGGAGGTGGGGAAGAGTGATGGGATTTGGAGAGATGATAGGGGTGAGGAGGCGAAGGATGTTATTGGAGTTGACCCAGGGAGGTTTAGTTGGGCGAAGGGATTTTTGGGCGCGATTAATAGGGTTAGAGGGACGGGGGACTTTTAGGTGGAAGGTGAAATTAGAGATGGAGGGTGGGACAAAAGGCGGAGATGGAGATGGAGATGGAGATTGCCATGAGGTAAGGGAGGGAACAGAGAGGTAAAGAAGAGAGGACCGAGGTAAAGGAGGAGGAGGTAAAAGAGAAGGAAGAGGAGAAAGAACATGAATTACATTTTTTGGGTGTTCAAATGGGATTTCTATTAGGTACTGGAGTTTGGGGATGAGCGTACGCATATATGAGTATGGAGAATGATATGATAATATATACAAGAATCATTAACATCGTCGCATTTATACCAAAATATACTCATGTGAGCAATAGATATACCCTCGAGCAATCTGAAAACTAGCTAGCACATGTGGATACCGGACAATAAAATCAACATAGCTACCGCGGGACGACTCCGGTCAAAACTCATAATTGAAACTTACAATTACTTGTTTAAGTATACTTGGATTCAAGTACGTGTTTGATTCGACCTTTCAATCATCACGCATATCTAATTATCAGATTAATGAGTAAGAGGAGAAGATCACGGGGGTTCAAACACACACAAGGTAGAGAAATTTGAATTTCGAGGGAAGAAGCAGAATCTTTGATTTTTTCGCACTTTTCTGGGGTTGGAGTGGGGGTTTGAGGAAGGGGGAGGGTGTGAAGGGGATGAAGTGTGTGATGTGATGATGGGACTTGGGGATAGTGTGAGGGTGAGGCTTAGGGTGGTGATCAGGGTGGTGATTTCGTGGTAGGAAGGGGGTTTAGAGGGGGGGGAATGCTTGGTATTGGGGTTACGATTTTCTTCTGAGGGAGGAGGGTCTGTAGATTTGTAGATTTGATGGGGGTGGAATTCTTGTTTATCGAGGATGAGTCTCTGCTATGACACGCATCGATGTTTTTCCGTACGATAGTGAGGGCATTTCTTTATGTGCTTATAACTTGGAGGTCATGATTTGGTCTCTTGTGGATGAGGGATACTGTTGGTTTGAGAAGGATATGGATGATGTAGCACTTACATTCTGTAGGTTCTAGATGTAAATCTTGCATTCTATGTAAGAAGCTAGCTATTGTACACAGATAGTAGGCCTGAAATAAGGGCTACTTAAAGAGCTGGTCTATTTCGCTTTCGTGTAGATTTAATGAAGTGGCTATTGGATTGAAGTCGTTTGCCTTCATTGTCGTGGTCTTGTGTAGGTTCTTTCCGGCGGCGTTGCTCTCCCATGTGTGGTGAGTTCTCATTTCAGACCGCTTAAATAGGTGCTCATTGTCGCATCTTACGTCTGAGCTAGAGGTGAGTTATAGAATGTGTAGTTTGAATATTAAAATTAAGGTAGGTAATCAAAAGACTGCCGATGTCATCCAGAAATAAGTCTTCCGTCACTTCCTTGATGTTCAAGGTACTGAATATTGAAGTTACCAAAAAAATCAACAATTTTGACTCGTCTCCATGCAAAAGGAGTTAATTGCCACAGCAAACTACTTCTTCCACAGCATAATCGCAGAATATACTCAAAATCAGAGGAAGCAAAGGCACGAAAAGAAGGTGCGAGCTGAGAGTTTGGAATTAGCCAATATGAAAGTAGAAGGAGCAGATTTACTTTTTAGCCAGGAACGGGATGAATCAACGCTGCTATCTTTATTAAACAATCGCAGCTGCCATTTTTCTAAAAATACCTGTTTTCTGGGTATTCTAGGTAGTTTCATTACATCTCCCTACTTCAAATAAGAATCCCTTGGGTGTATAATCTTTCAAGCATAGACTTCGATACATTCTATATATTTCAAACGCATTCGAATCTCTCAACACAATCATGTCAGCCATTGGAATAGTCCCTCCAGAGATCCTAACCGAGATTGTTGAGATCCTTCGCGAAAGCTATTCGCCCTTCCAACTTGATAAGAGTGTATATAGCCTTGCAGTAACATGCAGAATTTTCAACAGAATATGCGAACCCCTTCTCTACTCCCGATACAACAACAAAAACGGAATCAAATCCATTCGCAAACTGAGCGAATTTGTTCGACTTCTCATATTGCGACCAGATCGGTGGCCTGATTTCAAACTTGTTTCCATTTCGTGGGGTTACGGAATCTCTCGTGTTTCCTTGAGTAGAGATCAACACATGGAGATGCTCGCGAACGTTCCATTCTTGGAAACTGCAATAGATCGGCTGCCAGACGAGCTTTACAGGTTACAAAGCCGACCAGGTAATGAGAATAGAGAAGTAGAGACAAGGCAACCTTGTCCAACACACGTGGCAGATCTTACAAAAGCATTCAAACGACTATTAGACGTGAATATTACTCAGACTTACCCTGAGTTACTGATATTCATACTCACTATCCTGAGCCCCTACATACAAAAGCTCCAGATTAGGAAGAATAATTCAGGTGCAAATGCTCCAAATCATCATTGGCGGGGGCAGGTCTTCACAGTCGTAGGGCCTCCCAAATTTGTCTCACTCGAAGAACTCCACTACGTTGCTGTAATTGCCCGCACATCACATCCGAGAGTGGTCATTTACACAAGACTGAATGCACAACTGCTTGATATCTTTATGAAAATACCTACTCTTAAGAAATTGAAGGTCGATGGCTTTGCATTCCAATCAGAGTCGCTCTCTCATGAGGTCACGAACCTGAGATCATGTGCGGTAGAATCTCTAGATCTCAGGTACAATTTCGAAGTCCATTTCATGAATTGGAAAATCTTTTTTCCCATATTCAAGAAGCTAAAGCATTTCTCTTACGGTGGAAATTCAAAAGCAATGTTCCGCGACGGAAGGCATGTTGATTCCTTGGTCGTTCCCGAATTCCTTGACGAACTTATGCAAGGCATCTTGGTGCATAGAAATAGCTTGGAGTCTCTATCTTTGATGGGGGTCCACAGGTCAATATCTGACTATATGTACCGCAGGATATTAAATGCTCCCGTCTTTACACAATTCTCCTGTTTAAAACACATGAAGATGCAGCTGAATTTGTTGATAGGTTGGGAGGGCCACTCGGTTGGTCTCCGTTTACACGAAATTCTGCCGAACTCTCTAGAGACTCTGGAATTGTGGTGTCAAAATAGGCTTGGTTACGTGACTCTCACCCGGGAGTTGCTAGGGCTGAAGAGACATAAAGAAGTTGTTCCAAGTTTTGCGTTGAGAGAGGTCAAGTTCGTATACGTCATCGAGATTTTTAAGGCTGAGGAGACTTGGAAAATTGATATGATCAAGGATCTTGGGGAGAATGGGGAGAATGGGATTCATCTGGTGTTTGTTGGTCTGCCAGTTGAGGATTTTTGGCGGGGACAATAAATCTAGGAATTGAGTATGAAGGCTTTATCAATAGTATCAATGTTTTCGCTGAAGTTTTTGTACTTGAGTCCTGGATTCTTGAATAGACAGAGTACGGGCAGAGGGGGCATGAGTCAGTAAACTGTACGAAGTAAAGAAAAGAAGTATAATTAAGGTTATCATGGATAAAAATAGCACAGATCAAGGAGTTATGGGTAAAAAGCCTATGGTTAGGAATAATGTAGATAGGAATGAGTAGAATGATACACTTCTACTATATATTTATCGAGCCTCAATACTTCTCCCATGACAAAGTCTTCAAACTCTCCTTTATACCATCAATGGCCAACGAACAAACTAGCACAGCGAAATCCTTGATTGTGTATTCTGTCCCAAGCGGCGGTGATGGAGCTAGCGAGAAAAAGGGGCATAAAATTTTCATGTCAACCTTCTAGTCAGTGGCATGTGTGAATTTTGGGTTGTCTCGACTCCTGCTCTTTTATATGCTCTTGATGTAGATCTCATGGAATTTATTCATTGCTAAAAAGATATTCGCTCTGAAAGGATGTCCTCGAAATTCAGCTCATCCTACTCATCGTGGATTTATCAAGCACTCTGTTGTATTTCCTCACTTCTTCAGAAGATTCCTCCCAACGTTTACCTCAGAAATTTGATCCTGAAGAAAGGAAATGTTGACGGAAGGGAAGAAGATGGAATAGAGAAATGATTTTGTATTGGTGATACCAGAAGCTAAAGGGCTATATAAAGACTAACAAAATATAAAGACTAACAAAAGAATATGACCCCGCCGCTTCTCTCACAGTGACTTCAGAAAATCATGTTCGATCACTGATAAAATAATTCTCAAAAGAGTGTGTATGTATGAAATGAGATGAAATGAAATCAGTATGATATTTATCTTGAAGAAATCTTCCAGGTCTCTTTCCCAGATCACGGATAATTGGATTTCTGTCTTCATGTCTGCTCCAATACGTGTCTCAGTCAGGCTTCGAAGCTTAATGGCTATTCGGGGTCGAGAAGAAAAGCCGCAATTTTGCTCCTTCCGAGAAATTCATGTACATATTAAACACAGGAGTAAATGGTGCTCTTTGACTTTGATGAGTTATCGATGAGAAGCCAGCTTCGTGATACTCATATGATTGTTATCTCTCTTGTTGTCCAATCTGGATGCTGGATATTGCCATTGCAAGCGTAAAGATCGAGGCGTCCAAGTCGTTGATATACGTCAAGACTTTCAGTACTCTAAAGAATTAAACATTTCGTTATTTTCTTATAAAACATCATTATGCCGACCAGCAGAACCTTTGCGTGGGAATCCTTGCATCCATACTCAATCAAATCGCTCTCCGAGATGCATTCTTCGTCCGATACTGGACTGTGATTCGTATGTGTTTCATCTTTCGCATTCTCAGGGCAATCCAGAAATTTTGATTGGATTTCATGGCGGTAGATTTCTAACGTTGGCCCCAAGAGCTTAACATAACCTCCTTGTACTGTCCCGAAATTATCGTTATTCTCGTTTTCAATGATCATTTCAATGATTTCAGCAGCTGCATAATTTGTACCAACACGAAATGGTTTATGATAAACACGAGGAAATGACATGTGGCTGGCACTGACTGAAGCCCAACTCCAAGATGGCGCGATGTATTCAGCATGCCGTATGAGTGGCAGACGGTTGTCGTATGAACTTCGCCAAAGGAGACCTTGGTGGAAGTCATTTTCCCAAAGGCCTGCCTTGTACGCAGTAGGAGGCTGTCTCATCTCTTCGGCCATCACCTTGGCAATAGCCGAGATACCAATTAGTATATCTTTTTGCAAAGTTATGTGGCGGCGAATATAATCATTCACGATACCGTACCACGAAGGTAATTCCGTATTTTTGTGATTCATATTTCCGCGTATTAAATCAGCGTGATTATCCCTTGACTTAAACCCTGTTCTGTGGTTCCTTTTGGTGAATTCTCGAGTGGGACATGCCTCTATGAAGTCTTGTATGATGCATCTCCAGTACAATTGCTCTTTCCCGAAATTAATTAAGCGCTGAGACATTAAGTTTTCCTGAAAAGTCCAAGCACGTTTGCTGAGACAGTCTGGAAATGTATATGGATTCAAATCTAGGGAATTCATCACATACAGCCTCCCACGTTCTTCAGGATGATCGCGATCATAGCCTTCGATCGAGAAATTAGACTTTGCAAATTGCTGTTGGCGGAAAACATTAGTACTGTCAAAAATCCCGGACGCATTATCTTTGCTTGCTCCTGCTGCAATTGTCAAAGGGGCGCCTCCATAAACACCTGCCATTTTAAGTGACTCCACGGCCCAATCTTCCGGTGAATCTTGTATAATACACAAAGAATCAATCCAAAGATATCGATAACCTAACCGACGAGCAGCGAAAACAGCATCTTTTATGATTTGAGGACATGGTTTGAGGAAGGGCAGACATAGATATCTTGTTGCAATGCTGTTGAAGATTTTGCCCCGTTGTTACCGCTGTAGGTGAAGAGCCCCAACAATAACTCAACGCAACCCAGTTGCCATTTCTTTGATTTGTTTCTACCAAAAACGGATCCTGACCTTCGTATTGTACATCTATAACCCTGGTTGGCAGTTTTTGTTTAACCTTGTCTCGACTCTGGCATTCCTTGTGACCCAAGAGACATTGCTGTAACCGGGTGAATATAACGTCGAAGCGCTCTTTTGATGAAACATCTGAAGACAGTGGTCTGAATGATATATATTCGGCCAATCCATCGCCTTGAACGAAGTTGTTTAGCTTTGATATCGTCATCAGATGAGCTCTGTGGCAAATCTAACCTTCTGTAGTGTAAACGCTCAACGAAAATTCTCGAAACGATTCCCACGTTACTACCCGCCTCGACGCCGCAACAAAAATGTCCACAGCGTCAAAAGGCAGGGGTCTAGTTTTCCCCAGGACTTGAGTACGCAGTCGCAAAGGGAGCATCCACTAGTAGCTGCGTCAAAAAGGTCGCGTAACATACGACGGTTATAGCCACGGATTTCTAATTTTCGACAGAACTTGCAAAGGAATGGAACTTCCATCGACAAAGGCTGTGGCGTCCCCATCTGACAAAATCAACGTCATTTAACAACATGCCTGGTAATAGTCCTAAGCCTCCGTTACTTGGTGTCCAATACTGCATCACCAAAACTAATAAGAATTGGAGCTCTGTGCGATGGATGGCTTATCAATTGGAATATCGCCAAACTTTTGTACACGTGACTGGCAAAGTGACTACAGGGATCTTCTGCTGGGCTTGATTATAGAGAGGCAAAGAGTCTGGTGAAAAATAAGGGTTCTGAACATAATTGAATTAATTTTGTATATAGTTTAGCCTTTGCATTCTTGCGTGTACTCAAGTAGAGCGAATAGCCACTCAACCAATATTGAACTCGCTCGCAGCAGCCATATGCTCCTTCATCTTCCTCTTCATCCTCGCGGCAGCTTCATTACCATCCACAGTAGGCAAGTCCAACTCCATTTTCTTTTGTTTCCGCACTCTTTCTCCCTCGGGAGCTTTATCTTCTTCTTTCTCGCCCCTCTTCGCCTTCCTAGCCGCGACACTTCTATCTGCTTTGGTCATCTTCGATGGCCTTAATCCTGGTACCTTTATGCTTCCAGGTTTGTCTCGCAAGGCGAATGCTTTGGCCAAATGACCCAAGTGTAATTCTTGCATATTGAATATGTGTCTCTCATTTGCGACGTGAGTGGCATAAGCCCTAATATGACTCTGGTATCCACGGCGTGCCATCTCAAGATATTTTGGTGAGTCCAAACTCCACCGTTCAACCTCAAGTTGGAAATTTGTAGCTCTCTCTTCCCATTCGCGACCTATGCCACCAAAACCTTTCTGTATCAAATCCTCAGCAGTGTGACGTGTCAGGGCTTTATTTCCTTCACGGTATCCGGATGCTAAGATAGAAACATATTCCTCCTCGACGCCAGGCATAAGGAAAATCAAAGCACGACCCTCGCGACCAGCTCTAGCTGTTCTACCAACACGATGTAGATGATCTTCCGCGCTAAAAGGTGGATCATACTCGATGACAAAGTCAACATTTGGAAGATCAAGACCTCGAGATGCAACATCAGTACATATCATCACACAAGGGTCCGTAGATTCGGAAAATGCCTTAAGTGTTGCTGTTCTGATGTTTTGTGCAAGAGATCCATGAAGTTTGTGTAAAATTACAGGGTTGGAATTGTTCGAAATCGTAGTTCCATGTGCAATGGTCTCTTTGACTAATTCTGATTTTGGCAATGCAGGAAGATCAACCTTCTCCTCATCCACAGCCTCAGCTGAAGCTTTTGGGGTACGAGAGAAGAGAGAGAAGTGAAAGTCTACAGAGTCAGCACAAGAGATGAAAACGATTGCCTTCATCACGGATCCTTTTCGTGCAAAAGCACGTTTCAAAAGGGCCGTCAGGGTAACGAGTCTGAGTTTCGCAGGAACGATAGCATATGACTGCTTCAATTGCGTAGGGGCAGAGAATGCTTTATCTTGGACTTCAATGCCATTTTCCTTGTCTTGTTTCTCTTGCTCGGAAGGATCCGCTTGAATGTGCACAGCATCCTTCAAACTGATTTCTCCCAAACGCTGAACATTCATCTTCATCGTAGCAGAACATAAGATAGTAACTCTTCGCTTCGGAAGTGACCCCATGTCCGAATTTGCTTTAGCGACTGATCTTCGGCCTATTTTCTCAACGATGCCTTTGATCTCTTCTTCGAATCCAAGCTCCATTAATCTATCTCCTTCATCCAACACTAACCATCTTACAGTAGCTACATTCAACACTTCTGTATTATCGAGATGATCTGCCAATCGTCCCGGTGTTGCAACAAGGATATTGACACCCTTGCGAAGTCTAGCCTTTTCTGATTGCTTACTTTCTCCTCCGTTAACAGTCGTACCAACGATCCATGGCGCGCAGCGTAAAACTTTCTCCAGCACAGTTGCGATTTGTTTGCACAGTTCTCTTGTGGGTGAAAGAATAATTGCAAAAAGTCCGGAATCTCGATGTATCTGTACGCCATTCTCACTCAATGCCAATATCCGCTCAACTATAGGTAGTAGATATGCCAAGGTTTTTCCGGATCCAGTCTCTGCTTGTATGAATGCATCGCTATCGTCTGATATCAGCTGCTGTACAGATGCTTTTTGGATGGCGGTTGGAGCTTTCATATCGAGTTTAGTCGATAAATGGGCCGCAAGCCTTCTCGATAGTCCTAGGTTGGTGAATGTCGCCATTTCCTCTGTCAAAGGTGCATTGGATGGTTTTGCTGGTTCCGCTTGTTCTTCAGGCTCGTCGAAAGTTTTTTTTGAAGTGGGATTGAATGTGAATAGAGACGAGACAACCTGGCCTGGTTTCCTCCCACCCTCAGCAATTTCGCGATGGACAGCAGCCATTTCGCGGTTTCGCATACCATCGATACTGCCATGTGGGAGCTTTCCAGAGACATAAGCCGGTCTCGTTTCATCCTGGAATGAAATGGCCTTCTTTGCGCCAGAATTTATACTGCCTGGAGGCAATTTTCCGGAAGCATACGCTGCTCTACCCTCGTCCTCGATTTGGGTAGCCTTCTTTCCAGCAATATTGATACTTCCAGGAGGCAATTTGCCAGCGACAAATGCTGTTCTAGGTTCTTCTTGAAAAGTTGTCTTCCTACCTCCTCCAACATTTATACTTCCAGATGGAAGCTTTCCGGAAGCGTAAGCTGCTGTATTTTCATTTCTTCCACCATAAGAGTTGTAATTATCATCGACTCGTTGTCGCTTTGGTGCTCTTGATAAAGCTCCTCGCCCAATATATTCTTCTGCGCTGGTGTCATGTTGTGGTTCAGAGAATATTTCTCTTGTCGATGGTTTATTCGTGCTCTTAGTAACTCGGTGCTGCGCAGTTTTCTTCGCAGCCAATCGATCCTTCCAACGTCCTCCTTTAAATGCTTGTTTCGCAACTATAGGTACATCCCCAATCTCAAAATTCATCAACATTCCATCGTCGGCCATTGTTGCTAGTTTGCTGAAAATTTGATTTGAAATGCTTTGAATTTCCAGAAATAAAATGCGCAAATGCAGAAGTTTCGTTCCAGAAAAAAAGTTGAGCTTGGACCACCATCCCTCAGTCCCACCAGTCGCGGGAGGTCTAAGCTATTCCTAGACAAGCGTTATTCGAGCTCCAGCAAATATCAAAAATTATCTCGGGCTTCGTTCTACGCTGCACATAACAGAACAGGATGACTCAAAATTGTATTTCTTACCGATATGGACCCTAATTGGGTTTTAGATGTCAGTTCCTCATTTGCATTGACATTAAGACTCAGTTTGGAGTACAAGAGCACCGATTGTTCACGATGATGTCGTCCCCCATTCGCCAATCCATGTTGCCCCTCCTCAGCTCGACTACCAAGGTATGCGGCGCACCACGAGCATTCTCGACAACTTCTGCCCTTCTCCGTCGAGTCGCGAATCCAACTATACCAGGTACTTCCATCAAAATCTTCCGAGATGTACCTGCTTTACGCCAATGGCGCCGTAAACAATTAATCGATCATCGAATGGTTGGTCTCGTGCCAACCATGGGAGCTCTTCATGAGGGTCACCTATCACTTATTCGCCTTGCTGCAGCAGAAAACTCAAATGTCATAGTGAGCGTCTACGTCAATCCGACTCAATTTGGCGTCCACGAAGATCTTGATAGCTATCCGAAGACTTGGGAAAAGGATTGCAAGATGTTGAAGGGCCTTGATATGGAATTGGCCGACAATGGGAACATGGGTAAGATTGCAGCTGTATTTGCGCCTACAACAGAAACAATGTACCCGAGCGGACCGCCCAATCAAGAGGTTAATGCGAAAGGAAGCTTCGTCACTATTACACCAGTCGGAGAGCTACTGGAGGGGGCAAGCCGGCCAACATTTTTCAGAGGAGTGGCTACTGTCTGCATGAAATTGTTCAATATTGTCATGCCGGATAATGTTTACTTTGGACAGAAGGATGTACAGCAGACTGTTGTTATAAAGAAGATGGTTAAGGATTTCTGCTTCGACACCAAAGTTGTTATCGGAGAAACCCAAAGAGAACATGATGGCTTGGCATTGAGTTCACGAAATGTTTATTTGGGAGAGAGGAGAAGAAATGTAGCTACAGCATTATCAAAAATGCTCAAAGTTGCGGAGCAAGGATACAATCTTGGACATAGATCACGAGATGAGCTTCTGGGGCCTGCATTGGAATTGTCGAAGTTGATATTGATGGAACAGTATCAATTGAAGCCCGAAGAACGAGTAAGATATGAGGTGGATTATATCTCGTTAGCTGATCCTGAGACGATGGAGGAAATCGAGGAGGTTGATGAAACAAAAGGAGCAATCTTGAGCGGCGCAATCAAGATGTTGCCAGTAGAAGCACCACAAGTTGGAGAGGATCTGGGTTTATCTGATGGACCTCCAGTCAGGCTGATAGATAATATCATATTGAAACCTGTTAAGGTCTAAGCTATCAAGACAAATCAATAGAAGCTACATATATTAGAGAATAAACGTCAAATTTTGTCCGCCATCTTTATCCCGATTGTTCCAAACTATTGTACTGCAACAGGGCATATCCACAAAACAAGCTCATCGAAAACACGTTGTGTGATGCAGATCCCACATGGTACAAACCAGAAACAACATTTGAAAAACATCATGAAACATACTAACTACCCCACCGTTCTAAAAATATGTGTTCTCAATAACATCCTATCGAAGATCAACTGATGCATTGACACCGCGTAGTCGCAGTCGTACTTCATCGTTGCCGTGGATCATTTTGGGTGAAATCTGCGAGTCCACAATGTTTTGTAACATGGAGATATCGTTGGAAAACTCACAGAAAAGGAAAGTTTAGGCTTGAATTTCTCTTCCTGTTTTGCTTCCTCTTCAGTGAGTCGAGGATCTGCGGGAAACATGTCAGTTACATATACGAGGAGGCTCATAGAACTCCAGCTGAGTGGGTCTACGGGAGTACCTACTTCATGCCAGAGAATCTTGAATTCCCTACTAGTGCTCTACATCCTGAATTTTCCTTCTCGAGCCACTTTCAAGCTCTTCGTCACAAATCCTATAATTTCTTTTCTCAAGACTGCCATATTCGAAGACTCGTCTTCTTGAACAACTCCCATACTAATGCTCAGATTCCTCCTCCTCATCACCCACTTGATCACACAATGAATATCCACCCACGCACAAAATCCGCATGACAATCCAACCCAAAATCCCCAACTTCTGATCCATATATAATCCGGGAACTTCCTCCGAAATGTCGAGGACCTGAGAGTCGAGTTCAAATATTTGACTATCTCCTCAAAAATCCCACGCTTAGTTTGTTCTTTTGAATTCAGATATGGTATCAACAACTCACAAACAGTCGACTCGGTCTTTCTCTTGCGCAGTCGTTTGTCAGCCATGCTAAACTTTCCTCAGCATTTCCATGTTCAATATTGATACGAAAGGGCCAGTCAACTAGGTGAGTTTGGTATCTACGCTCCATGTTTTGCTGTCTACTGCGGGAACTCGTTTCGACATTTTGAGTTCGTGTGTGGAGAGTATATGAAGTATACTTCTTGATCTTTACTTATTACTCTCTCGGGATGGGAGCCTGATATTACACACACCACTTAAAACACCCTTCACTTCCAACATGATACTTTCTTGCAAATATTACTCACATCACGAGGGCTACCAATTCAGTCTTTGCCTTCCAAATAACTGCTTCCAAGTTCCTTCAATTCATGACCCCGTTCATGTCCACCATTCTCATCATATCTCGCATTTTCCGCTGGAAACCTCTTACTCAATTCACTTCCCGTACATTGAGCCGCCAGCTTCATACTTATGCTCAGTCATTTTCTTCACTCCCTCCTTCACCCCGAAACCTTTCCCGCTTCGAGTTCTCTCCGTCTCTACTGCCACTATCGTCGTGCAGCAATATACCTCACTAACCGTAATTTCTTATGATTATACTCATGAAAGCTTGGGACTACCCTATTTTTAAAAATATATCATTCAGTCTATCAGTAGTTGCTTTGACGCCAAACTATCATTGGCTGTGATGCATTCTTTCGAGAGTAATCTGTTAGAAACGATTCTCAAAGAGAGTATAAACATGGGGTCGTAAACGATGTGCAGATGGAAAATGAACGAACCTTAGTTGAAATTTCACTTCACGCGCGTCACAATGAGACTGATGAGTACGAGCTGTATGGCAGGGTATCACTCCGTATTCACAATGAAGTATTTAGCGGAACTTGTTTTGAATAATGTTACATCTCCTCAGTATACATTATATATATCCAAGTTGAAATCCTAAAATGCAGAATCCTCTCTTCCTTTGCTATACACATTTTTTTATTTCAATTCATTTCCTCCTTCAAATCCAAAACTCCTACTCCCATGATATCCCTCTTTCCGCCCAAGAAAAGAAACGCCGCTACACTAAACTAGGTATTTACACACTGAAAATGAACCCGAGGATATATATGCACACAAGAAACGAAACGAAACCAAACAAAGGACAAGATAAAAGTTTCAATTATCCTATAAAAGCACTTCCCCATGCTAACAAGAGAAGCGAATTAAACTTTAAACAATCCGATACCTGCTCGATGGATGATATATACGGAGAGATGCCTAGGATCAGCCTAATTTGTTCCGGTAGCAGGGAACTTTTGGGCCGTCTGAGAGAGACTCATTGCGCTCAATGCTGCATTTGAGAGTTGTGTGATGCTGGGGAGGATATTTGGGTTTCTATGGATTGTTGGTTGATAGTTCGTGATGTGGATGTAAGTGGATAATGCTTACCGAGCACTTTCAATGGTAGCCACGTTAGATTTGACAGAAGCAGTTGAGGGGTTTGTCATCATAGCTTTCAAGCCCTTGAGAACAGCAGGGGTATTCTTGACGATTTTGCTGTTTGCTGAAGAACCGGCACTACCCGCCGCAGCAAAAAGGACTGATCTTTGAGAGTCCTCATCAGATTCGGCAGCGAATGCCTTTCCGGCTAGCGCTGAGATATCCGATTTATCCGTCATACTGGGAAGTTTGTTCAAGGCTGCTGATACAGTATTGGCATCGCTAGCGAATCCGGAGACAGCGGATTTGACTTGGGTTGCTGTGATCTTTTTGCTGCTAGATGTTGCTTTCGATGAGGCGACGTTCTCATTGATATCTTCCAAGTTGATTGCTGTGGTTGGCTTTGCGCTACCGGAAGATATTGGTGATGCCGTGGAGGCTGTGGAATTGCCTGAAGATGACGAAGTAGGGTTTCCTCCTCGAACGACCAAGCCATTGATGGAGCCAGGTCGGATAATAGGTAAGGCAGTAGAGAATGTGAGGGCTGAAAATGCGACAAGGACGTAAGAGAACTTCATTGTGAATGTAGATTAAAGAGTGAAAACAATTAGAACTTTGATAGATTGAAAACTAAACAACTGCCCTGTTGTGAATGATCCATCGACGTTGTATATACAGGTAGCCAAGAACCTCCAAGAAAACTTCAGATGCGTCTGAAATCAATCAGCTGAAAATTAGACTGAACGAAATTTCCAAAACAACTATGGGACGTCAAAAAACAATGCTCAGATAAATTTGCCGTTGGACATGTCCATTTTGGGCACAATTCGCGAGTCGTTTCAATTTCCACTACCATCTAGCTTTTTCATGGGCAATAGTCTGGATCTGAAACAATACTAAAGTAAATTCGTCCAATAAAATTCGCACTTTATCTGTGACATAGAATGACTGGGGAATTGTGTTCCTTTTTACATGACGATAATGACCCAAAAATTCCAGATCTCAGTTTTGAATCCTCGAAACCAGTCCATTGTACCCGCAAACTACTATCAGGTACCACGAACCAAACGTAGTTTTAGGGCCCATTTTCATTAAGCATACTGTATGGAAAGCTTGTAATGACCGAATCATGAAATTGAATTACAGTATTATCCCGGGAAGATCTCTACGGTTGTTTCACATCCATCCGGCCTTGTACAACTGGAAATTTTTACCGATCTCGTCTGAAGATGTTGTGCATGCTGGAGGTTTGTTCAGAGCTACTAATGTACGTGCGACATACGCTCAGACTCGAGACTTGTTGCGTAGCGCGATACCTAGGTAGTCATCCCACGATAATAGGCTGACGGAGAATTCTCCAACAGTTGAGGCTAGCATTACAAAGGCTTTGGGCCTTGACGGGACAGCCCTGACTATGAATAGAACGCCGACTTTCAAAAGAAAAGGGCTGAAGATCTGTGCGAGTGGGGAAGTGACTTCGAAAGCATGAATAGATCAAACCACCCCAGAATTTAATATCAAGATTTTCCGTATGAAATGCGACTTGAAATCTTGGCATCAATTACTGTTTGGCAGTCATAATCATGTGGACTAAAAGCTTGTAGGGTCATGATTGGTGTTGATAATGATCGAAGATGGAGTTCGCATACGTTGCTTGTTCTTATCCTGACTGTTGAACCATGTTTATCCACGATCAACATTCTCTGAGGATTATCTCCACTAGGTGGAATCGTAATCCACCAGTACCGGATGGGAAGAACCCAACACTGCCCAGAGCAAGCTTGGCTTGACATTGACCAGTTCTACCCATCATCATTTGGAATCCTTCGGTGTCTCGACGAGACACGGTAGTTAGACCATGATCATTTATGCGTGATAAAGAAAGGTACCGAAAAATTGATAGAGATATTTACAGAAACAGCATGCAAGGTAGTCTTACCAATCTCGAAGTCTGGAGAGCTGTGTGTCTTGAAGAAGTTCAGCAAAATCATTAAGATATTAGGAACGTGATATCTCCATAAAAAAATTCTTCCTTGAAGGTCTACGTCCGAAAGTTCTCTCTGGAGTGCATATATAAAATATGATGCCGCTCGTACTGCCAAGATTGCTCGGACTATGGCCACCATACGGACGGATTTCAGGATCCAAATATAGTGCAGGAACTACTCTGTACACTTTCAAAAAGAATAGGCCTAAGGTACTGAACAAAACCTTGCAAAGGATTTGAGATAGAAAAGTGACTGGAAATGGTATGAGGGTAGGAAGGACATATTGAAATCGCGCAATAACAGGTGAACGTCGGCCATCACTGGTGGCGTGTAGATTTCTCTTAACCTAATGCGAAATTTCGCTGTCGAGATTTACCAACATAGGGAATCAAAATCGAAAATAAACATCCAAACTTCCTCCCACTGAGGTTTGGATGTTAAATTGAATGATGTTGTCAATAGTAGACTCTTTCACGTGCAGGAGATTCATGATGTTGAAGGAGTCGCGCTAACGATACTGTTACATACGCAATACCCCCTGTCAAGACCTGCGTCGCGTTTCCGGGTCAGTAGAACATTGGGATCAAGCATATCGTAAAGTAAATAATTATAATCTTTCTTGCCGAACAATACTCATTGGAGATATTATTTTCCATCAAGTTACTGCAATTCGTTTTAAGCACTCTTACTTTTGAAGACATTGGGGCCAGTCAAACAATTCTATAACGCGTCGCAATATTGCAGGGTCTTGAATTCAATCCTATGGCTCCCGAACCTGGCTCTCAGTATCCCCTCTACAACACCACATTCACCTTACATCGTGCTTCTCCACTCTACATCGGCGACCAGCCTCTTAATAATTCGACCTTACAAGTACATGCGCGCCGATTTCGAGATATACTAGCAGGCGATGTTCTACGAGGAGTACGGGTTGGATTAGGATCTGAAGATGATACGCTGGCTCGTGTAGGAGCTCTGCAAGCGGTGGTGTGGAGGATTCTTAAGGTGGAATCAGAATGGGCTGTCGATGAAAGCACAGGAGAAGCTGTCGATGAGTCTATATTTGAATCTACAAACAATCGCGGGATATTGGTTGAAGTCAATTATGAGAAAGCGAAATACACTGCAATTATATCACGCACCACTTCCGAAGACGATATGGACGACTCGATCATGGATAATTCTCACGATCAAGCTGGATTCCTACGCTTGCCACTAATCTTGACACGAATGCCGTTGTCGTTAAGGGAAACGTTCATCCAATACATCTGCAGGATATTCGATACAAGGGTGTCTGCTCTGAGGTTGGAAGGAAAGCATTTGATGGAATCATTGGAAAAATATACATCCAACTCGATCAGTTCAGATGCAACTACCGAAGAGCGCCAAATTAGTATACAAAAGATTATTAAAGAAGTTCAGATCTCTGTTGGCTTCGATATACCTGGTGGATCGGCTGCTCTAAAAACTATTGAAATACATATTTCTAGGGAGGATTTGCCTCGTATGCTTGCACGAGGAAACGAAATCACGAAAGACAGATCTCCCTTTATGGCTGCATTGAAAACTTATGTCAAGGCTCATCTGGCACTGGATCTAGGGCATGAGAAGGTGAAGGTTGTTAAGATTGCATGTGGCTCATTTGTACTTGGCGAAGGGAGGTTGAAACTGACGCAGCCATCGAGTGGCGAGCATGAAGACGATGGACAATGTCGAGCGACGAGACAGCTTCTTAATAGTCTTGTAAATATCGCGTCCGGACGAGGAATTTTGGGAGAGAAGTGAAAGCCGACATATTGTCTCATGTCAAGGGCTCTTCACCCTAATCACATTCATTCGACGATGACTCTTAGCAACAAGCTCATACAATCAAGGCCTTACCGAAAAGGTAATTAAGCTTCACATGCTGATGTTCAAGGATACATCCAAAGCTTGTGATCAGTTCTGGCTACACCGAGGGGATTGTGTATCGGAAGATGCGGCTTATCATCTTACACACTCGAGCCACGACGAGATGGACTGCATGCAAGTTGAGTACATTGGCAGACCTGCCTCAGGATCAGCGACATATCCTCTTGTTGTAAGAATGTCAATTGATACATCTTGATTTCAGCAATCTGGCTGTGGTTAAATCCCAAGCCTTCAGTCCTCGTTTCTGTCGGTTCTAACAGTGGATATCAATCTCATCTGGCCATTCATGGCGGCCTAGGAGTATAACATATCAATGATGTTGCGGGATGCCATGATAGGTTCATAGGTTCATACTGTCACATTGATGTCAGGCCGATTTCTACAAACCGAGATTATGGTTATGGAATCCAATTTTAGAGGAGATTTAATGGACTTTTTACATCATTAGCGAATTGGTCCCCTATTCATTAATGATAGAGATGATAACAAATGTGTGAATCGTATGAAATTCGTGCACACCCTTTCTTTACCCGTTCCTACTCACGCAATTGCCCAACATCAAGATGTGCTTGAGCAGAATTTTATCACTAGCACTTTAACTAGTACTTTGACTATCTACTACTCATACTCACCTGGGCATAGACCAGATTGCACTCACGAAGCGAATCATTATTCACACAACAGGAAAATATGATAATAACACGAACGACTTCCCTTCCCCCTTCCCCTTCCCCTTCCCCTTCCCCTTCCCCTTCCCCTTCCCCCACCATATATATTGCTTTCCACATCCCCCACTTCCATTCTATCTGCAATAGTGGGGTTGAGGCTTATCTTCTTTTACTTTTGCTTTTTTAAGCCGTTCCCAGGTTCCCAGGTTCCAAGGTTCCAAGGTTTCTTCAACCGGCGCATGTGGCGTGTGATTGTTGCAACTTGCCAGTCACCTGCAGTCAATCAAACCCTTTCAAGAACCCGTGACTACGCGAATTTCTGTTGGAGGTGCAGGTGGGGTTGACTCACGTCTCCAACCAACTAATAACTACCTCCAGCTACTTGGGTAGTAAGTACTCTCTCTCTCTCTCTCTCTCTCTCTCTCTCTCTCTCTCTCTTCCTCATTACTCCGTCGATCAACTTATTGAGCACGACTGATTTCTCACTTGATCGATTCCATTTGATCATCTTTCTTACGATATCCATATCATATCATATCACATCATATCATCTGTCATTCAAAGGAAAAGACATCCCGAGTCTCGACAGAAAAGCCGAAAAGACGAAAAGACGAAAAGACGAAAAGACGAAAAGACGAAAAGACGAAACACACGCGGTCAATTGAGGCGTCTGTCTGTCCATCTTTTTTCGCGATTGCGCGCCGCAACCCTCATTTCTCTCCACACACCCATAGCCATAGCTACCTAACCAGACGGGAATCCACACACACACACAGACCGAACCAGCATTCGATATCACCCGCCACAATCATTATCAACCCTCGAACCCTCCATCCTACCTACCTAATATTAAACTATTAAACATCAATAGTGATATCGATAATCAATTAATTGATTTCTCTCCTCCATTATATTCTTAACTTTGACAATTATCACGTCAATTATCACGTCAATTATTGCTCTCTTCCGCAAACCCCATAATCATTTCAATCAAGGAGTCATTGTCGCGACATTGCGATTCGACCTCAGCGTAATTTAACAAGATCGAGTCCCACTTGACGCGACGGAAACCCGCGTTTCATTACACCTCCCCTCTGATGGCAAACAACGACATTAATGCCACCACTATCGGTGCGCATGAACCGGCATTAGTAGAAACCCTCCAGAATTTGATATCGCAAGGGGACAAAGAAGGATACCGCGCTGAGAAGAGCGTCGCAACACAACCCGCGATTGCCATCGCGCCCGTATCCGGCAATTCTCAATCGACGGTAGACGGCCAGGACGCTGTGTTTACACCACCAGCTTCTGATGAATTCTCATCGCAAAGTACCGATCAAAATGGGGGACCTTTGTCGCAACTCTCACAACTCTCGCAATTAGCTGCCGCACAACTACCACTTGAAACTAATCCCAATACAACACCACCAAAAATCAACACCACTTTGAATGCGAGTCAGAAGCGAACTGCAGATGGTCATGTAAAATCAAAAGTGTCTAATTCAACTTCACCAAGTCCTAGAGGCCCATCATCCGTTCGAAGCCATACAAGAAATACAAGCACAGTCAGCAATGCATCTTCGGTCGCAAGTAGATTTGGAGAGGTCAGTAGAGTTTCTAGAGCGATAGGGTACTTGAACTAAACTTAGACAGCTATCCTCCGAATTAAGAACTCGTCTTTCCTATGCAATGGTTAAAGTTAATAATGGATGGGAATCGAAATCAATCAACGAAGTTGAAACTATTGCATCACAAGCTGGATCTCCAACGTCATCGAATTCAACCCTCAACAATCGCAAAAACCTTCACACTTCTCCTAGAACAGCTATAGCAAACATCCAGGGCCAGGGATCCAGAGATGTATTTGGTCCACGACCTACAGCCGATTTCGACCTGTATACACGAACAGAACCATTATCTCGAACCTATGAGTCATTCTGGCGTGATCATTCTACCGCCAACGGGGCTCAATCATATAGACATAACTTATATAACTCTTCGTCACCACAATCTAAGTCTCTCGCTCCTCCAGCTGATATACGACCAACACCTCCTTCTAGGAGATCAGACTCAAAATTCTCAAAACTTCCATCTATCCCACGCCACTCAAGCGCCAACTCGCATCATTCATTTAATGATTCTGCTCCTCAAACTCCCAGTGGGACTGCTCATCGTCGCGCTGAGCATAACACAACTTCTGGACACAGACCAACAAGAGAACAAGAGAAGCGAGAGACGCTAGAACAGGATGCAATTGAAATGTTGTTATCCATGGGCTCGCCAGGGAATTCACAAACCATTGGACCTAATATAACTCCTCCACAACTGGCGAAGAAAAGCCCCAGGCAAAGCCCTCTTCGTACAGAGTTCGGGCAGATGGCTCAAAATGAGAAAGCTAAAATGGGACCCCAGAACCAACGCAGAGTGGAGTTCGCAGAAAGTGTTAGTAGTGGTGGAAGCGATAATGGATACCAAGCAGCAAGTCATAGAAAATCTACCATGAGAAATAATCTTCAAAGCAGACGAGTGACGGATAGGATGTTGGATGAAATGGATGAGAGTAGTGATGAAGAAGTCGAATTACCTTTACCACAGGGAAGACGTATACCAGGACGTGTTTAAAAGCATATTACGCAGGTCGATCGATTATCTTTACGTTTTGCACTGTATTGTTACACGGCGTCTCACTTAACTGATGAAGTACATACAAAAAGGTATCCTTCAAGGAGTAAATACTAGCATTGTTCGGAGTATTCGGCTTTCACATCATCCTTCGGGCGTCGATACCCATCTATCATTACATTCGTCTTTTAGCACTTGAACTGCATTCTCGGATTATGATCAGGATTATGTGATCGGTCTACATTTGATCATACTGTTTCATTGGCTCGGTTATAAATCAGGAGATTCTGGGGGGTATTATTGAAGGGTATTTTTCGGGACAAGGCGTCACGTGGGTGTTTGGGAAGTAATCATTTTTATCTTTATTCGTTGTATATACATACATGTGTGTGTAAGCATCTGGGACTAGGCGGTGAACCGGTGCATAGACTAGCTTGGTAGCTAGATATTGGAGTAATATATTCTTTCGCAAATTGGAGTGTTTGATGTGTAAGTTATATATGTATGTTTCCGATACTTGAGGCTTGATTGTATATACCTTCCTACCTAGCCCATGATGATAATGTGCATAAAATATGGCATGAAATCCATACTTATCATTTGATTAGACTGCATTTTGGATTTTCCCATTCATTTGCGTGTTTGTGAATCTTTACGCGGTATATCAGAGAATTTGATGAACTGAGAGAATAATCGGTGTCTAGGTAGACTCGGTTAGTAATGAAGAGTTGTATTTGATGTGATGCTTCGTGCGACTGAACGATAGCTGGAAGGAAATCCTTGAATAGTATGGAACTGGGGCTCTGGAAGGGGCTATGGAAATTGATGGATAGGTGGATGGGTATAGAAGGATTGTATGTGATGCTTTCTAAGTAGATATCGATATTTCAGAGCGGAAGGGAAGAACAAGCGAGATTATTTTCGTAGATACTTTGAGGGGGCATTTCGGATCATGTAATCATGTAATCATGTCGAAATGTATGTGACTTTTGGGGCATGTAACGAGTCGGAGAATATAGATGGAATGACTTTTTCACAGGGTTTGGAAGATTGGTGATGATATCATACGGAAGGAAAGTTGTGTATTGGTGTGGTAGGATGTGTTACAATGTGGACGTTCATTGGGGTATCCTTTCTCACCGAGCGAGCAATATTACTATCTCTACCTTGCATATTCGTTTCAAGCTCATTTTTATTAATCTCAAGGATAATTGTAAAGAGATAATTTTACGTTTCCGAGGGGAATCTTAGATAATGTATGAATATTCTGAAGCGCTATATTTCTTAATCCCAATTAGAATTTGCAACGTGATATGCGCGCTCAAGATCTGTACAAATTGACTTTGGTCGACGAGCCAAGGTTCTAATTTCCCACTGGATGCTCTATCCAACCAATCTATTTCCTCCAAATCCCATAGGAATTCATCATCTTCTATTTCAGTACAGAGAATTTTTTTTTCAAAGATGCCACCCACTTTCCCTGGTTGGTTGGTGGAACAGCCCAAAGTAAGATTATTTTTGAGTAGCTTGAAAATAAGCTGAACTAGCTCCATTGTTTCCACCTCTTTAAGGAGATCGTAGAATGAACACTCCTTACTCAGAGCTTTGTACATCGAAAGACCTCCGCCGATCAATGGTGTCGGATAAGAACGTCCAACAGCAGTCTTGAGAACGGTGAATTTTCCCTCAATAACAGCCCAAAGTAGTGCACCTTGAGTCTTGGCAAGAAGCTCATACAAGATTTCAAGCTTCATCTGCACCAGTGCATATACCTCTTGGTCTTCTTCGATTTGTCTCTTCTCAATATCTGGGAGAGAATCCCATCTCCCCACTGTATGGATCAAACATTCTCTGAAAAGCAATCCATGGCGAAGTTTGCGGGCTACCAAAAGTAAGGATACAGAGTCATCGTGACATTTGCAGTCTGCGTCACCGAGTATTGAAACTTTGGATTCAAACATCCTGCTCCTGAACAAAGCTCCAGTCAAGGTCCCGGAAACCACCGGTAGAGCGCAATAGTAATCGGCTAAGCACGTGAGTCTTTTGAGCTCATCTGCGGTCTCAATTCTATATTTTTGAGTGAATGGCACAAAGTAGTTTTCGAAGGGCTTCCGTTTCTTCTTTGACTCCATCGACAAGAGTCATCTGTTGGTCTGTCATCTCTGGTGACTAGAGTTCGATAGTTAGCACTCAGTGTTTCTTGAGGAAGTTTGCGGGAAGCATACATCTGAAACTGGCATCAAAGCCCAACTTCCATCTTCATCAACCACAGGGCGATAGTCATACTTAAACAGCGCAGAAGCGGGCGCAGGCTGTTTGTCGACCTAGAATACTGGAGTTAGTGATTGTCAATCATTAGGAAACTTTGGCATGAAATAATGAACCCAAGTTTATCATCTTGTCAGTGGGCTTGCTCGCGGTATCTGATTGGGTCGCATATAAAAATTATTTGGGATGGGGTGAAGCGAGCACCTAGAACTAAGTATTCAAGAGGACTGATAAATGAAATCTGTAAAACTTACTGAATCAAGAAACTTGCGAAAGTAACTGGAGTGGTGTTTGAGACCGGAAGAATGCAAGTGGAATTTTTGTCTGAACACCGTGAATCGTGTATCAGCCTTGACACCCCGCGCAAGGAAAATTATGGGTGATAGAAGTTCTTGTCGCACAGGTGTTGGATCTTCACTGCGCTTTCTTTTTTTGTTTTGTCGTGCCATTTTAATGATCGATTATCAGTGTTGGTTTATTAATGTGATTGAGAGAGCTATCGGTTTCGATTGCTTCGAAGAGGTTGACTTATATTACCGCGGTAAGTTTCAACTTTTGAGATTTCAAGATGATGGGCGTGAAAGCTGTTGGACTAAGTTTATATTATAGAAGGAGAAGAAAATGAGGACTTGAATGGCCGTAGTTGAACACATTCAATGAATTTGTTCAATGAGTCTCGACTATACTGCTCACAAACTATTATACCACCAATTTAGGGCTACTGTCTACCCGAATATTTCCATCAGTAGTTAGTCACGTGGATTTGAATACCAAACCATACGCTCAATTCACTTTGCTTGGGACTGACAATCTGTAGGTAGTTTTCATACATATACCTACGTGTGTATGCCCTTCTACGCTTGCGAGAGGATCGTGTCATCAAACCGTCAGACAAGTATCCACTAGCAAACATGTCATGCATCTACTACTGATATCAAATGCCAAGTGAATACTGCGGTAGGGTATGAACGTCAAACAATCAAGTTCTAGCTTCTTATAAAAGCTTGGATTTCAATAGGAATGGGGCTCATCACTAAAAACAAGGCTAGTTTGTGTTGAAAATCCGAGGGTTTTCATTATTCTACAACTTTGGACGTAATCAAAACGTTCTGTCCATATCAATCACAATCACACACATCTTCATAACCTTATAATCACACATCTACTAGTATTATTTCAACTTAACGCGCCACTTACCATCAACTCACAATGTCTTCTTAAATATCCGGAGAAGCGGATCTCAAACCCCCCATTATCTTCATATTTCCAGGCCGTGAGCCCGATGTTCATCTGATGGTTTTTAAACAAGAGTTTCATGTGTATTCCCATATCTTGAAGGAAGGGTCAATTTTATTTCCGGTAATTTCTTGATTCGCCTGATAAGCAAGATGCACCCGGACCAGACCAGACTCAGCTCTATTCAGATATGATTATAGCACAGTTGTTGATGATGATGGCACTTGCGGCTTGGAGGCCGTCGCTAAGGTGCTGTGAAGCTCTTCGTTTGTTTGGCGACATGCCGACTGATACACTGATATAGGCTCCGTTGTTAACAGAGGAAATGATATCCCAAGCAGAGGATATGGAGGGAGAAGTTCAGGGCTTTCGACAACTCCTTTGCGCCATGTATTCAAGGCCCTATACCATCAAGAGTGTTGAAGAGCTATCAATACTTACTCGCATTGCAGACTTCCACTGCGCTCTTCCGATACTTTCGGTCACTCTCACCGACGCGCTTCTTGATAGCCCTATATTTTTGAAACGAGAAAATGAAAATTCAACTGCGTGCACGCAGGATCAGCTAGCGGAAGATTGCGACTCTATGATATTCATCGCGCAGAAGCTTAGAAGTTCCGTTCTTTTCCGCGAGTGTCTCATCCACATCGTGGCCAATTGGAAGGATAAGGACACTTTCAAGTTCCATCGTACTCGAAATGATGAGATCATCCGTGGTTTAATCGAAGCAGGGTTCTCTCAACTTGACGAAATGATCGACCATTTGCAACATGCACTCTATATCGAGGCTGTAATGGCCCAAAACTCGCTGGATACACCGGAACTCACAAAAGCCTTGGCAGCCGCTGAGGAGGACTACGTTTCTTTTCAACGTGAACCGAAAATGGCAGTCGCATTCTGGAAAGACTTGAGCGCAAAATTAGCTCACGTGGGCGGCGATGCAGACTCTCTTAAGTCTGAAATAGATCCGTTATTGGTCAATAATCTTGTCTTGGATCGTACCAATGACGGACCTGGCGAAGGCTGTTATAAGTATTGCTTCCTCTGCGCCGAGATTGCCGACAAACAAATGCCTGTAAGTAAATTCCTTTATTCTGCACTGCCCGTACTTGAATTAAATTAATATGATGCATTTACAGTGGGATTTCACGGCTGTTGACTGGTAAACAATAGATATACGAGCCATGAGTAGATAATATAGGTAGAGTCAATGTGGGATGGTGGACGACAAACTTGGGGCAGAGTCTTGATCGACGGATTTATTACAAAGTGGGTTGTAGGATGTATCAATGAAGAACTCTGTACGTTCTTTGAGGATGCTAGTTTTTACAAAAAACACTTAACTGCCAGGTTTTTTTTGGCAACTGCAAGATACGATTTTTGATGACATATTGACTACAATTACTTTCACCCATCTGTGCACTACCTAATACCAAAGTCAAATTTCTATGCAGAGTGCGATTATTCTCATGACAAGATAAATCGACAACATTCGGCTAATTATATCTCCAGAATATTGATCTTCAAATCCCAAAGGTCATCGCGAGCTTATTAAGTGATGAGTCAACTCCTAAGCAATATTCCCCGATTACCACGATAGTCTGTGACTCCCCATATTGAATCACCGCCATTTGATGAGAATTCAAAGCTTGAAACTCGAGCTCAGAGCGAAACATAGAGCATAGAACATACGCATCTACATACAAACCCTACCAATCCAATGAAGTAACAAAAAGATCCTCGAGAGGTCTGGAAGATCGTAGGGATCTCTTCAAGATAATGTAGTACGGTTTCTGATGTAGAAAAATCTACTCATATTCTTGTATAGACATGCAACAAACCGAGGACGATTCCCAATCAAATTTATAACCAACTGTGCGAACGAAGCACGTTTATCTGTCAAAGGAATCGAGAGCTTTCTACTAGCTTCTCAAGATCCACACACCATACTTGAAGAGACACATTACCTATACAAAACCTTGTACAGACATGCAACAGCTGAACTCAATCTTCAACCTGCAATCAAGTGTTCGGGGAGATCAAAGAGGACTCTCTGACCAACACCCACTAGCGCGAACCTAATTCCCCAACGAAGAGCTAAACTCCATCTCCAGGACTTAACACGCGTATAGTTTCTCTCTCCAAAGCATCGACACAAATCCCTGTACAGACATGCGACAAAAAGTAACATGTGCATACTATTTTCCTTTCCATCCCGGACTGCATGCGGGGTCAACAGGGATACAAAGCATCGATGACTTAGGTGGTCGGTTATTACCTAGGTAGTTAACTAGCCCCTCTTAAGCTTTTGGCCAACGTGCCAAGATCATTCGGGACTGGTTGGGCATGGGACTACTCATCTGTGATAATGATATCTCGTACCCCACCCTGGCTAGATATGCAACAAATGCACTTGACGAGCTGGATAACAAATGGGGAAGAGGTTGGGGCGAGGTGGAGTGGAGTGCTTCCCCGCATTTGTTGTTGTTCTGACCTACAGCCACAATGCTGACTTCTGGGTAGGTATGATGATTCAAGCATCTAGAAATGATCGTCGAAAAACGGAAAACTAGTATTTCCATTCCATTCGAGGTCTCCAACAATAGGGGCTACCGAGGCCCAAGTAACATTTTCTGTAAGCGCTCACCCCAGAGACTTCGGGATCCATCAACGTCCAACTGCCAATTCTCGGGTCCATACACTGCCCAGGTGGCTTCACACTCACAGTCACAATTACAACTAGTTGGAAGCGGGTGAAAACATTTTAAAAAGGTTATCTTAGTTTGCATTCGCCCCATTCCAAACTTCCTCAACTCAAAATTAAGCATAAAATCTTCCCCATTTTTGAACTCTCTCTTGCTTTTACTAATGCCTTCCGTTATATCGATTGCCGTGCTATTCGGTCTTTCGAATCTCGTTTCTTCCATTCCCACATGTACAGATTGTGAGAAATGGACGACACGCTCTGATATTCACCCATCGTACCTCATTACTAAGTTCAAAATGGCATGTTCAGAGGGACTTCTTCTCGATTGTACTGGTGAAGCGCCATACTCTATGACAATAAATTACACACCTCCTGACGCCAGCAATGAAGAGCAAGGTCCAGCGATATATGATGCGTCGTGCTCTGGGTTGACTGGCCTCACGACAGATTACGTGGCATGCGATGCTCCATATAGCTGGGTGTCAACTGCGGTTGGGGATGCTGGATACGTGAAAGTCAGGATGGAGTTCAAGGCGAATGGACATGATTGGGATGGAAAAGGGTGGTATTCCCTAGATGGAGATGAAGATAATTTTCTGATAATGCCGAATTTGTCGAGGGATTGGGTTTAACTTCAGTTGTGTATGTTAGGAAAGACTTTTTCGCTGGTTGGGACAAATGTTAGATATGACACAGGCTGAGGCACCTGGGTAGGTACATGAAGAATGAAACCTTGAGAAGTAATCTCCCTGGCCGCAGCGACTCTAACCATCCAGAAAGCTCTCACATCATGGGAAGGCTTTATAGTGTGTATCTTAAATATGAGCCAAAAAGGCGGCCGTTCCTGCCATGTTTGTTTACAGATTTTGGGCGCCTAGGACGCTGTTAGCTCCACCATCTAGCCTACAGTAAAAGAAACTTGCAAATCCAAGCAATTAAGTAACCTTTGCCTCCGATTAAGATGACATTCGCATCTCGAGGAGGTCCCAAACAAAAAAAGTTCAAGGCAAGATGCCTCAACTACGAGCGACAAGGGACTCGAACCCTCAACCTTAGACTGGAAAGCTTCCTAATGATAGGAGGTCCACACGCTACCATTGCGCCAATCACCCAGTATTGCTATGCAAAGCGGTTTGAATGTTAGTAGGTACATAATCCCAGAATTTGAAGAGTGACATGTTACATATCTCGACAAATCTCACAATCACGTGCCATCGCCCTACGATTTGGCGTGCCATGTGAATTGCGAATGATTGGTCAATCTATCACCCCACGTTGATAATCCAGATTATGGTATTGGGCTGGCATCTCTATCTGTCTTATCACTCGGGGAACGATATTTTTATATACCTAGGAGGTTACATTGAAGTTATATAATCCTTTTAAGGTTCATCTATACTCTCTTGTCACTCTTTTTCTGAGTTGGAACTGAATTTGCTTCTTTACATCACTTTCAGTCGCTATCCAGAAAACCTTGCGTCACCATTTTCAGATTTTGGAAACCGACATACCATTTTATATCACCAAATATACATCCTTTCCTTATTGAAAACCTACTCAATATACATACATCTTCATCATGGCATTCTCAATGCATAGCCATTCCGGGCAATTTTGTCCTGGACACGCAAAAGATACGTTAGAACAAGTGATTCAAACTGCCATTTCCCGGGGCATGCAAACCTTTGCATTAACAGAGCACATGCCCCGAAACTCAAATTCTGATTTATATCCTGAAGAAGTACTTTTTCAAACTCCCTTCTCATTTCACCCGCAATAATCTAACAAACCTAGGTCGAAGCCGGTGATGACATATCTCTATTCGTGCCCAGACACGAAGCCTATCTTGTTGAGGCAACTCGTCTCCGCGAGAAATATGAGAACGAACTCAATATTCTTATCGGCTTTGAAGGAGAATGGATTCGATCAGATTATGGGCCTCTGATCAAAGATCTTGCTTCGAATCCTCTCATTGATTTCTTCATTGGTTCGATACATCACGTGAATGAAGTTCCTATTGATTATGACGCTGCATTCTATACCAAAGCGATTGAGAAATCAGGAGGCTCGGAGGAAAAATTGTATGAGGACTATTTTGAGCAGCAGTATGAAATGTTGCAGACCTTGAAACCGAAGGTGGTGGGTCATTTCGATTTGATTCGGCTATTGAGTGAGAATCCGGATAGAGATTTGACTGAGTGGAAGGGAGTTTGGGATATGGTCTTAAGAAATTTGTTGGAGGTGGTGAAGTATGGAGGGTTGTTGGAAATTAATACTAGTGCGCTGAGAAAAGGATTGAAAGAGCCATATCCGGGAAGACGGATCTGTGAGGTATGTATTACCCGTGAGGTGATGCGACAGAGGAGATTCTGACAGCACCATAGGCATACATACGATTTGGTGGCAAGTTCACGATGTCGGATGACAGTCATGGCATTGGGCATGTAGGAACAAATTTTGTTAAAGCGATAGAGTATATAGAGTCTCTCGGGGTTGAAGAACTTTATACGTTTGAGCGAACTACTCTAGTTGGATCAAATGGGATCAATCGAACTTTGAGTTTGAAGAGCGTGCCTTTAGCAAATGTGAAGGAAACTTTCATCCCTGGTTAATTTGTACTTAGACACATATCTATCATTCAAGCCACGCACGTTAGTATGGCGCATTTTCAGTTATAATTCTATCATTTGAGCGCAATACCCAGGAAATTGAGGATCCATAGTAGAGAAGAGGACCATGGCATGAGATTCGTCAGATGAGGTGACAATTCTATATGATTATTCCCTGAATCTAGAAACCTTTTTCACTACATCACAATGGTACCAAAAGTTGATTTTACAGGTACGATATATATCAAGTTATAGGCTCTCCCTCCAGGCTTGAAGCGCTGTAGCAGATATGCAACAAAAGAATTTCAAGGGGCGGAATAAGCTCAACTGATTGGCTGATTAGCGCGGAATGAACGCATCGAAAGTGAATGCAAGGGAGAAACGAAACGTTTTGGGTGATTCATCATTTTTTTTACCGAATAGCTTTAATATCTGTATAACTCGATTCGTCTCATGTGCTTCGTATATATATATATATAACTGCATTTACCTTATCTTCTTTTCGTTGAAGTTCCTCGGGGATTCGACACGGAAAATGAGGAGGGACAAGCTATGAGCCATCTTTTCTACAGCTAATGGCTTGAGCCGTATGCTCGGGGTGTGGTTAGGAAATAGCTACAAATTATATCTCATCTTCGATGTCTTACCTGGTGAGCATTTGTTCTATCATTGTCACTTAAGCTTACTATGCAGTCATGGCCTCAGGTAAGTTTGCACAAGATGGCAGCAGTCATTAAACTAGGGCTGGTAGTTCCCAGTGAGAAGTTTAGCTTTCAACCAAACTTAAACCGTAGATACCGTTGTGATCATTTTTAATCATTCACTGCGGATTTTGTAAATGTCGTTACATGATGACTCTCGTCATCGTTCTTGCTGTTCGCTGTCTACGGTTGTGCAGGTTTGGCCTTAGAAGATTGTCGTTATCCCATCTTGCTATACATATCTTGATCTTAACTATGAATCTACTCGTCTAAAATTAAACTCTGTCGAGGAGAATACTACTGAAGACGCCCTCCATATTTCACACCCAAAGTCATTGATTTCACCTCATTTCCACTTTCGAAAGCAATTTCTAGGTCATGTAAGATCTTACGTAGCTAGTGGTTATTTTGTTGATCCTTGAATAATTATCCAAGTCCAGAAAAAGAAAAGGATTCACACGGATTGAAATCGTCTGGTAATTCACAAACACCATGTGCCTCCACTTCAGCAGGATCACTTTGGTGGAAGGTAGTCCGACAGCAGATTCCTGATCCTGTAGTGTTATCTTGAATGCTATAATTGCAATTCTACCCGCAGAATGTCAAACTATACTGCTTCCAAAATCCTATCTTTTCTACATCCTTTGTTGTTTCTGCGACCCGCTCTTTGGATGGATTCTAATTCCTCACTACAGAAGTACGGGATAACGCCCTTGAAGACTTTATACTAAGAGTCGCAAGGCTCTAATTCAGCCTGTCAATGTTTCTCTTCCATCGTCTTGAGAACCGAAACGCATTGACACCTACAAAGAATAGTTCGTTCAACCAAAACTATCCCAAATTCCTTCTACTTCCTCGCTTCTCTATAATGACTTTCCATTACCATCAATATCAAGTTAAATCGAATATCATCGTCGTATATCCTGTCTCCCCATCATTGCTAACCTCACCATTATCGCTATCACCATTATCACTGTCACCAACTCTTCATCAGTCTGACAACCGACACTCTCTAGATTTTGTTCTGCAAATTTCACTCTTATTCACATATCAAAAAATCCCTCTTACAAACGACAAGAGCGCTCTCCTCCTCTCCTTATCACTCGCACTTCTCCTTTTCCCATTCCATGCCCTTTGGCTTTGAATAAGCATGAAGTTTTTGTGCTCGAGAGAAACTACACTTCGTTTGTTGATCACTGTCCAACAAAGCTAAGACCAACTTACTAGTACATATCTCTCAAGGAATTCTCCTCATCTAAGGATCTCAAATTCCTCACTCGCTACAATAAATAAGAGAGCTTCAGCTCACAAACATCCCAGTATCACATCATAGTGTCCTTTCTACTTCTATGAAAATGGAGTAGGGGTAGGGGGGCATTTTTAGCTACGCAGGCAAAAGATGAGATATCTTGGATTAACCTCGATGATATTCAAATCCTCAATGTCCATACTTTCTTCAAATTATATCCAAGCCTCCGCTCAAATCACCGCAGATTCTACAATTGCTACCGAAATCTACAAAGCTATCTCCATCACTCGAAGAACGACAACGACATCAACAACGACATCGACAACGCCAACAACAACGACTGCAACGATAGTGGCAGGGATAACAATGATAGTACTAAGAACAACAAAAAGAATGACAACGACGATAATCTCCACCTCCCCCCTTAAAAACGAAATGTCACCAAAACACCTTGAATTCCTCCATAACCCGCACACCAAAGGCCATTCACCCATAAAAACTGCCAGTGATCCTAAAGATTTGAGCTCTTACTAGCGATATGCTTCTCAAGCCATTGGTACAATCCATTGCCTCCATTTCTACCTACCTACTCTTAAAAGGCTTAAAGTTCCAAGAACAGCAAAATAGAGTATTGACCAACAATCAGCGGATGAAACATATCTACCGCATTGAATAAAACACCACACCCATTCAATCTTGAAAACCCAGGAAATTAATTTCAGGATTCATCCAATCTATAATATGTATACATGCTCATGTACCGCAAACAGGGTATATACAACTAGACCTCTTCGCTCATATAAAACAAGAAGCCCGAACATCAGATCATAATGCTTTGCAAGGACCAAAGGGAAAAGAAAAAAATTGTAGGAATTAAATGTTCGCAAAGATAACATAAAATAAACGAGAACAATCACCCCGTATTTCTCAACTTTTTGTCCTCGCGCCGTGTTACCCAGTTCATTGAAGTTCAAATCATCAAATCATCAAATCATCCTGCTGCATTTCGATCCTGTGCTGCCTATGATATCTCCGTATTAGTAATCTATCCAGTAAAGTGAAATATATAAGGAAAATAATAGGAAACAGAACGTACCTCCACCGCATGCGCCCAGTCAGTCCTCATCAAGAACCAGCCCTCGATTGCGGCTACCAGTCCTAGCGCCAACGCAACACCCAACCACAATCCCTCCAGTTGCCATCCTAGTCCGAATGCGGTGCCAAAACTGATCGGCATAGCCAATACATAATAACAGAAAAGATTGACATAACCACCTATCTCTTGCCTTCCTAATCCCCTTAGTAATCCGTTACAACTTGCTGCTAGCGCATCAAAGAGCTGGAATGCTGCACAGAGAGGGAGAACGCTAGCGACAATGTTTATAACATCGATGTCGTCGGTGAAGAGGCGTGGGACAATGTTGCGGAGAGAGGAAATGAGTGTGAAGTTGAATAGACCAACTATACAGGCACCATAGATAGCCTAGTAGCGAGTGAGCAGGTGCCAAGTAAAGAGTGGTGGGACAGAGATGTGAGAATTTCGGATTTGGAGGGAAAATACATACCACTTTTGAGCTGGTCTTAGCCGCATCCGAGAGAGTGGCGCCAATAAGATTAGCTACGCGAGTTGAAGCTGCAATAGAAATTGAGAATGGAATTTGGAAAGTCAAAGCGGTTATGGTAGTGAGAACACTTTGAGCCGCAAGGTGAGTTACGGAGAAGTAACTTGATGCTAGAGTTAGAACTTCAAATGCCAAGTACTCTGCCAATACCATTACGAGACCAGGAAGAGCGAGTTTGATCATTGGACCTGATTTTTGTTAAAAGACAATAGACAAAAATAGCGCAGGTCAAAACTTACCCCAGTTATGAAATGCCCTCCATGTGAAGCCATCCCAACATTCTTTTCCATCTACAAATCGAACGTAGAGAAATAGTAATAGAGGTAAGAGATTGTCTGTCACAGCAACGGCGATTGGAGCTCCAATAAACCCCCACTCAAACTGCCAAACAAATAGCCAATTCATGAAAGCATTAAGAGGTGCGCAAATGAGTAAAACATAAGTTGTGGCAGAAAACAATCCTTGTGCTTGTACAAATCTTTTCGCGCCTTCGAAGAGTGCAAATCCGGGAGCTCCAAGTAGTAAAATTCTTAGATACAGTCCTGCCAGTTCTGCGGAGCGTTTCTCGGGCACGATGGTTTCCAAGATTTTCTCAGCACTCAACCAGACTATTCCAATTGGTATGGTCAGGGCCCAGAGAAACCATACCATTCTCTGTAATTGCAATCCAACTAGACCTTTTCTGCCAGATCCGTATGCTTGTGCACAAAGCGTATCCAAACTTGTAGCCAATCCTTGATAGATAGCATATCCGGTAATGTTCGCAGTCATACTAGCTAAACTAACAGCGCCCAATTCCACTTTCCCAAGATGCCCCACTGTAAATATACTTGCGACAGTAAGGGAGTATTGGAGGACGAAAGTCACAATTAAGGGACTCGAGTATCTTACTAATGTTTTCGCTTCTCTTTGCCATGTTGTTTTAATCCTTCCTGCAGCTACAGCTTCTTCCCACTGTCTGTTTAAACGCTCATGACGTGAACGCGCAGTCTCATGCTGTCCGTTTGGCAGCAATGTTGAAGTCTCCGAGGGTGCCCCAGCCTCTTCATCACCCATTGGCTTTGGTATTTTTGTGCTAAACAATTTCCTGTATAATCGGTTGAAAGCGCTTCGCTTCGCGGGTTCGGGGTGTTTTGGGGGAGCTAGATGATTGTCCCTCAGTAGACTCCTTTCCTCATTTCTCGTTTCGTGTCTTTCCTTCCGAGTCAACCATGCTGCTTCTTTGAATTGGGGGGTAACGGCAGGACGAGTGCCACCGAATGCCACAAAACTCGGCCGTCGATACGAATGCGTCATTGAATGTTGAGCTTCCGATTGTCGAATTGTAGAAGCCTCTGAAGACTCATCTCCAGAGCTGGTACATTCAATGTGTTCTGGTGCTTCTCCCTCATCTGCGGGGTATTCTGCTAAATCGCGCGCAAGGGATTCTTGAGCTATGGGTGAGCTAGATATGAATGAAGTGCTGAAAGGAGATCTGGAGATTGGATCCCGTAGATGCCCCTCATCTCCAGATTTTATGGGCACTGGAAAAGAAGACGACATTGTTGCACAATGGTATATTTCTTATCAATGTCGAGTGTTCCAAGAGATTGCTTTCCTTCTCTCACTCAACAACAACAAAACTCATGCAATTAATTGACGCAATGCATGCAATGACGGTCCTACCATAGCCCGCATTCACGAACAACGAATGATTCAGGAAGAAGAAGAAATAAAGTCAAGCATATAACAAAACAAGCAGAGGTCAATTGGCAATCGAATGAAACATCACTCACCGTCCATGCCAACCCAGTCAAGTGCTAGGCTGGCTCTCTCGCACTTTTTTAAGTTTTCACGGAGTAACAAATGGACGCAATTACCATTCAAAGCTCGTGGGTCCGTTTTCATCCTCTTACATACTGGTCCCTAGTATGCGAATTTGCTGACAATGGTTGCGCGGGAACGGCGACCACCCCCACCATAGGTAATGTCTTACCCTTCCACCCATCCAGTCCACTGTGTTTGTATGCAAAAAAGCTTCCTCGTCCAATAGCCAGTTTCAATGACTGTGACTGACTGTTGCTCGCTAGACCCAGATAGGCAGGTATTTCCTTTCAAGTCAGAATATCGGAAACGACCTCTTGAGCTACAACGATTTCCGAACACCGATTCCGATAAGATCTAGTGAGGAGAGCAAAAGTGGTGAAATAACATGATTTGTCAAAAAAATGGAAATAGCCAGCCACCGAATGCATAAAGGGTGCATCTAGTTATCCGAAGAATCGGAGCGGATTAACGATGAACCGGACCCGTATTTGATCCTTCGGTGACCCGCCTTTTCGCTGCACGAGGAATAAAGTCCGGGGTATCGTTTCGGTGAAGCTTAAACTCTAATAAGTGACGAAAGGTACCGGAGTACTTCAGTAAAGAGAAGATACCTACCTCGAGCTAACCTAGTGGTAGTACTCAATTGATACCCAACTCTTACTCTCTTGTTCTACAGAATCAAGATATTCCTACAATGTCTCGCGGCCAAGAGGAAGAATGTCAAGGCTCTCAGCGGGAAATATACTCCCCAATTTATTTCCCCCGTCGTCCAGCACCTGTTGATGTCGCCAAGTATGTTTCGTGGTTTCTTTCCTTGAACCCAGCGTCTCAAATGACATCTATCTCATACTCCTATTTAGCAACTCCTTCACATTCCGTCGAAGAGAACTGATGGATTTTTTCTAGCTACCATGGCGAATCCGTTTTCTGCACACCACCTCTTTTCGGTCCTCTCCTTTTCGATAATGTGGACTCCGACTGTCGCGACCACTGTGCTAATGAGAGAACGTTTCTCTCCTACCTCCGACTTTCCATTTACATGACTATCGTGTCCCTCGCCATAGTCCTCTCTTTTCACTTGAAATCTACTCCTACCCAGCTCGAACTGCGCATGGCACAACCTCTGGGCATAATCTTTTGGGTACTGTCTCTTCTTTGCTTGGCCTTGGGATTTGGGAACTATATGAAGACGGTTAATAAATATAGTCGGAGAGTGGCTATTGTGCAGAGTGGGTGGAAGACTCAAGGGGTGAGTGGTGCATTTTCTCATCTTTTCCTTCCTATGGGGTTGGTATTTTGGGAGAAAATTCGCTTTCTGAATTTTTTTGGCAACTGGGGCTTGTCTACCAAGAGAGAAATTCCAAGTACTTCTGCGCAGAAGTGAAGGAAGAGATGTCAATTGTTGATGCGCCGGTACACAAGGATGCATAATGCTCTATTGGTCTTCACAATGGACGATGAAATCCCATGATATGCTAATTTTTTTTAAAAAATATGTAGGTACTTTCAACTGTTGCAGTCTCGATAATAGCAGTTTGTGTTTTGTTTTTGGCAACAAGTTCAAAAAGATCCTAGTATGAGGAACCGAGATACCAGAGTTTACAAAGATATTACACGATCGCAAGCCTCTTGAGCATGAGTGCAGCGCTCATAAGCCATTCTATTTATTTGCATGAATTATACTATACCATCATGGAACCCATCAACTTATTGCATATAATTCTGGATTGGACTCTTTAACTTCAGTCTTTTCCAGATGACTTGGTCATATTTGTTTCCAGACTTCAAGGTGCGACTAGGTAGCATCCCGAAGCGTGCGCTGGGGATCAAAAGTTGCATCGCGTGTGTCTTGGAGAGGAGAAAGTTTTGTATGATGAAGAAAAGGCAGCCGACCACTTGGCAATATTAAGACGGTTTGAAGAAATCAAAGATGTGATGAAACTACCTAAGTTTTGAGTGTGCAGAGCTAGCAGAAAGACGAAGGGAATTGATGATCTCCGGAGACTTTGGAGTACTATTTCAAAGACTTCGAATCTTTTACAATGGCTGATGACAGCCACTGGTTGGTTAGCAGATGCCTGATAATTGACTGATGATAAAAGAATTCATGGTTATATCACAGATAATTCCAAATGTAGTGGGTGGTGAATAGACATTCTCGCACACAATACGACATCTACTCTACTTGATGTCTAACACCTGATATTTTGAATCTTGGGATTAAGAAAGGAACTCCCATCTCTTGTCGAATGGGTACTTCTACTCTGTCGATTTATTTTGAATACTTATGCCTTGCGCCCCTGATACTAGTAATATACAACCCTGAGAAACCCCACCGGCAATTTACTTGGAGCATACTCTGACAACCAAATGTGGCGTGGAGGCCCTCACCGGTAGCAGGTATCCAACTAGACTCTGCAGTAATTGGTCTTTAGTTCAGTGAAATACTGGCGAGGTCTGGAAATAGTTCGCATGTTTCTAGTTTATTGCTTTGTTGAATTGGCGATTGATTTGAGATAATCGATTTCACTGAGCATCGGAGCAGATTCCATAATCCAATGTTTTTATGAGGAATCGTTCCTTCCTCTCAATACATCTCTATGGCCACGATTGCTGTAACTCAGCAAAGAAGGAAAGTGCGAGTAAACACGTCTCATATCCATATCATCTTGGATTGTTGATCTTCTCTTCTTCTTTTCCTTAAATAAACACACTCCATTTTGCTACACGGAGGTTTTGATCACAACTTGCTCCCATTTTGCTTGCTTCCATTTGCTTCTGCTTTTTGATTTCTTGGTCGGATACACATCTGTCGTATTGTGTGACTTTTTGATTTCTCAAAATGGGATTCTACATCCTTTCCTCCATATTCCTAACGTCCCAGCTCAGTGGATTGGCATCGTCAATACGCCTCGGACATCGTGATCTCAATGCGGACTTTCTGCCATGCTACGATTATATCATTGCTGGAGGTGGTATTTCTGGACTTGTCCTTGCTAATAGGTTATCTGAGGATCCCGAGGTAACGGTGTTAGTTATTGAAGCTGGTAACCTGTAAGAGTTTAGACCAATGCTGCTTGCATTGCTAACACAGATCAAGGGACAATGACGAAGACTTCATCAAGTATCCTTTCGACGATGGAGAGGGTCTGGGCTCAAGTTATGACTGGAACCTTTGGACTGCCCCTCAAACATCTCTTGATGGCTCTTCCCGACCAATGGATTTAGGTAAAGGCGTTGGCGGTGGTAGTCTCATCAATGGCATGTGCTGGACCAGAGGTGGAAGTGCAGATTATGATGCATGGGTGGCTCTTGGAAATCCTGGTTGGGGATGGAACGATCTCTTACCTTATTTCAAAAGAGTAAGAACACATCCACTTCCTTTTGATTGCAAGCTAACCGCATGTCAACCAGACTGAGAACTACACCAACGATGTCGATGCTGCTTTTGCTCATGAACTCTACGAATACCCGGATGCTTCGATGCACGGTACAACTGGATATATCGATGTTTCGTACCCGAAATACTTCTATCCTCAATCTAGTTAGTTGCTAATCTTCCCTGCCTCTATAAAGTACAAGAATCTAACAAATAATCAGAACTGTTTCTAGATGGACTACGAGAGCTTGGAATTCCTACTTTGGTCGACCCAAATAATGGCACAACTGCTGGCGGAATGTTGATTCCAAACAACATTTCGCCAGATAGCCAAACACGTTCTGATGCAAGACGAGGGTATTATAATGGTTTCATAAACCGCCGAAATCTACACCTTGCCACAGGCCTAGTTGTCATTCGAGTTTTGATGGGCTCCACTCCCTCAGAAGTACTTGCACGAGACCTCCCAGCTGGCCAATGGATATCTGGTATTCAAGTGAGTGAAACATGTCCATTGTGGGAGCCTGAAAATATCCATTAATATCTATTAGATTGCACCTTCTCTGAGTACTGTCGTACGCGAGATTTCATGTTCACGAGAAGTCATACTTGCAGCAGGAAGTATTCACACGCCTCAAATACTTGAGCTCTCTGGCATTGGCCAGCCATATATCCTGGAGCAGCTCGGCTTGCCAGTACACATCGATTTGCCAGGAGTAGGAGAGAACTTCCAAGATCATCCCTACGTTGGTGCCGTCTACTATTGCAAGTATACGTTCCTTTCTTGCTAGCATTTCTAACAGTGCTAGACACAAACTCTAGTTACCAAACCATTGTACAGATAGATAACAATCCACAACTTCTCACACAAGCAGAGCAGGAATACTACGTCAACAAAACTGGTAGGGTTATTACTCTAATTCTGATATTTATACTAACGAATGCAGGGCCCTGGACTGCTGGAGCAATTAATACAGTCGCATTCCCATCATTATCGCAGATTACTTCAAATTGGGCCAATATACTAGCTAATGCAGAGAACCAGGGGGTAACAGACTATTTGGTACCAGGCCTAGATGCAACTGTCTTATCAGGGTATGCTGCACAAAAGGACCTGATTATCCAGCTTCTCAACCGTTCTGATGGAAGTGCCTATGAGCTTCTCAATGATAACGTGGGGCTTATGTCTGTTGCTGCAATGCATCCTCTCTCCAGAGGGAGTATTCATATTACGACGGATAATCCATATGTGCCACCAGATATTGATCCACGCTACTGCTCAAATCCACTTGATCTTCAAATATTGACGGACGCCCTTATGTTTAACAACAAGATTGTGAATACCAATTCTATGAAGTTGTTGCAGCCAAGACCTTACTATCCATTCCTCCCAAATGCTACACCAGAGACCTTGGTGCCTGCAATTAAATCTGGTTTACGAACAGAGTTCCACGGCTCTGGCTCAACCTCGATGATGCCACGCGAAATGGGTGGTGTTGTTGATCCAGACCTTCGTGTTTACGGAACCAAAAATCTTAGAATTGTTGATGCTGGCATCATACCAATGCTTCCTGCCTCTCATCTACAAGCACCTGTTTATGCTATAGCGGAAAAGGTATTATGCTTCCCATAAACTGTGTTGTTCTTTGCTGACGCAGTGCTAGGCTGCTGACACTATAAAGCGCGACAACTATGGTTTATCTCCTCAAGGATGTGGCAAAGGTTCTTCTTTTGCACGTCCTGGCCCAGTCTTATCAAATTTGTCGATAAATTCTTTGAAGTTATCGGCCTCAAATCCGGTACCTAGTGCTACGACCCCACAAGCTGTAAAGTCATCACCTTTAGAACCACCGTCTCCTATATCGTCCTTAGAAAATTTATCTCTTCCGGCAGGATTCCCTATCCCTGGACCGCAAATAGAGAAGATTTCCGCTCCACCTGTTCCTAATTTGGGAAGTCCGGCTCTTAGCGCTTCAGTGGTGTTCCCTGTTTTACAGGGCTGGAATGATTCTTCACATTCACTTGTCCATGAAATGGGAACAACTGTAGTTGGAACACCAGCAAGAAATTCCATAGCTCAATCAACAGCCATGACTCTGTCGCTTGGCGCCGACATTGGGAGCCCGGCCCTTAGAAATGGTTCCGATAGTGCTTTTGTATCGTCTGGAATTGCGACGATACATGATGCTCTCATTCCCACACCAGATACACAAACTTCTGCCGCGATACCCACTGTCTCGAAACCCGCCTTGCAGACTGAATCCACTTCCCAGCTTTTATCTTCAAGCGAAAGAACTCAATCAACGTCGATCAGTCAGGTTGATCTCACTCCCACGACACCAGTCACAGCAGCATCCGCGTCCCCATTGCCTCTTTTACCGCCAACTACTGTTCAGACTAGGCAAACTACCCCACAACATGAAGCAATTCAGACCTCTAAACCCTTCACCACCGGCCAGAACGCGTTGGCAGATGTAGCAGCTGTATTTGGGGCAAAGTTTGAACAGGTAGCTTCAACTCTTGTTCCTACTCTTGTAGCAGGTACAAATCTACCGGGACCCACGATTACATCACCTGTTTCTGTCCTCGATATACTTCCGGCACTACCATTGATGTTCAAAACTTTAGAGAGCTCTGCTTTTCATAGTATAGCATCAATGCTGGAGGACAAGTATGCAACTGCATCAACTGAGCCACTAGGCAGTTGATTGCAAACGGATTACGATCGAATGTTTTGGTGTTGTAACGAGTTTCTATGGTGAAGATTCTATGTGATTCGAGGATATCGGAATGTACTGAAGGGAGGAGTTGTAGTTTCTGGAAGTTTTGGGAGGTACTAGTATTTGCACAACCAATTTTGAACCTGTCACCTGTCATTAGACATAAAAGTTGCTTCTCATTGTAATCAAACTTATAGTTGTCAAATACACATATTATCTGGATGAAAAACTCTGTACCCCTTGTGATCTGCTACAACTTGCTGATATTCGATTCGATATGTGTGAGGCTTGAAAATTTCCCTTCGACTTTAAATATTTTTTAATGCACTGGTCATTTTCTAGTTTGCACCCCTTAACATTGTCTCTATCATCTCACATCGTCATTTGGGCAGAGAACTCGAGATGTTCGAACCCCGAATGAGGATATCTCCAGTCCAATTTCGGGCCATATTTACATAGTTCTACTCGTAACGGAGATAATGATTAGCTAATCTTCAAATCGGGTACACCAGGTGGTAATTATCGTTTTTGATAAGGGTCACTGGGGAAGCCGTACTTCATTTGTTAACTTACCTGCGATTCTTGACAACTTCGGCTCCGCGTGGATAGATTTATGTTCCTTCATGTCGCAAGATCAATGGCATGAGTTACCTATGTTTCTGACATTTATACAGGCGCACGTGGCGAGAGATATGCTCTTGAGGCGAATGTATGAATTATGGTAGTTGGGGATCGTTGTATCATTATTGAGGACCTCGGAAGAAGGGATTGTGTTTGATTGTAGCTGGCGCATTCGTATCTGCGGGAGACGGGCGCAATGATGAGATGGGAAGGAAACATGTGGATGTGCGATGAAGTTGCAGATAGTCGTGGTCTATGGTGCCTGGAGTATATATATGTTTGTATTTGATTAGTTCATTCTGTGATCGTGAGAGATTCTGCGAGGTGACTTCGGTCGTGATGTTGCGATTCTCATACATTCTGATGTAAGATCTTACATGAGGTTTATGGCAAGTCATTTCAGCCAATCGGACAAGAGAAAATGACATTCCGGGATACACCGCCCGGCAGAATTGCGATGGATCTTTCGAAGCTCCTTGACTGCCATCTCATTGTTCTGAACAATATTTAGATGAATACTTGTGATTTTTATATCTAAAGTTATTAATACATACAAAATTGTTGTTTCTTTGGAGGCTGTAGTAGACTCGCATACTTTGGAGTTATACAGATGATGTTCTGATTTGATTCTAAATACTTTCTTGCTTCATCATAAACCCTGGTCTTGAATTCAAAATGTTGCCTGCTATTTACACCTGACATCAAAGTTAATGCAGATCTTTATCCGCCATTAAATCAAAAAGAAAGAGGAAAATTATAATGTCTGAACCTATGGATATGGATTCAGGTGCCGAAACGGCAAGAGGTACAAAAAGAAAGGCTGAGAATGAACTCCCAGAAGTTACTGCTCCTAGACGTATCAAGGTGAGTTTAAGAAACTTACGAAACATCGACTTCTAAACTCTAAGTATTGTCTAGGCGTTGGATCCCGATGTAGTCAATAAGATTGCCGCCGGCGAGATTATTGTAGCTCCAGTGCATGCTTTGAAGGAACTCATTGAAAATGCTGTTGATGCAGGCTCAACGTCCCTGGAGGTGCTAGTTAAAGATGGTGGTTTGAAGTTATTGCAAATCACCGACAATGGACATGGAATTAATGTACGTATTAATTGACGCTTGAGAGATTTCTCTGTGTACAAGCTAAATCGTGATAGAAAGAAGATATGGCGATTCTATGTGAACGTTTCACAACTTCCAAGCTCAAGCAATTTGAAGACCTGACATCTATTGGAACATATGGGTTTCGTGGAGAAGCTTTGGCTAGTATCAGTCACATTGCACATCTCACCGTCACGACAAGGACGAAGGATTCGAATTGTGCTTTTAGAGCACATTATGATAGTGGACGTTTAATACCTGCAAAACCTGGTCAAGGCTCCGATCCAAAACCCATTGCTGGTCGTCCTGGTACACAAATCACGGTGGAAGATCTCTTCTATAATGTACCCACACGCCGTCGTGCTTTCCGATCAGCGTCAGAAGAGTATAACAAAATACTTGATGTTGTTGGTAGATATGCCATTCATTGCAAAGGGGTAGCGTTCAGCTGTAAGAAACATGGAGAGGCTAGCACCACAATCTCAACACAGATGGCTTCTTCCACTGTAGATCGTATTCGACAAATTCATGGTAGTGGTGTAGCGAATGAGCTGATTGAGTTTAAGTCTGCTGATTCGCAATGGGGGTTTACTGCGCAAGGATGGACGACTAATGCGAATTATCATGTCAAGAAGACAACTTTACTTTTATTTATCAACCACCGATCAGTCGAGTCAACGGCAATCAAGAAAGCTATCGAGCAAACCTATTCCGCCTTCCTCCCTAAAGGAGGACATCCCTTTACATATCTCAACCTTGAGATCGAACCCCATCGGTTAGACGTCAACGTTCACCCCACAAAACGCGAAGTCAACTTCCTCAACGAAGAAGAGATCATTGAGAAAATATGCAACGATATCCGAATAAAACTTGCCCATGTAGATAAAAGTCGAAACTTTATGACCCAAACCCTTCTTCCCGGAGCTCAAGCGCCACTAGTAGCCGACACGTTGGATCCTGTCGCATTCGCCGCGGCGGACAAAGCCCGAACCACTACTAGGCCGTATGAAAACAATCTTGTTCGCACCGATGCCAAACTTCGTAAAATCACCACTATGCTGCCACCCACTACCAACTCTATGACAACCGCCAACAGAGAAGCCACCCCCAATCCTTCTGGAAGTACCATGACCCCGAACTCTCAAGATATAGAATACACTCACTCTGACCGAGAACCAATCATATGCCGCCTTATGACCATCAAAGAACTCCGCACCTCTGTCCGCGACTCCATGCACAATGAGTTGACCGAAATCTTCGCCAGCCACACCTTCGTTGGTATAGTCGATGAGCGTCGTCGTCTTGCTGCCATTCAGTCTGGTGTAAAGCTCTTCCTCGTCGACTACGCCGCTATATCTTCTGCCTTCTTCTACCAAGTCGGCCTTACCGACTTCGGAAACTTTGGGGAAATCCGTTTCAATCCCCCCTTATCCCTCGCCTCCCTCTTGACTCTCGCAGCCACTCACGAAAAAGCCACTCAACCCCCGAACACATCCCCAGAAGATGAATTCGAAGTCGAAGACGTGGTAGAGATCGTCTCCGAACAACTCATCTCCCGCCGCGAAATGTTACAGGAGTATTTCTCGCTTTCCATTACCCCGGATGGTCTTCTGGAAGGAATTCCCCTTCTCCTCAAAAATTACACACCCGCTCTATCTAAACTCCCGCAATTTCTCCTCCGTCTGGGTCCGCATGTAAATTGGAACGACGAGAAAGAATGTTTTTCCTCTTTCCTCCAGGAGTTAGCGAGATTCTATGTCCCAGAGCAATTACCCCCATCGCCCGGTCCTGAACATCGAGAAGATGATCCACATAAAGATGGCAACGAAACACAAAATCACACAGCATCCATCTCTCCCGAACTCAAACAGCGCAGAGATGCAGTGAAGAAAATGGTCGAAGATGTCCTGTTCCCAGCTTTCCGCTCTAGGCTACTCGCAACGAGAGAATTAATGGGGGGCGCGGTTCTCGAGGTGGCGAATCTCAAGGGGCTGTATCGCGTTTTTGAACGCTGCTGAGAGAAAGGTTTTGTGCTCTAGTTTTGGGGAGATCGGAATTGTGAGGAATCGGTAGGAGGGGTGGATTTCGCTGTGTTGTGTTATATAATGTATCTTGGGATGGGATAGGATGGAATGAAGTGGAGGGGCATTATATATCTGTACGTTGCATTGCATTGCAGTACGTTGCATGTTTTACTTACTGGCTACATTGAGAATATACCTAGGCGGATATTGTAATTATGGGATTATCAACATACATACACAGCATAGCATAGCATAGCATAGCATAGCATAGCATAGCATAGCATATTAGAAAGAGGCAGCCAAGTCCAGTTTCGCAATTGCATTATCTCGCTTTTTGAGGACGGGGATGGGGATGGGGAAGTTCATAGTGCCATACAATGCCTGAGATAAAAGTATAATACGACATCCTATGCTTTCTATATACTCTATACCTCACACCTCAAATGTCCACTACTGCCTAGGAACTGTTTTCTGTGAAGATATTTGATGCGCTCTCATGCATTTTGAAAGTTTATCCCTTCCATGAGTGTACTGAGGCGATAAAATATCCTTCGGATTCTGGTGAAAATGTTGTGTCTTAACTCTGATCTTTAGATGCCTACCTAGTGTTTGTTTGTTCCGATAATTGTGAAGCACTGATGACAGATAGTATCGCACCTACCTACCTACCTCCCGGCCTACATTTCCTTACACACACTCACTAAAAATTGCAATATAACGAAATCACATCACACCACATCACGATACCAAGAATCTTGATTTCATCGACCTAATAGCACTGCAAATCATCTATCGTCTATCATTTTTCATTTTTTCATTTTCATTGCGTAGTTGTCCCACATTTTCCCTTAATTCAAGGGAACATGATATGCGAGTCTACCTACTATAGCTCCTCCCCCGCCCTCCATTATAATACAATAGTTTAATATTCCTTTCCTTTGCTATCTCTCAACACTCTAGCTTTTTCCATCTTCCCACTCTGGGTTCTATTTCAAAATTAGCATTCATTCAGCCTTATACATATATGCAGAGAATTATATGGATTCGTAACATACCTTTCTCAAAATGACAAGACCCTCCAGATTACTGCTCAAACTAATATATTGTTCATCTTCCAATTCCGCTCTCTCGCCGTATGCCAAAAGTACAGGGGTACTCTGTGTTTGCCAACCAGTGATAGTCTTGGGACGACCAGCTTGTCCTACAACATCAACGGCTTGTCCAACTCGAACATTGACTGTCAATGGCTGGAGATCTTCGTCAAGAGTGACGAGGAATCTAGGGTGCATGGCTGTAACGAGGTAGTATAGGAGGTAATGTGATTTGGTTGTGACGAATTGCTTGGCATCGATCATAGCAACCAAGACTGAGAGAAGACCACCAGCTGCAACTCTAGAGAGTACTTGGCGATCGGTGTGGAATGGGTTGATGGAGAGTGTTCCCTTACCCATGTGGAGCAGACCCTGGGCAATTCTGACCATGAACAGAGCGTCAGGGTCACGGTGGTAGTAGCTAGCCAATTGGCGGAGTAATTGAGCCAATCTAGCATTGTTGGTTCCAGCACCCAAGAGACCCATTGCAAAGATAGCATTAATCGCAACATCATTGTCATTGTCGTGACTGTAACGAGATAATGTATCATAAACCTTCATCTGTGGGTTACTAGGACTTAGCAGACCCATGGCGAGAGGAACTGCTTTTCTGATATTGGCTTCACCGTAGTGCATCAAATGAGCAAATTGACGCAAGACCATCTCTTGACCAACATCTTCTCCCATAGCGACCAAACCAAGACCGAGAACAGCATAGGCTTGAAGTAATTCATCACCTTTCTTATCATCACTTTCTTCGATATGATCATTACAGATGTGGAGAAGTTCTTGGAGCTTCAAAACTGTTCCAGTTCCAGCCCAGGCACAGATTTCTGCCAGAACAGCTGTTGGCTTAGACATGGGGTGATCAACAGCCTTCAAAGTCTCGAGAATAACATCCACATTCTCTTGTTGTCCAAAGAACAACAGACCCAAACCAAGAGCCATGAATCGAGTCCACTTGTCCTTAAGCTGAGATTTGCGATCATCATCAAGGAAAGTTTGGAAGATGGCTTCAGTGATATCACTGTTACCAGATCCAACGAAAATCATACCTAAAGATAAAGCTGCCATGGCGGAAATTTGCATTTCCACGGAAGTATCGGTAACAATAGGTAAGAGAAGCTCCAAAAGTTGCTCCCTGTTTGATCCAGCATAAGCAAGACCAAGACCCATAATAGCACCAACTCTAACAAGAGGATTCTTGTGGTTAAGCTTATCCTCTTCACCGAGAAGGGCGAGAGCAGGCTCAGAATCGATTCGTACTCCGGAGTTCATTATACCGATAGCCAATAGAGTACCAGCCTGGATCTGAGTTTCGGGAGCGTATGTGTATTTGTCAATCTTGTCCAAACCGGTCTCAACGTCCCAGAGAAGTAATGTACCCATCGACGCAACTGTGGACATCATTCCCTCTTCCTTAGTTTTCCACACCCAACTTGCTTTCTCATCTTCAACCATCATCATCTTATCATTACCGAATCCAGCGTTTACGAAAGCATTGACAAAACCTGCTGCCAAGTTGTGCCCAGCAGAGTCAAGGTTTGTTAATCCCGCGACCCTATTACTCTCCAAATGACTCTTGTAAATGTCTTCGGTCGTCTTTGGATCCAAAATATTCAATTCCTTGGCTAGGGCCTTGAAATGTTCCGGCATCTTAGTATTATACATACACTCCATGATCTCCTGGTCCTCTCTGGTTTCGGATGGTAGATCATCAAGAACTATTCTTTGGCGAGCAATGAGGAAAGCCATTTGTTTCTTCAATGCCGGGTCTGTTGTAGAATCGAAATCGGATCTGACGAGCTCGAGATCGTTTAATCTAATGGCAAGGACAATCGCTTGGGTAAGTTGATTGTATTTCTTGTAAATATCGTGTGCGGTTCTGAGGAATGTCTGGTCCTCTGGATAAGTCAAGAGGTTGACCATGCTAACCATGTAAAGGCATGCTCGTGTGTAGGTATCCTTATCTAGGTAATTCGGAATTTGCTCGATGATCTCAAGCTCACTCATCAGATCGACAGCATCAGCCTCAGCGTTACTCTTCAAGAATAATGGCACAAGGATCAAGGCTAGATCAATGAGATCTTGAGTTGGTTGATCTTCCGCTAATCTTTTGCTGTACATCTCTCCCAATTCCAAAGCAAGATGTCGTGTATATTCGTGACCCCATGAGGCAATATCTGATGTAGGTGCAAGCAATCGGAATTTGAGAGTGTCTTGTCTTTCTTCATCTGAAAATGTCATGCCAATAACTGAAAGAACATCTGCGAGCGATGTTTTATCATCCCCTTCCGGCCATTGTTCATACAACTTAATCATAGGCTCGTAATGCGGTCTGAGGAACTTGAGAGGTTTTGGTACAGCGGTCATAGATGAAGTGGAGGTTTTGATCGAATCTTTGATGGCTTCGAGGGCACTTTTGTAAAGACTTGTGTCGGATTCCTATATCAAAATTGTTAGATTTGCTTGCAAAATCCAGTGATGAACATTTGCATACTGTTAATCTCTCCACCAGCATATCAAGCTCACTCTTCAGTTGTTGATCTTCCTCGCTGAGCTCCTCCGCTATTACAACAGCCATGTTAGTAATTGCCCATCTATTCCATTACCAACAACATACCTCCAACGACCGGCTCCTCTTTCGCCCCATTAGCTATGGGCTTTCCATCTTTATCCTTCTCTACCTCCTCCGGCTTCTTGGGATCTGAGACCGCCTTGCCTTTGCCCTTGTCAACAGACTTTGGTGGTTCGCCATCTTGCGCCATGTTGTTTCTAATGGTTGATGTGGAAGCGGCGGTTCTGAACTTGTTGGGAATATGAAAAGAAAGGCTAAAGACAATGCGCAGGAAGGGTATAAATCACTACAAGTCAAGTAGTAGTGAAAGTGAGTGGTATGTCGTGGAATTCGTGATAAACTTTTGATTCTTAATAAGGTCCTCCAGGCAGGTCTGCTTTCGCGTCTAAGCAGCTTCACCAGATCATAGCTCAGGTAGTGTCGCTAGCAGCCGAACATTACCAACCTTAATTACACACCCGAGGAAGCTACATCAAACGAGGGTGAATTTAACAGTCATTTACTATAACCACACTCGTAGCCGTTCACAGCCCAACGGCAGAAAATCCCAAAAATTAATTTCTAAAGAGACATCAAATTACAACAATATCGAATAACAACTTTCAAGATGAAGTTGGATACTAAGGCTATGCGGTACTTGACCGCTGAAGACTGGCGCACACTTACAGCAGTCGAACAAGGTTCCAAAAACCATGAGGTTGTTCCTACAAAACTCATTGAACAATTATCAGGTCTCCGAGGCGGGGTTCATAGATGCATATCCGCACTCGCAAAAGTCAATTTAATCGCACGCCTCAAGAACGCAAAATACGATGGCTATCGTCTCACATATGGAGGACTCGATTATCTTGCGCTAAATACATATCGTAAACGCAAGGATGTTTACAGCGTTGGAAATCAAATCGGTGTCGGAAAAGAGAGTGATATCTTTGTGGTGGCAGATGAGAAAGGAGTGCAGAGGGTACTGAAGATTCATCGATTGGGACGAATATCATTTAGAACGGTCAAGGCGAATCGAGACTATTTACGACATCGATCCTCGGCATCATGGATGCATATGTCACGATTGGCAGCGCTCAAAGAATTCACATTTATGACGGCTCTGCGAGATAATGGATTTCCAGTCCCCGAACCACTCGCACAATCTAGACATACTATAGTTATGTCTTTGATCGATGCATTTCCTATGCGTCAAATATCTTCCGTTCCAGATCCAGCGTCCCTATACGCCGAACTTATCTCCATGATCCTACGCTTAGCACAATATGGCCTCATCCACGGCGATTTCAACGAATTCAACATCTTAATCAAGGAAGAGACGAACCCAGAAAATCCTGAAGAGATAGTCAGCTTGACCCCCATCCTTATTGATTTTCCACAGATGGTTTCTGTCGACCATGTAAATGCAGAATACTACTTTGATCGAGACGTCAACTGTATTAAGCGATTTTTTGATCGACGATTCCATTTCACCAGCAATGAGAAGGGTCCTTATTTCAAGGATGCTCGCAAACTTATCGGCAAAGATGGTGTAAAGCGATTGGATGTTTCTGTCGAGGCATCGGGATTCTCAAAGAAGATGGCGAAAGAGCTCGAGGCATATATGAAAGCGGTAGGCGTTGATGGTGATGGCGAACCTGGAGCGGAAAGAAGTGATGATGACTTTGACGACGACGACGACGAAGAAGATGACGAGGAGGAAGAAGCACAGGAGGAAGAAGCACAGGAGGAAGAAGAAAAAGAGGCTGCGGATAGCCATGAAGCGGATGACCTCGCAGATCCTGCCAACGTAAAACAGCAGAATGAAGAGGCTGCAGAAATAAAGCCGAAGGGGGATGCTGAATTGTTGAACGATGGCAAGGAAGAGCTGTCATTGTCCAATCTTAAGGTTGAAGAGAAAACCTGATTCTATTTCGCAGCCGAAACAAAAATAACAATTGATAATCAATGTGCGGCCTATCACTTGCCTTGATAAGTCGCTTCTTCCTTTGTGGTGACTTGTGCTATCAACATTCGATGCAGCAAGGCAGAGAACTTTTGGAAGGACTATTGAAGTAATATTGCCCAGGTGGATCAGGACGGTTGTAGGATGATCACATCACACGATTCCCTCGAGAGTGTTCGATCGGAGTCATCAATGTTAGTATTAGCCACTCCAAAATGAAGGAAACCACCCAAGTCCTAATTTGTCAAAGTTGCAGTATGTCCTCCACCACTTTGTGGCTAGCTTCAAAATACAATTCGAGACACACTTTTGATCATAAATTTAATGTGAAGTTGATGCAAATTTAGCTTTATTATGCTACAGAAAAGTCCCATCTACCTAGTACTGTTGCAACAAGAGCAATGAAAACGAAAGAAATTAGAAAGAAAAGAGTAATCTGCCTAATATCCTCACACCCTGACATGAAAAGTAATGTTTCGCAACACTATCGTCAATATGTCACACCCTCGTGGATGTACAGATCGCCAGCCACGAAAAATATTAAACTAGAAGCGAGTATGTAATGTAACATAGATAATACTTCGACCAGGATTATGTATGTATGCTTGGTGAATAAGCATGTATGCTGGAAGGTATGGATTTATCATAATAGGTATCGTTAAAAGTGGGGTATGCCTCGTTGCGAGGTAAGTGTTCGTGCAATAATGAAAATTGGACCACAAAATTGAGTAAATGTTGACATGAAGGTATGATGATACATAACGATGTTGATCTCTCTACTTGCGAGTAGATGGAGAGGTGATGGAAGCACTATGTGCAATGGATGAGCTGTGTACGACAACTGGGGAATCGTGAATTGTGACTCCATCGTCAGCGGAGCCACTCTCGGAAACGGTTGGAGTGACGCTTGTGATAACGGTACTGACGACAAGTTAGTATTCAAGTGCCCCAGAGACTGCCCGTGGAATAAGCTCACTGGGTCAAAGGCTTCTTGGGAGAGGCTTCAGTCAAGGAAACTTTGACAACCGATCGGTCCAAGTCCTTGAAACCTGTGACACGTCCAGCAGGACTGCAATCACATTAGCACCGCCAATGTAAAAGAAAAAAGGCATAGCTTACCTTAGAACACCATCTCTCTTCCAAGATCCGCTGGATCTGGAGCCAGGAAGGTGACGAGTAATCTGAGAAGCCCGGGGAAGAATTGGAGATGGCATTGGGGGAGAAGCCAATGCGATCATGTCGGCAGCTGGGGCGCCATAAGCTCCAACGTTGTACTCATTGGTGCGGAATTGACGACGTTCAGTGGTGATTCGCTTCAAATCCTTTTGTGCGGGAGTGTCGGCGTAACGAACTTGAAGTAAGAGACCTTCTTCGCCGATGGGCTGACCGTGGAACTTTCTGATGATCTCCTCGCAGACATCACGGTTTTCAAAACTGCAGTACAAAAGTAAGCTTATGGCAGTGGCAGGGAGGAAAATTGTCAACTTACCGAGCGAATCCAACGCCTCGGCTGTGGTTTTGGGAATCACGAAGAATGCGGCTGCTGCTGACCTTGTAGTCCATGAAGATAGCACCAAGTTCCTAAGACAAGATTAGCTGAAGCAAGGGCTACTAATTACGAGGGATGCCTTACAGATTCAGTCATGGTCTTTGGCAAATTAGAAACATAAAGATTGGTGGATGCCTCATCACCCTCTGCCTTAAGACGAGCATTGAAAGATTCCTGTGGAGAATTAGCTACCATCAAGGAATGGCATGGCTGAAGACATACTCTAGCAAAACCAACTTCGTAACCAAGCTCCCAAAAACCACGAATGCACATCTCGGAATCGCGGACATCGAAATACTTAGCGAAACCAAATCTATAAAGCTGTTAGTGGCAGTAGGAAAAGTCCTTGCAGAGAAATGACATACCCCTTGCAAGCACCAGTGGCTGTGTCAATGATTGCTTTGGAGGTCTCGACTTTCCCGAATCGGGCAGCATATTGTGCGAGTGTTTCGTCATCGGTGTTTGGATGAAGTCCACGAATGTAGACATTGCGATTGTTCTTGATAGGATTGTGCAAACTCTGATCCAAAGTTCTCATATTCTCGGTTGGAGTAAAAACTGCTGGGACAGCTCTTGGAATTGGTGGAAACTGCTTCAAAAGAGCTTGGATATCAACACCGATTGGAAGTGTTGGATAAGGAAGTGCCTTGACGAGCGATTGAGCATGAGGAACCGGAAGCTGCTGAGGAGATGGGGTAGAGCCGAATGGAGATCGGTCAATCGCAGCAATATGAGCACCAGACTCACGATTAGCGAATGAGGTATAGTACGGTGTTCCAGGAAGAGACTCGGTAGTGGAGTAAGAGCCGCGTCGATTTTCGAGACCAGGAACATCCTTGGTGGAGTGAGAATGATCGGATCTGTCAGCATAGTAGGCAGATCGGGCGTTTGGTGTGTACGGAATATTTTGTTGGTATCCTGGGACATAGCCAGGGTAGACCGAAGATGCCTGTGCAAGATAGGGTAATGCTCCAGGGAAGGAGTTCATGTTGTATGCATTCTCAGATAACTGCTGAGGGGCTAGCGATTGTGGCTGGAACATGCTTGGTGCATACACAAGGCCATCAGGGGTAACTTGAAAGTAGACTTGGCCTGTTCCCAAATGATGTTGGTTAGTAGCCATTGGACCTGTAGAATTAGGCAAGCTGCCGGGAATAGCTAAACCAGCAAACTGATTCATCATTGCATTCATGGCGCCGTCTCCAGCGTGGGCAATGCCACTGCTGGCTTGAGCAAATGTGGCTTGCTGACCTTGAGAGTCTCGAGTTGTGCGAGCTTGTTGCTGAGTGTACATAGTTGTTGCGGTGCGGTTTGGGAATGTATTTGCTGCTTCAGCATGTGTAGCAGTTTGAGGGTAAGACATGGTATCCTGCATGGAAGATATTTGTTAGTACCAAATATGAGTGGACGATTGATGGAGGATGTAGTTGATGGGAGATGAAATGTATCGAAGAAACAAATAAAGATGGGAAGATCAGAAGTGGGGAAGTTCAAAGAGATGATTTCCTTGTGAATGATAAGAGGCAGTGAATAAGGACAGCGAAAGTGAATTGTTAGAAATGATGTTTGTGGCCCAGCGAAACAAAGCAGATAGCCAGAAATCATTGATCGGGAATCTGCAATGCAGAAACAGATTCGCTGGATACAGTTGAGAGAAACGAGAAAATTGAGACATTGCTTGACTTACTTTACAGTTCTTGACAAGAACAACGCTTTTTACTCCAATAATGGTATTCTCAAGCAATTCAACGAGAGGCTTTCAGAGTCAGCAACCGCCAATTGCGGACGAAAGAAGAAGAGTGCAGGAGTGAGTGAATGAGTTCAGTTCGAAGTACCTTTTTGAAAAGACGATTGGATGGAGACTGTTTCCTTTTTGGGAGCGTTTTCCAGATGTATGATAGGACAAGTAGAAGTAAACTTGATTAAGCTACTTTCAAGAAACGGGGGAAGAAAATGAATTTAGTAGCGAGTAGAGTTTTCTAGAATGATAGAAAGCTATCGAGCCAGGTGGTTGTTGTGAGGTAGAGATTGTGATGAAGAATTGGTCTTAATGTGATTTGATGTAGAGAGAGAAAAAGAAGAGGAAGATGAGACGAGACGAGATGAGATGAGATGAGGTGAGGTGAAAAGTTCGTTAAGAAGGGGACCACGAAGCTAAGAGTAATTGAAGGAACAGAAAGAGGTGAAAGTAGAAAGAACGTATTGTATTGTATTGTATTGTATTCGTCTGAAGCTTTTATTCGTCTGAAGCTTTTGAAAATGGCAACAACTGCCGGGTACCAGCTCGAGTAATGTTGTGACTGTGTTTATGTGAGGTAGTTGCAGATGATATGGTGATAGTGTGATGATGTGATAACGTGATAACGTGATAACGTGACAACGTGATGACTTGAAGACAAAGTTGAGAATCGCTATTGTTGTGACTACGATTGGTTCAGATTGGGAAAGTGATGATGCTGCTTATTGAATATTGGTACTTTCTCCGCGGGAAGAGCTGGCTACAAATGGCTATCTTTGATGATAATGGAAGGTTCGAGTTCCCTTTTGCTATGTTCTTATGTTAACAAAATCAAACAAGAAAGAGCGAACAACAGAAGGGCTATTACTACCAGAACACTCGAGCAATCAATGCAGATATGAGGACTATAATCAAAAACACAGTAAACATACCAGTTGCTATTGCCGCTGCTGTCCCTCGCAAAGTTGCCGGTACAGTTGTTGTATTTCTGTATGTCTGAATGTCTGAATATTCTTGGATATGGCTAGAAAGATGGCTGGGTATCTATGAACGGTGCCTGTGGAAGTCGTGGATACACAGATGATATGCGGGATGGATAGTAGAGGGAGAGGCAGGTATCGGTATAAGTAGACTTGAGGTCGAATAGGTAGGTTCCCAAGTAGATAGATCTTCAGATCCAGAGACAACTTGAACAAGGCAGCGACGGTAAAGCAATATGTACCAAATCAGGCAGGTGCGTATGTTGGCGAGAGACAATCTGTGAAGATTGGTGAAAGCGCTATGTCGGTGGTGTGAAGTATGCTTGGAAAATGGATGATAGCTTGATGTCGGCAACACAACACGTTAATGCAAGAGAAAAAGTCAAAATGGACCACCCAAAAGATTTCAAATTACAAAATCTTTACACGTCAAAATGCTCAAACATACATAAAGATAAAGGACAATTAATTATTACTATCGCCAATGTCGAGATGTGGACTCGAAGCTTATAAGGATAAAGAAAAAGGTCAAACATAAGGGACAATAGTCTCCTTTTAGGAAAACGCATGTTTTACGGGTATGCATGCGCCTTCCCGCACTTCACTTGGTATATACCTAATGGGCAAGAAAGAGATATGAAAGCCATATGTTCAATAGTGATACAAAGTGTCCTGTGAGTTACTTGCTTCTTCTTCTATCATGATCACCAAATTACACAACAGAAACGACCTGCCGAGTGTAGGGATAACCTTTCCTCGGTTCTCGAGTGCATGCCATGCGAGTGAAGGGAATGTATCTATAGGTTCTAAAGCCATCTAAGCTTCATTGAAGGCAAATATGATAGATAATGATTACAAAATCGACCAAACTACGCCTTCAGGTACCGAATACAGATTCTATTCAGCCAGCATGGGCTCCCGCAACTCTTGGCTTCGACCAAACATGTTCATTGGTGATTGTGCATATCGATACTGATAAAGCATATCATGGCAGCTAATGAAGTCGGCAAATTGCATGGAAAGGTAGGCTGCCACTCAAGTAAGTATTCACACCATGAGTGCCATGTCGTTGTCACTGCCAATCTGCAGAATCTGGAGGATCGCAGATCTCTTTATGTGCCCCGAACCCTCATTGTGGGGGCAGGGTAAGACAAACGCAAGGGACGTTCATGTGTCGGCTATTTATGGTGTTCAGGGGAATACTGTAGGCAACTACAAACAATGAATTCTGAGCGGGCTGACGTCGATTCAATACGCCTTTCCTTTGAGACTTTGCTATAATGAGCATTGTAAAAAGACTGCAAGAGGGTGATCCAATCTGCTCGGTGCATGTGGTGCAGAGAGGATTTTGCCATTCCAAGTTGAGATGGAGATTTCCGTTGCTTGCAATTGTGAAGGAATGACTGTACAAAATCCGAGCGTTGTGCTACTCCTTCTCAGCCTAGACTTTCGCTAAGAGCTACCCGCTTGAACCGCCATCGTTTTCCCGTTCTTAACATCGAAATCCAGTCATTTGCTGATCAAGACATGCTACTAATTTTTGTGGCTCAATGTCACAGTTCAGTTCAAAGTTCAATTGGACGGCAATTATATCGATTGAGTAAAACACGATGCTGCTGGGAACCGCGGATGCTGCCGGGATGACTAGGTTACCCGGAATATCCATGGATCTTACTTTCTAGCTGTTTCTTTCTCCCTTCTCTGCGCCTTGACCTCTTTCTTTCTCCACCAGTCTCCTTGCAGGTTGGAGACGTCTATCTGACATGGTTTCTCCCCCCCCCCCTCCCCAAAATACGATATACCCACGTTCCAAGGTTATCAGTGATGGATAATTAAGATGGAACCCTCTCGGCCGAACGTACCAAGAAGTTGGGATGTAGACTGTCTATCTACAACCCACAATTGTGATTCCATCGCTGGTTTGAAATTTTCCCAAGCTTTACTTTCAATGACTAGAATCCGGGTTTCTGGGACGCTGGATTGAAGATTTTTACGTTATCTGGATATGATGCTGAAGGAATTTTCGATTTCAAAATCTAGGCCTTCAGACGACCCTGCCTTGATGGCTAACAATCACGGCGCAATGTGGGAAACCCTTCCTTGTCAATCTACAAGATCACCCCGCCAAATCCTACCGATGCACCTCTGACAATCATACATCCTACGATAACACCACCCTGAGATTCGAATGTCTCATCTATAGAACTTATTCCGAATGTTTTGAAGTGACCGTACAGAAACTCTGCCTGTTTACTTTGTCCGGCTAGGTCTGTAAATAAAAACCAAGAACAAACGCATCGCATAGACATCATTCTGGAATTTTAAGGTCAAAACGTTGCTCCCCTCTTTGCTCCCATCCGAGGGAGCAAAAATCCCGCTTAATGATAAATCGGATCAACCGGTTGGCCCTTTCTCACGGATCGCTACCTACAGCTTCAGAGAGTCTCCATGCACCTCGCCCAAACTACTCTTCGGCCACGCGCTCCAGATATAATCAGAACTGCAGCTTTATCTATCTGTCCTAGTACCTAGCCAAAAGAAAGTTTGACTTTACGCTACCTAATTACAGTTAAGACCTACCTAGTACTCTCTCATTAACAAAACCCCTCATCAATACAACTCAAACAACGGCGCGCTAGTCGTGACTAAGAGCGACTCTCTGGGTTTAGTCCATCTTGACAAAGTCGACCATTCATATCAGTTCTAAACCATCCATCTCATTACTTGTCCACTCCTCCAACCAATCATCCATATCTCTCCACCAACTCAAATCCACCCACCATCCAAAGTGCAGAATCCAAATACACTCAATATCACATGAAGAACCCCGCAATCTAGATTCTAAAATCCCCATACGCATTCTTCACCCTTTCTACAATATCCCATCTGACTCACCAACCGGCTCGGGTCGCTACAGTGCCCTCCCACATCTAGACTCGTCTAGATGCTCGAAATAGGAGTGACAAACGACGACTCGTCGAGGTAGCTGCGAAGACTACGTTTTTGTGCATTGTCTGGTTGTTACACATATGCTGTTCTTCTACACACCCTCTTCAGATACTAAGATATATAGTCAACAATAGATCTCTGAGAAAGATCTCTGGTTCATGGGTCTTGACTGTGATGGATGTTGTGTTGTGTTGTTGTGTGATGGCATATCATATCATATCATTGGTATTCAGGCATCTAGATACACGAACATTGAATTAAGACTCTTCCTTTGATTATTCTTTTGCATTATTCTTTTTGCATTATTCTTTTTTCTTATTCTTTTGATAATGATTTACAAAGAAATTAGTTCCTTGTTAAAATTAATGGAATACAAGTTGTAAGTTTGATATGAGAAAGTAAGAAGAGAATCATTCGATTCATCTACTGTAGTTGTATATAACTACCTATCTATCTAGTATTATCGATAGCTCGATTGTATAGAGATTATATAATATAATGTAATGTAATATAATATAATATAACAATAAATTATTACCTACCTACCTACCTACCTACCTACCTACCAATCTACTTACCAATCCATCTAAAATCTACCAAGTAATAAGTTCACCATCCCAATCCCAATCCAAATTTCAATCCCCTTCCAAAACAATAAACCCCTCTTCTCTTCTCTTCTCTTCTCTTCCCTCTTCTCTCTTCTCTCTTCTCTCTTCTCCCTTCTCTCTTCTCCCTCTTCCCTTCTTCAACATCTCACATCTCACATCTCACATCCAATCTACTGCCTACCTAATAGGTACTCATTTTACAGATATACTATTAGCATCTGGTTCTAGACCTTTGTTTAAGCCTTGCATTACTCGATATAGATATGGACATATATAGATATAGATATAGACATGGACATACATATACATACAGATGTAGACAATCTGCAAAGATCATTCGTCTCGCAAGCTCAAGAGACACCCATCTACCGGTATATACAAAAGTAGTAATTTTGAATCGTTCTCATTGGCTTATTGACTATCTAAGTACCATAGGTACACCACCTAACCTATCTAACAAGAAAAACATTTGAAAAAGAACCTTGAAAAAATACATGTGAGATCTGCTTTCTATGTTCTCATGCGCGCATCGTGAGTAATGAATGTACTGGTTGTAAATGATAAACCAGTGATAAACTTCTCCGCCCCTTCCCGTCCCTTCTCGTTTCATCCTAAACAGCCTCCGTGTTGTTCCATGCCATCCTCTCCATTTCATCCATTCATTAAAAAAAATCCTCCGTGTAGATAAGTCAAGGGCACCCATCACAATCTAAATCCAATCCTTGTAGACAAACGACCAAGCCTCAAGTAGGTAGATCTGTTTGTCAAAAAAATCAAACTCCATACAAATTTGTCTAGATCCGCCCATTGCAAATACTGTGCTTGATTTTGAAAAGGAAAAAGACAAAGTTTGCTTTGCTTTCGAGTCTCAAGTAATGATAGATCTTTGAGCCAATCGAACCGATTTGGCAACTTGATGATTTTGTGTACGTGAGGTAGCAAACAAGCAGGTGAGTACAAGGTATGGTAGAGGCAAACTATGCAGGCAAGCTGGGTGGCCGCATGGTATTTAATACCAGATACGGCAATTATCGAACAGGAATAAAAGATCTAGAAAGATTTGCCGAAGAACAAAGGAGAGGAGAGGCGTAGTGGGTTCGAGAGGTTGATGACAGTGTAGGATATGGAAGATGAAAGAAAAATTTGAAGGTACAGGTCAGTGTGCATCAAAACGAGAGATAATGTATCTATGACCACACATCCTCCTATAATCATGTTAATTTATGTTTGTATAAGAAAGACTTGAAAAGTTGAACGCGATGCGTCAGGTGATAAAATTGGTGAAGCCCCCTCAAAGCTCAATTTTTACGACCATGGCAATCCACCACTCAGGTAGTTGAACAAAGTGGTAGACAACTTGGTGACGCAGTAGGAAACGGGGAAAGTAAAGTGAAAGCTTAACATACCTGGTATTGATTGGCGGATCGCATACTTTTTACAACATCCTCAGCCTTTGATTCTGGGATTCCACGTTGCTCTGATATAATTTTACCAAGAACAGTATTGACTTCTCTGGCCATGTTTGCGGCATCACCACAAACATAGAAGTAGGCCTTTTGCATGAGAAGATCGTTGATTTCTTTGGCATGTTCCTTGAGACGGTGCTGGACATAAACCTTTTCCTTGCCCTCACGAGAGAATGCAGTAATGAGCGAGAATTTGTCGCCAAGGGCTTCTTCGTATTCCTGGTGAAATGTTAGCTAAAATGCTCTTTTATTTCATTCCTGAGAGGAAGTGGGTTTACTCACCTTCCATTCATCTTTGTAAATGAAATCTTCTGTAGACTTTCTACATCCAAAGAATAAGATTGTTCGTCCAACATTCTCACCAGCCTTTGCCTGTGCAGCTCTTTCCTGAACGAATGCCCTGAAAGGTGCCACGCCAGTTCCAGGACCAATCATGATGACAGGCTTGGATGGATCGGATGGGAGCTTGAAGTTGGAGTGTCTGACGTGTACCGGGACGTGAATGCCATCATACTTATTGCGTGGTCCTGTGATTTCGTATGTGAGGCCATGGGGATCGGGGTGGTCGTCGCCGTGTTGCTTCTGTTTCAATGCCAGGAGATAATTTGTGGTAACACCTTTCAAAGCATCAGGTCTACCAGGAATATCGATTGACTCGACAACAGCCGTAATGGAGATCTTTTTCTTTTGCACAAGCGAGGAAGATGAAATAGAGTAGTAACGAGGTTGAATCTTGCCCAAACCTTCGATGAAAGCAGAAAATGGGATAGCGCTCCACTTTTCTTGACCACCGACTTCCTGCAAAACCTGCGCGATATTCAAATAGTTGCTGCTGACCTTTTGGTGAAAGTAATCTTTATCACCACCAAGCTTTTCCATTTCAGCCTTGATGGCGTCATTGGGGGCAAAGGCGGCCAAAGTGGCGAGGAATTGACGTGATACAGGTGCGCAAATTTCCATGTGATATCTAACTATAGCATCGTATGTAGTTGGTGTAGGGAAGGGAACCTTTGCAGTTGCATCCAATGCTTTGACGGTAATGACAGAATCCTTCTTGGAAGAAAGCCCAGTAACATTGAGGAATCGGTCCACTTCTCTTCCAGCATTTGTTGGCCAAACTGCAATGTGATCTCCGGTTTGATAGCTGAGGTTGGATCCACTAATATCGACTTCCAAGTGCAAACAGTTTCGGTCTTTGACGGTGAAGAGCTCCTTGGATTCAGAAATAGGCGCGATGTAAGGGTTGTGAGCGTTGTAAGGACCCTTCGATGTACCCTCTAAATGCATCTTGTTTGGCTCGCCGAGATAAACTTCTGGGGAATCCTTTGTCAACTCTTCTCTGTCTGTAATAGCGAAAACCGGTTCATAAACAGCTTCACGTTCCTGGAGTCCCATCTTTTCAGCCAATGCAGTCCACATTGGGTCCTTCCAGGCCAAAAAGTCTTCTTCCATAGTACCAGCACCATCGTCTCCCTCACCGGCTTCGCCAATTCTTGTAGCGCCGAGCTTCTCTAAAGCCTTTGTGACGTTTCTGACCATAGAGTTGTAGTGTTCGTAGGTGTTGTTTCCGAGACCAAATGCAACAAATTTGAGGTTTGCGAGCGATTTCTCACCACTAGAAAACTCAACATCCTCATTCGTGAGATATTCATAGAAATCAACCGCGTTATCGGTTGGTTCACCTTCACCATATGTAGCCAATACGAAGATTGCGACTTTATCTTCCCCAAAGGTATCGAGATTGTCGTAGTCATAGTCTTCCAAGTCTGCGACCATGGTCTCCAAGCCGAAACGACTCTTGCCTTCCTTTGCCAATCTAGAAGCATAATCTTCTGCGGTACCAGTCTGCGAACCATAGAAGACGACGCAGTTTTTGTTGGACTCGTCCATCTTCTCAATGATATTTCTTGTCTTTGCGGGTTTGTTCCCATTGGTGGCGGCATAACTGGTAGCGTAGGGATCCTTCACGATACCCCAGTATTTTCCTTTTGTAAAGTATGCTATCGTTCCCAGAGCCAGAACCCCAAGGACGACGATGTCCAGGACGTCAAGTTGACCACCCATCTTGAACTTTGAAGATCTGCCGACAGTTGGGAGGAAATTGAAAGAGGGGATAACCGCAGAAACGGCTGAGAGGATATGAGTGAACTTATGCACAAACACGAGCCGAAAAGAAATGACACCTTGCTAGTTGATGAGATGAGTCGTCGCCGCTATGCTGACTGTGTTTAAAAAACGAAATGAGGGTTGATATCGACAGATATAAATTATTATGTACACATGTACAAAATGTACGTTGTGACTACGGTAAACCTTTTGAAACCTTGGGGACGATCAATCACCAGTCTAGCCGAGTCGAGTGTGTATGAGAAGTGCCCAAGTGTTCTCTTGTTTCGTTCTCTTGTTTCGTTCTCCTACTTTCGAACAGGGCACGCACGGTCAACCGGGTTGATCGCGGAAAAGGCAGTGGAGGCCAAGGCAAAATGTTGAACGGTTTCGGAAGCGGTCGGAATATTGTTCGAGATCCGAAAAGACGCCGAAAGTATGACTGACCAGATGAAAAACCTTGAAAGTACCGTACGAAGGAATTTGAGTGAGTGTTGATGGAAGTGAATTTGAGTGAGTGTTGATGGAAGTGAATTTGAGTGAGTGTTGATGGAAGTGAATTTGAAAGTGGTGGGTGTGGGTGTGGGTGTGGGTGTGGCTGTGGCTGTGGGTGTGGGTGACCTCGGAACCTGGAATGGATGGATGGCTCCGGGGAGGTGAAACGATCGGTGTGGCTGTGGGTGTGGCTGTGGGTGTGGCTGATGATTGGTGGCGCAACCTTGGAAAGTGGTGTGGTGAGGTAGGTCGGTAGGTTCGGAGGTAACTACAGTAGATTACTGGCGACTTTCGTTGGAAAGGAAACAATGAGAATAGGAATGAGAATGAGAATGAGAATGGGGGGAATCAACAAACACACAAACACACACATCCATACATACACTCAACAAAGTACCATTGAGGCTGTGGTTTCCTTCTATATACATCCATGATGGATACATAAATGGGTAACTTCTATGGATCTTGCTCTGTGTGCTCCGTGTGTGCATTGGATGCTGGGCTGAGCTGGAGCCTGGCTGTCAATCATACATAACTCCGGCTTTCTGGGGAGATGAAAATTTCCGTCATATGGATCCCTTGTAGTCAGTGGTCAGTGGCAGTGGTTAGTAGTCAGTAGTCAGTGGTCACTGGTCACTGGTCACTGGTCACTGGTCACTGGTCAGTCCATGGATGGATACGGCAATAGTTATGATCTCGAGAGAGATAACTTTAAATGTCGAACCCTAGCATATCGAAAGCTATATATTATAGTTATAGTTATTGTTATTGTTATTGTGATTATTATTGTGATTATTATATTCATAAGAATGAGCGGCTGCTTTCCGCGTTTCGACTCAACCCTCATCCTCCCAAACATAGACCTAGCTATCTACTAGGTAGGTAGACATTTGAACGTTCCATCAGGTAAAACTTCTCTCACCACAGATATTTCCATACCTACGGAATGAGATATCGGCACTGAGCTAATAATTGACATTGACGTGCACAGGACAGGACAAGTCAGGACAGGTCAGGATAAAATGTACCGGCCGCTGGAAGATCCGATATTCCGCATTGGGGGTAAGGTAACTTGGTGGAACCAAACGGACTTTGATGATTTTGACCTTCGGCCTTGGGAGTCCTCGGAGTTGGAATTGATTGTCGTTGTCCATTGTCCATATGCATATGTGTAGGTAGGTACCTGGTAGATCTAGAACAACAATCTCATGCGGGTACTTCGTACAAAGTAGAGCTGAGTGGGATCCTCCTTACATCATCAACTTTGTGAAATCGTCGTAAAGCATCGGATCCGGCATATGATGGATGATGCTTCGATAAGGTTTTGATATTGACTCCGAGGAAAATGGAGCGTGGAGTGGTGTGTGTAGGTATAGATAGGTATTTGAATAGGATAACTACCAAGAAGCTGCTGATATGAGCCAGTCTGCTTGATAGTGGTGATTGTTACAACATCCTCCGTACATGTCTATCAGATAGATATAGTACTAGTTAACTATTATCAGCCGAAATCCATTTTCACATCAAAAATCGGCTTTTTATTATATTTTCAAATATAAAAATCTTTATAATTTGTAATTCAAATTATCTGGAAAATTATCGTAGAGCGCTCCTATATACTAGCTATGTAAACGTAATCGTGCACGTGTGAAGGCGCGCACGTGGACGATCGCAGCTGCGATTGGGTGTGATTGGGTGCGATCCTGGTGATCCGTGATAATAATAATTAATATTTTTAAAATTTCAAATCTTTTAAAAATTTATGTTGCCAAAATTTATATAATTGAATTAAAAATAAAATAAAAACATTTATTTTTATTTATTTTATTAGTAAATTCGATTATTTTAAAAATACTTTAATTTTCTATTTATATAATCTAATCAATAAAAACCTAAAAATGATAACCCGTTTTATTTTTGTTATATTTTCGTAAAAAATAAATCAATCGATATGAAAAGATATTTATATTATATTATAAATAATAAAGAAATTTGTAATTAAAAATAATGAGTTTGGGTGTGAAAAAGCGTTTGGGCTGATCGCAGTTGATACTAACTATAAATACCTTACTTATCATCGTAGACATCGCACAACACAACACAACACGATGGAAAGAAATCGCTTCATTCTTCTTCTATGTACTGCGCAATAGTCACCTGGGTGGTAGCTTGGTAGGTACCTCCAGCTATCTTAAACATTCAATATTTCCTAGAGCATGTGTAACATGGACTTGAGAGATATCTCAGCCATATGCCTACCTAGGTAGTCAATACTCTCAACAAAAAGGGGTATAGGTAAGTAAGTATTATTTATAGATGAGCCCTTCAAGGCTCAAGATGTCTTGGACTGAGATGTGATGAGAATTCACCAGGGAGTCTGCACGTATCTGCCCATTCAGAGATATTAAACAGGCCAGGCCCGCGGGTATCTCGAACTTCCAAGTTAGAACACCGCTACCAGACTGCCAGTAGATCCTTTATCGATTACATACAGGGGATCTCTCGTCCCGGCTCTCTAGGCGAATCGTGGAAAGGGAAGGGAAAGGAAAGGGAAGGGAAGGGAAAGGAAAGGGAAAGGGAAAGGAAAGGGAAAGGAAAGGAAAGGAAAGGAAAGGAAGAGAGGGATCCGTGCCAGCCAGCTCATCTCGACTCCGTACCACTACATACTACATACTACATGAATAATTGCAGTCTATCTGATAACTACCTAGGTCGTAGTAGTTGTTGACACTATTGATTCTTATTTTGAAGATTCCTAGGTACCTAGGTAGTCTTATTATCACAACCGAGAGAAGATCTGAGTATGTAGCAAGTGTTCAAGGTATGTACCTACCTACTTATACTTGACAATCTGCATCGTCCGTATTCTAGTCTGTCTCTGTCTCGTATTGCTGTTGTTGAGCCCACACCCACGTGAAAGTGCAATCAATGTAATTATTCTGGACGTCCATCGTATAAAGGGTTCCATGGGCTGGGGCTGGGGCTGGCTCAGCGGCATCAGGGGTCTGTTCCAGGGGTTGGACCATCATTGGCTGCTAACACATAACCTACTGTGAACATTCGCGATATTCTGCAAATCGTAGATTTAGAACGTCAGAACGTTGGAAGACAATACCAATTGAAGCTGCGACGAGATAAGCAACTACATTTCTATAGCTAGCCGGTCTAATAATGAGCGCAACCAGGAAGTAGAGAATGTAGGGAGAATTACATGGGCAATATCCCGTGACAGAATGAGTGAGTACCATGCTCGTTGGGGTCTTTTAGCTCAAACTTCCCGACCCTCAGAACTTGACGCAAAGCATTGCATTGCATTCATTACATTTTAGGGGACCGGCCCTTATTTACATATGAGACACATCCTTGCTGATACTTCTCTCAAGCATCATTTCCAGATCATCGTGCTGAAGGTATAACAGAAAACTTCTCGCCCATCGACATTGATGTGACTCCGTACCCTGCAACCTTGAAACGCTCGCATACCACCAACTCGAAATCCGGTGTTCACTCTCGAGAGCCAAGTGCGAATCAGTCCTTTTTCGCAGGACTTAAGGCCGCTTTCTCCGAGTCGCCTTCCCAACCTGCCAATCTATCACCGCGACTCTACACAGGTAGTACGAGAGGGGGGTCGATAGATGCAGATGCGAAAAGCCATCACCGAAATACAAGCATCGTTAATGGCATACAGCGGTCCAGGAATGGGAGCTTTGGGAGTGCATCTACAAGCCCGCTGAGCCCGCAGATAATTGCTGCTGCAGGTGGAGATTGGACAGATGCATCGGTCATGGGCGATTCGAATTTCTCCTCCAGCGCATCCAGCATGACCAGCGGCACTTCTTTTAGCTCGAATACAACATTTGTTCCCTCCCGGAGCCCTTCCGCGGCCGAAAATGCGCCATCAGGCAGCGCGCAGAGAAACATGGAGCGTGGAAATAGTAATAGTGGGAGGAGTCGAAGAAATCATGCGCATCATCATTCCCATTCGAGACATCATAAGGACGAGTTGAAAACTGTTGGCGAGTATGCTCTGCATGTCTTGTTCACTTCAGTCAGTTCTCCTTGATCATTTTGTTGGCATACTTTCTAATGTCATGCTCCAGTTTATTGCGCAAGCAGAGGAAAAGATCTCACAGTGTGTTACTTTACCACTGGACCCAGAGCCTCAAATTGAACATATATGCGGAATGGGAGTAGACCCGGCGTTTGATCAACTGATCTCTGCTTTGGGTCATATCGCAAGCCAAAAACCTAAGCCTCTCATTGATTCCATGATGCTATGGCGAAAGAACAAGAGTGATGCTGCCAACGAGGCTAGGATTCAGCTTCAACAGGTATGCTTGAAATTTCCAAATGTCCATGTCCGTTGCTCACGAAAACCCTACAGTCTCGCGGCAATTTACTCCCAGGCCAACTCCCTCGGAGAAATACTGAGCCGCCTCATGTGCACCAAGACGATCTAATGGCTGGTCTTCCAACTATCGCTGCGAGGCAAGAGTTTGTCGCCCAAGCAGAACGACGATCTACAGCTTCAATATTCATACTGTGCCGAGTCTTGATGGAAGTCATTGGCCAAAGTACCTTGGCTCGCATAACTCCTGAGATGGAAGAAAAGTTAGAAGGAATTATTTTCGGGCAACTGAAGATCGCCGATGCAGATCAACTGAGCACCTCTCCTCTCAAGATGGCCAACTGGTTCTTGTTCAGTCAATTGCTTGGCGTTATGGCTGAGATCAATTTTGATAGTGTCACTGATCGCTTCATAGCAGACCTCGAGAAGTCGCAGAAGGATCTAGTGATCAAAAATCCAGTGAACAGGGATATCGAAGGCCGCATGGTTTTAGTTCTCGGTGGTATGAAGCACATTCGTCTCAAGACATATCCCGAGGAAGCGTGGGATCAATCTTGCGATTTCATGATCAATCTTGGTAAATTCTTTCTGAAATCTCACGGGCAACAACTGAAATATGCCTATTGTATGGCGCTTGAAATACTTCTTTTGCCAATTGCTGCCACAGCAAACACGGAACTCAACATGCCGAAGTGGACTGAAGTGCTAGCAACCATAGGTCCTAGACTGGCTTCGATGTTTATCAAACCTCGTCACTGGGCTGTTGCATTTCCATTGACAGCGACGTTGCTCTGTGTTTCGCCCACAGATACCTTCTCTACACAATGGCTTCAGCTAGTATTACCCCTGCAGGCAAAAATGAAGGAACCAAGAACTAGACCAATCTGTCTACAGGTGATCTCGAGGCTTGTCTGGACCTATTTGCATCGCACGAATGAACCTACAAATGCCACAATCAAAAAGCTAGAAGATGTCATGAGACTCGTATTACCTCCTGGGAAAAAGTCCTACATCTCAACGGATTCATCAATTATCGAACCACTAATTCAAATCATCCGCATCATCGGCTTCAAGTATCAGGATTTCTGCTTCCGAACGATAGTCTTCCCCTTAATCAATGCAGATTTGTTCGCTTCTGGGCGGGAACTCAAAGTCGAACAGCTAGAACCAGAAAAAATGGTTGTAGGGATTCGAGCTTTCCTTGCTATCATGTCAGATCTAGAGAAGGGCGAACAAGGCTGTCCACCATTTCCACAGCACTACTCACCGCTGCCGGTGTTCGAAAGGATGCCGACTTCACCCATTATGACAGCACCTCGCAGCCCTATTACCCCGTCTCTAGTAGTTCCGAACCGCGAAGAAAGACTCTCTCGACCCGTGATTACTAACACACTTGGTGATGTTGCCAAAGAATACTACGCAAAGTTTTGTGAGATTTTAGGAAAAATTACTATCATTTGCGACAACACTTTTGGGGGCCAAGCCGTATTAGACGAAAAGTTCAATGGTCCCATACCCAAAACCCCACTGGCTGAGAGCTTCAACTTTCGCCGAGACGACCACCCAACGCCGTCGGAGCAAAAACAGGGATTCTACGAGCTATTTCATGTTGCAGTGCAAGCACTACCTAGGTGTCTATCGGCCGATATACCATTTAATATTCTTGTGAATCTCCTTTGCACCGGTACCGCTCACGTGCAGTATAATATTGCAGAGTCATCGGCACAGTCTCTAAAGTCAATTGCTAGACAGTCTCACGCTCAGCCAGTTACTATTGGGTTTGCTCGTTTTATCTTCACTTTTGATGACAGATATTCTACCATGTCTGATGGTGGTATGCTTGGCCCTGGTCACATCGAGAATACTCTGAAGCTCTACGTGGAGCTACTTCAGATCTGGATTGAAGAGATCAAAAACAAAATGAAAGACGCTGCATCGGATGTCTCAGAAGATGGGTCTGCCGACAAGAGGGGCGTTCAGCTAGATCTATCTGGGATCTGGGCACATGTTGAAGAGGTTGAGTCGCATGGCTTGTTCTTCTTATGTTCACAGTCAAGGCGAGTACGTGCCTTTGCAGTTACCGTCTTGCGCCTGATCACAGAATTTGACACTGCTTTGGGTAAGGATAATGGCCGACTGATACATATTCTTGAAGGGGATGCCAAAGGAGTAATGGATTTCAACGACGAGACCTTATCTGTTGCAGAGCGAAGTAGACTACAACGTGGCTTACAGAAGACAGACCTGACAGAAAGGAATGAGAGTGATTTGATTGAGCTTTGCAGCAGTGATGTGTCTTATGACACAACTCTATGGTTCAAAATCTTTCCAAATTTGATACGAATCAGTTACGATCGTTGTCCATTTGCTGTGACGCTGGGACGCGAACTGATTTGCAATCGAATCCTTCAGATGTACCGAGGTATCCTTGTGTTATCAGAAGCAAATCGTGGCCCGCAATATGGCTATGATACTGGTAGCGGCCGTTTACTGTCAAGATCATCAACCACTCCACCAGAAGTACTGATTGAACAGTGGAAGCTTTATCTTATCGTTGCATGCACCACGCTCTCTGATAAGGGTGGCCAGCAGCAATCATCGCCGCCAATAACACAACACTATCGAAAGGGATCGAAGCCAAATCAAACATTAGAAAAAATCACTTCGGCAAGGATTCTCTTCAAGTACCTCATTCCATTACTCTCCGTGGGTCCAGCTTCAATTCGAGATGCAGTGGTCGTGGCACTTGGAGCGATCAACATTAATATTTACAAAACACTACTAGAAGAACTACAAGGAGTAGTAAGCCGATGCAACGATGATGCACGCGCTCGTATTCATCAGCGGAGTTCGAGCAGCCCTAGACGAAACAGGAGAACTGATTTGCTAAGAACTGAAGTCACTCATGTATACAAATTAACGGCTTCGTTCCTGAAAGAGAGGGAGATCTACGAAGACGATTGGATCCTGAACAACCTTGTTATCTACACAAAGGACCTTAAAATCTTCCTCATGGACGGAGAAGTTCAGCTGGATTGGGAATTCCAAAAGCTCCGTCGTCACTACTGTGGATTAATGGAAGAGCTTTTTGAGGGTATCAATCTTACCAAGGATCCTTCTCGATGGATGACATTCGAGTCCAGGAAGTCTTCCTTTGCTCTTATGGAGGACTGGTGCGGCTATTCCCCAAATCAGAATCAGATCCGACAGCGAGAAGACAATATGAGACAATCCATGATTAACCAACAGTCACTTGGTGAGCGGGGAGTTGTAACGGCTGCCATGGAAATCGAGAAAAGGAACCTTCGAACTGCAGCTCTTAGTGCAATGGCTGCATTATGCGGAGGTCGCGTCAGCATAACAACAGAAAGTGGAGCCAATCTGCAATTTGACATTCGACGTATGCTCTCCTGGGTGGATACTATATTCAACACTGGCAGTGATCGGATGCATGTTATTGGGCGACGAGCTTTGAAAAACTTGATAGTACACAACAAGGAGTTTCCCTATCTTCTGGAGCATTCGATCACGAGGTGCTATCTTGCGGAAGCTGCCAAAGTACTCCAGAGCTATTTTGGAGTCGTGACTGAGGTACTGATTGAGCATCCAGATTATCCAATGCCCTTTTGGAGATTGCTGGGTATTGGACTTTACACACTTGGAAGCGAATTGGGCGATATCCGCATCAAGTCTGCCCGTATACTTCGTGCTTTAGAGGAGAGACAGCAACGGAGTTCTAAAATGCAAGACTTTGACATCAGCATTTCAGATAAGACAAAAGCAGTTTACAAGCTCGCTCAGTTCGAAATTTCTAAACGATTGTCAGCCAACCATTCCGAATTAGCGTTCTTAATCTTCTCCGAGTTCACTATGTATTTCAAAGAGTTGCAGGCTGGGCCACAAAGAAATATGGTTGCCGCTATCCTACCATGGATTCAGATCATAGAACTACAACTGGATCCGAATGGCGGGCCAACTGCGCAATCGTATGTCCTGTTGGCAAATCTGTTTGAGATCACGATTAGATGCAGTAGCACTCTTCACAATGAAGTACAGGCTTTGTGGCAAGCGCTTGCCACAGGCCCTCACGCTGGGAATGTTCAATTAGTACTAGATTTTATCATGTCATTGTGCCTCGACAGGCGAGAACAAAATTTTGTGGAGTATGCAAAGCAAATTGTAGTGTTCTTGTCTAGTACTCCTGCTGGCGGTAAAGTTGTGGAGTTTTTGTTGATGCAGATCACGCCGAAAGCTATGGTCCCCAATGAGAAACGCGAGTTCTTGCCACCTCCACCTGATGTTGGAAAGCTGCCGTACATGGCAGAACTTTCGGAGGCGTTGCCGATTGGAAATAAACAAACAGGACTCTCGTTGGGTCAACTATCTCTCATACTACTTGTCGATTTGATGGTATCACCTGTCCACCTTGTAGCAGACAACGTCCCTCTCCTTTTGCAAGTGGTGACTGTCCTCTGGGATCATTATATACCGCTAGTACAAGAACAAGCTCGAGAAATGTTGATTCATCTGATACATGAGCTGGTAATTTCTCAAATTGATGACGAGAGTACTTACCCAAGCAAAATTTCAATCGAAGATTTCATTGAGTCAATTCGCCGTCATGATCCCAAAGTTATCTGGCATTATGACGATAACAGCGGCAAGGTATACGACCAAGAGAACAAAGTTCCTCCTGGCATGGAGCTCCTCACCAGCGAGGTAGTGAGGGATTTCGAAGTGAAATATACTGGAATTCAAGAGCAGTGGGCCAAATTATCGTTGACTTGGGCAACATCTTGTCCTGTCCGACATCTTGCATGCCGATCATTTCAGGTTTTCCGATGCACTCTCACTTCCCTCGACCAGTCTATGCTGGCTGATATGTTAATAAGACTTTCAAATACCATTGCCGACTTGGAAAACTCTACTCAGTTATTTTCTATTGAGATACTCACAACATTACGAACGCTCATTCGTAAACTCGAGCCTGCTGACTTACTCACTTTCCCTCAGCTCTTCTGGACAACATGTGCTTGTCTGGATACCATAAACGAACAAGAATTTCTAGAAGCTGGACATATGCTCGAAGAACTCCTTGCAAAGCTTGACTTGGAGGACCCTTCTGTTAGAGACTTACTTGCTGAAGGAAGACCTACGAACTGGGAAGGTTCCTTCGGTGGAGTTCAAGCTTTGGTTTACAAGGGTATTCGCTCATCGGCCTGTCTTGATATGACGCTCGCAACTCTCAACAAGCTCATTACATTGCCGAGTGACGAACTTATCGGAGACGACAGTCGATTGTTGTTTGCGGTGTTGGCCAACTTCCCTGGCTTTCTAAATGCTATGGACCAACCAAATATTGATCAGAAGAGCATACAAACTGCCGAGATCCTTGCGGGCGTTGCAGAAGCACAAGGCTGTAGCACTATCTCACGGGCTCTTGTTGGGTTCGCTGGATCGCGTTACCGTTCTAGCAAAGATTTCCTGGCGCAACTAGTCTCTGCGCTTCGCGAGTCGTTCTTCCCGAAATGGGAATTCCGTAGTTTGACATTCGTCATGGGCTCTTTAACAAACAGCATACCATGGTATAAGTTAAAGACGATGCGCATTTTATGTGCTATCATTCCTGACATCGACATGAAAAAGCCAGAGATCGCTTCTCACGGGCCCGATCTTATCTCGCCTCTCCTAAGACTGCTTCAAACAGAGTTCTGTATGGAAGCTCTAGAAGTACTAGACAAGATCATGACCATGACTGGAACTCCGATGGACAAGCACCATCTACGCATGAGCATGACGAGATCCTCTTCCAGGGCGATGCGGAAAGAATATGATAACACTCAGAGCCTCTTTGGTATCCCAGAGGATTCCGGCTGGTCAATTCCGATGCCTGCGAAACAAGCTAGTATCACAAGATCTAATGTTCATGCTGTGTTTTACATGTGTCAGAGTACTAAGATTACGGATCATGAAGTTGCTGCGACCCCAGATGTAGAATTTCATGTTGATGACTTCCAATACGGTTATTTCCCGCAACCTGAGAGAACTGAGACTATGATGTCAGATGAGGCTCGAGGCGATGGCAATATTGGTGATCTTATGATGAAGCTGGATAGCTTGGACGACTTCTTCGAAGATAGCCTGCAGAGTCCCACGAGCGATGGCAGGTCATCGAGAACCATTACAGAAGTTGGGTTTTCGGGCGAGAATTTCGATTCCGCTGCGGCTCAGTTGTATGACGAACAAACTTTACCTATTCTTCATCAGTCTCTCACTCATTCAGCGACTAATTCTACGTTTCAAAATGGCTTTGCTGATTTACGTCCATCACGGGAATCAAGTAACGCCATGACTCCGGCTGCTTTTAATCTCGTCCCCACCTCTAGACCGAGTCTACACGCGCGTGCTTTGACATCACCTTCAACATCGTCGGGCCATCCGAATATAACTTACATGTCAGACGACGACTTCAGTGAAGATGTTTTCTCGGATGGTGAAGAGGACCGTGCGACAACTTCAGGAGAAGGGTCTTTTTTCCTTGAGAATATGATCAAGCCCCTTGCAGCCGGTACCCGATTAGGCATGCGACGACTCACTGGAGGCAGATCGCGAGATAATGAACGTTTCCGAGATAGCCTACGAGCAGAAAGGAGAGGGATCTCACAACCTCCTCGGTCGCCACGAGTACCCAAAGTCCCTACCGCGTATCTCCAGCCGCAGAAATCATTGAGTCCAGAAGAGAGCATACAACTAAAATAGAAGAAAGTGTTGTATTGGTTTGTATGATGTTGAGAATTATAATTATTATGTGACGAAATTTATGGAAGACGCAATCTTTGACGAGACAATTTAATGAAACGAGTTCGAATTTTCTTCTGGAGTTGAGTGAAATGAGATTTAGCGGTAAACAAGAACTGTGTCAGTCAATTTGTCATTTTGAATTTCGGAAGTCTCCTCTTAATTGTGTGGGAATGAGAATGGCATAGGGGAAAATCTCGAATCGATTTGGATGATGGCTGATTAGCGTTATGGATGAAACATGTGCTTGCTGTGGAGTTCATCAGGAAACAACTTGTGATACCAATCTAGCCCGGATGATAGGATTTCTGTGTTGTTTGTATGTACGATAGTGTGAGCTCAGCTGCTTGGGGTCGGCTATTTGTATTTGATTGGTAGATAGTCGGAGGTGATACGAATACTACAATCATTAATTCTCGTGAATGTGGCGGTGATTCGCTTTTCAGTGAGCTTGCTTCTGTCTTGTGTCTTGTTTTGGAATTTTGTGGGTGAAGAACGAGTGGTCGGATGCGTGGTGGTATGGTCCCATGACTCCCGATCACTTTCGTCCCAGAAGCATGTTTCTATGCCGTGTTTTAGTAGAATATATGATGCATCAAGTATTGAGATTTTCATCTACAGTTGAGAAGTTCAGAGACTTGTGGATTTATTTCTATCCCTATGTAGTAACGTAGCTGGCGCAGATTCGTTGCGAGGACTCACTTTGATCAATAAAATATTCACCAGTTGGAAAAATAAGTAATAACCGGATTACCTAGGTAGATAAAGCATATGTAGAACGCGGGATTTGCAGAGAGAGATGTGGATATGGGTGTGGATATGGATATGGATATGGATATGGATATGGATATCTTCATACTGTTAGACCAGATTGATATTAACGTTGAGAAATCATACTTTCTGTGGTGATTCCGACCAATCGATCACTATGTTGCGGAAGTGCGAGAGAAGAAATGAGAGCTTATATATACAAGTATATATTATTTCCTGCGCCCTCCAGAGTCGCAACACGGCCCGCTTCATGGATGCATGCGGGTCTCGCTCCACAACTAATCTGCGATGAGTCGGAATGCGGTATATTATCTATATACATCAAGAAAGCTCTCATGTTGTATCATATCATATCATTTTATCTTCTCTTCCTCTACACCCCATTCTCCAACTCCAAAAAAGAAACTTCTACAACCATCCCCCCTCCACCGCATTCGGATCAACCACCGGCGTCGGTTTCCTCGCAATCACCATTCCCCTCGGCGGTCCACCATGTCCCATATTCACACCCGCACCCGCGTGCGGATGATACGCAATGCGCATTTCCTCGTTGCGGGAATCAGGCTTCGGGTATCTCTGTGCGGACGCCTCACCATGACATCCGATAGGTGTTGCTGTTGGGACGGGAGATCTTCGATCTGGCATCCTCGGTGCAGAGTGCGGGGAGGGACTATTTCTGGTGCGCAGACCGGAGGGTACCCATCCGGATTGTCGGATGTTGTTGCTTCGTGCTGCTTCTTCTTCTGTTTCTTCGTTTTGATTTGAGGTTTGGGGTTGGGGTTGGCTTTGGTTGTGATTTTGATTTTGATTTTGATTTTGATGTTCGGCGCCTTCTTTTTCGGCGCGACCTTTGCGCGAGAAATTGCGTCGGGTGCCGGGGTTTGGGGGATCGGATGACTGTCGTGTGAGTAAGGAGTCTGCCGGGGGTGACATGGATTCGGCGCCCATGGCGCTAGTGATGTCGGCGTAGAGGGCGGGCATGGCGGGCATGGGTTCGTGCTGGTGGTCGGCGGAGGTGGAGGGGCCGTCGGCGGGGGCGTAGGTGCGGCGGTCTCCTGTGAGAGCGAGGTGCCAGTTTGCTTGGGACGCTTTGGGGGCGATGGGGGTTTGGATATCTTCCATGATATCGAGGGGTAGGAGGTCGGCGGTTGGAGGGAGAGTGTAGGGGTTTGTGATTGGCGCTGGGGTTGGGATCGGAGACGTGCTTACAGGTAGTGGGGAGCGAGAAGGGCGGGGTCGGAGAGCTTGTGGCTCAGGGGAGGAAGAGTGATAATACATTTGAGGTTCGGGAGATTGAGATGGGTAGTAGTGCTGAGGTTCAGGTGATTGCGATGGATGGGAAGGCTCTGAGGAGGGTGGGCCACGTGCTCGAGTCGGGTCATAGGATTCTGGAAGTATTTCGGAGTGCGGTGGTTGGAATGGATCTCGATCCGGTATAGGTGATGGAGAGCGAAAGTTGCGGGCGTAAAGATCAGGAGTTGGTGCTTCAACGGGTGCGTCATGTCCGGCAGGCGTAGTAGGTCGATGATGAGGAGATTGAAAAACAGGTGCATAGCCTAGGCTGTTGGTGCCGCTCATTTGAGAGTAATGGTCTTGAGGTGGAGGGGAATGATTTCCGAATGGAACTGGAGAGTGGATCGGATGTGGAGATGGAGTTGGGTTAGGAACTGCGTCAAAGGTTGATTTTGATGGTCGCGGACTGGAAAGAGTTAGTTGTTATTAGAAGATCACAAGATTTACTAGAGACTCACGGAGACGTGGCGCCACGAGGAATGCTTGATTCTCGTTTGTTTCCTCTTTTACGAATTAGGAAGAATGCTGCAATAGATCCCCCTATGATTACTATCAGAGCACCAATCGTTCCACCGACTATCGCTCCAGTATTTGAGCTCCCCTTCGATGCTGCAGCTGCCGAACTTGTTAATTCTGGGATTGAAGGTGTCAATGATCCTTTCCCAGCAGTAGCCGAAGCTGTTGACTGTGTTGGAGTTGCAGTTGTTGAAGATGGAAACGAGGTGGCTACTCCAAAATTACTAGGATTCTGAATTGTGATTGTTGGGTTGAAAGTCACTCCAGTATACACAATCTGCAGGTTATCATCTGTCGCTTGACCAGCAAAAGTGGTTACTGCTGTGACGTTTGCAGTGGAGGGGCCACATCCAAATTGTGAGTAGTTTTCCGGGTAATTAACTTTGTAACAGTTTGAATTCGAAGGGCTGAGAATGTGTTAGGAAACTTATTTCACATGTCGTACAATTTCACTAACCATGTTAAGATACCATCATTAACCATGAAGGAATTCGAAGCATATCCAGCACTATTATGGTCGATACAAGAGGTATATAGTCCATCCGTACAAGGAATCGGGTCCGATCCAGCTGACGAGGTTGGACAGCATCCAATCACTCCATACGAAGTATCGTGAATACATGAAGATCCGCTTGCGCAACCCACTGACTGAGCTTTGTTTCCTCCAACCCAACCACATATATCAACATCGAATGAGCCTCTCTTGAACAGGTCACGAGGCTCTAGGATCGTATTAGTTGGCCGCGGGGACCATTCGTCTCCCTTGTACGTTGCTGTCTGTTTAGCTGCGGCCCATGGTATAGCGTTTGTAACTCCAAACAAAGTAGAAAATAAAATTATTATCAAGGGAGACATGACAAAGAGAGAAATTAAAGGCTCCACGACGCAACGACCGAGAGAGCTTGATGAAGGGAACGACAGAGAAAAGAAACAACAAGAAAGGTCGAAAAGGTTTCAAAAGTACATGACAGAGGGTATGGAAGAACTTCAATGAAAAGAAGTAAGCTGTAATGAGTACTTCAATCCATTTGATTACGCCGCAACTCAGAAGAGGAGAATGGTAATATTTCCGGGGGCCAGAATCCCACGACAAGATCTATTTCTACATTACCAAACACTTATTTCTCTGGACACGTACAAACCCAATTGGATCGCGAGCAAAGGATGCGACTTCAGGACAAATTTAATTATTTGTAGAGAGTCTTGCATGATATCTCAAAGAGGCTGTGGGATTTGTGAGATGTAACCAAAGATCCTCGATTGGAAATTTAGCTTCGCCACTTTTTATTATTGGTATAGTGGCAGCTGGAACCATAGGATTTTGGAGAACGTGTTGAATTGAACCGAAACCTGATATACGAATCGCCAAATCAAGATTCTTAGATTTCTCGAAACTTTTCAAGGAAAACTTGTATCAATTATCAAACTTGATGATTGTCAGAGAATTATATTGGAGTTCCCGAGGTCGTTGATGTGGTTGCTGTGATCCATTGGTACCTGCATTTGCGATGAAGGAGGATCGACTGGTGATTCCCGCGCTTACTGTAAGGTTACTGTACCGTCCATCAGTCAGTCATCTAACCCCCCTGCCTGCTGCAAAGAACACATTCCAATTCCTTGTTCGAGCTTATGTACTGCTGACTATTGATGTCTATGTTTATCATGTACTTCAAAGAAACATACCTAGTACTTTTGGAGTCATCAGAGAGTCTCGCGAGTGTTGATTTCGTCATATCGTTTCAAGAGATGGCTAAATCTAGACAGTTGCTCTTCGGATTCTAGCACAACCACAGATATATGCTGTTTCGCGGCGTACCGTGGAAGTCAATATCGAATGAGGCCGAGAGTATGCTCAGTGGCTATTACAATTTCAGCACCCCAAAGTGGCACATTTGTATGGTTGAGTTGTAATGAGGGGTGCATATGGAAAAGTATCTAAATAGAGTCCCACCTTGAGCAACGTATATCGTCCAAGATCCTCGAATCCAAAGTTTTGAAAGCTAAGTAATTTGGCATCCGTGGGTCATCGACTTCGAAACTCTGTCGTAGCATCAATCTTAAGATTTCTTTCGAGGCTCGGTATCACTCATCCTAATGGATACAATTCAAGTAAGAATTCTGCCGCGAAAGTCTGACATCTTAGCGAGAACTGCACTGCAATAACACCATCATAAATCGCAATATCTTCATCATCCTAGTTGCTTTCAAGAACTGCAACACATTTTGACCTCTCGAAGTTCTTTCGTTTGATCAACTCTCTGTCGAGCCTGTGTCGGCTTTACGTTTTCGATGTCTAAGGTTGCCTGTTGTATACCTCGCCATGCTGAATATCCGTGTTTCAGCTCGAATCTCTGCCTGGACGAATTCCAAATGGAACTCCATTGGTAATTTGTTTACTGTTCATGGATATTAGATGACCAGAAGTTGTTTGATACTCGCCCAAACTTTCAAGATATAACAAAGAATCGTGACAGGACATCAAAGCAAAGTGACAATTGCTATTAATTACATGTTGCTACAAACTTACATCCACTTCGAGCAGATCGATATTAGCCTCTCGCGGCGTGCCCTATACCCACATGAATCGTTTTGGAGAGGCTGGTCTTTTCAGAAGATATAATCCTAGTCCTAGATACGGTGCATAATCAAAAAATTACTTCTTGTTCATTGTACCCACCCATAGTCTAGCCTAGCCTCTAACCGTCGTTTGGAAGCGAGATGGCATTAATGTATGTTGAATTATTAGTGATATACAAGAGAATATATACCCATTCTACTCTCGTTCTTCCCGCTCAAACCTCGAACCCACAAAGTCGAGCTTTTGCTACGTGGAACTCGGCGTGAGGTGTCAATTTATGAATGATTCGGTATTCCCATTCATCATTTCGAAAGTGCCAAAAAGGGTAAAAATTTGCAATGCAGGAGAAAAGACACGGAACTCGAAGTGGGAGGCGAGCCCACTAATATTTACGTCTACGATTGACGAATAAGGGTTGGCTATCATGCTTGTAGGAAGTACCAGAAGATTCCTCGTGGGTAGTAAGTATATTGAAGGACGAATCCCAGACTCATCAGATAAATTGCCCAAAAATGTGTATGCATTATAGTCCGCTGAAACAGATTAGATTGAGCAAAACATCGCTGACAGTGTTTGGCTAGATATCCACCACATTCCATTGTTGCAAAGAGCATTCCTGATGTACTCCTGTGTATATATCATATCATATTGCTTTGCTACTCAACCAAAATGGCTTGAGCTTGTCACCGAGTGAGGTGAGGAAAGAATGGAAACGATCTTCTTGAATTCTTGCATGCGAAAGATGAATATACCTAGTATATACCTAGTATATACCCAGGAAACGCAACTTGGAAGCTCTCGAATAATGAATGGCATGGCCAACATGCTCAGATGAATAGCACTTCGAAGGCAATCGAATACCCAGCTGATGGATATTGGATATTTGGATGTATGTATTGTTTATTCAATGAAGCAAGCGCACCCGAAATAATCAGGAAATATGTAATATCGGTGAAGTCTCTCGAAGATTCATGTGTTTTCTAAGACATACATATATCGTGTTGTTGTTGGTGGGGAATATAATTTACTCCGTAAAAGCACAGCGAACGGAAAAGGAATTGAGTCCCGCCATTTTTACATCTTCCCATCTTCCCATCCACATCCACATCCACATCCACATCCACATCCACATCCACATCCACTCCCGTACACCATGACGAACCTCGGCTCCTTATCTCTACTGACGTTCGCATTATTGATGAAGCTTTCTTGCCACACCTGGGCAAACCTATTGATTGATTATATACCATTCAGAACAATTAACAACAACTGATACATACAATTTTGGACTTCTTATCAAATTTACGATAATACATACTCATTTATCATCAACACACCGTCTGCAACATGAGTATGGGTCCCGTGAAGACCGCAAATTTACCCATCATTCCCTTGGCGAAAGGGACCGTTCTACTCCCTGGAATAGTCCTTCGCATTCCAGTATCCGGTCAACGTCAAGATATTCCAGCTTTGCTCTCGGGAGTTTATAGCAGAGCTGCCTCAACTACACCGAGTCAACGATTGGATAATGTCAATATTGCCTGCGTTCCTTTGAACTCGCCATTCCTCACTCAAGATGGACAAAAGATGATTACTGGAGATGAGCAAACCCCACAACCCAGAGAACGATTAGATATTAAGCCGTCGAGAGCTACGAAGGATGATCTGTTTGGATATGGAGTGGCGGCTAAAATATCGGGGGTTGAAGGCACAACTGGTCGTTCCGGGGAATTCGCCTTGTTGGTTGAGGGTGTAGCCAGGATCAAGGTGGATAGGATAACACAAGAGAAGCCATTCCTTGAAGGAGAAGTAACATATTTATATGATGAAGGTAAGGAAAATCGTGTTTATCGAAACAAAACAATTACTGAACTTTTGCAGATGTGCCAACTGAAGATGTAGCTATCCAAGGACTTTTCGCACATCTCAAACAACTATCACGAGAACTTTTGACCCTTTTGCGACTTTCATCCCTCCTACCTCGTACTGCCGCCGGACTTTCCCCAGTACTTGCCCGCCGCCTCGAAGTTTACATAGCAAAGAAGGATGTATCAGAGGCCGGAGTTCTTGCAGATTTCATGGCGAATGTGGTCGAGGCATCGTTGGAGGAAAAGTTACTGGTTTTAGCAGCGCTCTCAACCAAGGATCGGCTTGAACGAGCAATTCTTTTACTTCAACGTCAAGTCAGCACTATCAAAAATAACGTCAAAATAACAACAGTCACAACCTCCAACATCCCCGCAAACATAGATATCGAGCAATTCAATAGAGTAAACGGACATCGTATGCGAAGACCATCAATGTCGGGCGTGCCACTGCCTCCCAGTACGGTAGGTAATGGTGGGTCTCAGGATGATGATCAAGAACCGGATGAAATGGAGGAGCTTAAGAAAAAGATCGATAGCGCAAAGATGACCCCCGAAGCAGCTAAAGTCGCCGACCGGGAACTGAAGAGATTGAAGAAAATGGCACCAGCTCAGGCAGAGTATCAAGTCTGTCGGAACTACCTGGAGAATTTGATTGAGATACCGTGGTCCGAGATGACTGAAGATAAACTTGGCGCCGATACATTATCGAGGGCCCGTAAACAACTCAATGATGACCATTACGGGCTGGAAAAGGTCAAGAAGAGATTACTTGAGTATTTGGCGGTTCTCAAACTCAAACAAAGTATCAATGATGATGTTAATTCACAACTTGCCAAAGTAGACGAAGAGAATTCAACTGCTAAAGTTGAAATTCTCAAAAGCAAGAGGACAATTGACAAATCGCCAATTCTGCTCCTTGTCGGCCCTCCTGGTGTAGGCAAGACTAGTCTAGCGAAGTCGATTGCTACTGCGCTGGGACGAAAATTCCATCGGATTTCTCTCGGCGGCGTCAGGGACGAGGCAGAAATTCGAGGTCACCGCAGAACATACGTGGCAGCAATGCCCGGCTTGATAGTGAATGGCCTGAAAAAGGTCGGTGTGGCAAATCCTGTCTTCCTGCTTGATGAGATTGACAAGGTTGGGTAAGTAACGTTGTTGTCTGTAGGCATTCCTGTAGCTGACTTCTTTGTAGCACTTCTAACTTTCATGGCGACCCATCGGCTGCTATGCTCGAGGTTCTAGACCCAGAACAAAATCACACATTCACGGATCACTATGTCAACATACCAATCGATCTTAGCAAAGTTCTTTTCATTGCCACTGCGAACAGTTTAGATACCATCCCGCCACCATTACTTGATCGTATGGAAACTATTAGCTTGTCAGGATACACGACACTTGAGAAAAGACATATCGCCTCACAGCATCTAATCCCAAAGCAGATTCGCACTAGTAAGCCTTCACAATCAGCTGAGGATATTGTATTCGGCCACTAACGCCGTGTAGATGGGCTCGGAGATGGACAAGTCGAGTTCACCCAGGATGTTGTGTCCAAGATCATCGAATCCTACACTCGCGAATCAGGGTAAGCATTGATGGCCCTAAATTCCTCTTTCCTATAGACCGAACCATCCCTACGTTACTAGTATAATCTTGCCACTGTCAAGGCTACTTGCAAGAACTTCACTGACTACCTAAACTCCTAGTGTCCGTAACCTTGAGCGAGAGATTGGATCCGTATGTCGTGCCAAGGCGGTAGAATATGCGGAGGCGAAGGACTCGGGACATACGGGTAGAGGCTCTTTCCGCATGATCTTTAGCCAGCGAATACTGACCAGTTTTACAGAAAACTACAAGCCAAAGCTGTCGGTGGAAGATATCGAGGAAATCTTGGGTATTGAGAAATTTGATGAAGAAATTGCCGAAAAGACAAGGTTTGCCCTCCATCTACTATCTTTAGTCTCTAAGATTTGAGACTACCTTGCTTAAGCTTGTGTAAGGATGTAAACACTAACTGCAAGAATAGTCGTCCAGGGATAGTCACAGGTCTCGTGGCCTATAGTTCTGGTGGAAACGGCAGTATTCTTTTCATCGAAGTGGCCGATATGCCAGGAAGCGGTAGCGTGCAGCTAACAGGGAAATTGGGCGATGTACTAAAAGAGAGTGTCGAGGTAGCACTAAGCTGGGTGAAAGCTCATGCGTACGAGCTGGGTTTGACGCATGACCCATCGGAGAACATCATGAAGAAGAGGAGTATTCATGTGCACTGTCCTTCAGGGGCTATCCCAAAGGTTTGCTTTCCCATGATGTTGTGTTATAATCCGCTAATGAATTGACTAGGATGGCCCATCTGCCGGAATGGCACACACTATTGCACTTATTTCGTTGTTTTCCGGCAAGGCAGTGCCCCCCACTATGGCAATGACGGTAAGTCTCAGTATGCAATACTCGTACGTTCACGGGCACTAATATCTTCTATAGGGTGAGATCTCATTACGTGGACGTGTTACTGCCGTAGGAGGTATCAAGGAGAAGCTCATTGGAGCTCTCCGTGCCGGTGTTAAGACTGTATTGTTACCAGCAAACAATAGAAAGGAGTAAGTAGTTCTCCTCTCAACTTAGCCAGCATGCTAACACTGTTTAGTATCAAAGACGTTCCGCAAGAAGTCAAGGATGGCCTAGAGATCATCCACGTCAGGTATGGCTTTAATTTTCTCTATAATCTCATCCATTTATCTGTTCTCATTCGAAGACTAACATGCCACTAGACACATCTGGGAAGCAATGCGATACGTCTGGCCTGAAGCACATTGGCCGGGAGAGGAGAATTTTGCGGGTATTGAAAGTCGTTTGTGATTTTGATAATCATATCAGATCCGAAATCTCCCGGCGGCACTGTGTTGTGTAATCTTGACGGAAATTATCCGCTAATAAATTGCCCTTTTCTCGCTTCCTTAACATGATATGATCACAGTTGGCGTTTCGAGCTGAAGCACAAAGTATATAAGCCAATGTTATCTTTTTGTGTATATTTGCTGTTTTGACGCGCGTTTGGGTACTGGGCTACTTGCTGAATGGGCGTTGTGGTACATAATTTTAAGGGGCTAGCAATCATCATACTTGTACCTGTATAGGCATTCGCTACTCTACTCATAAAAAATTGCAAGATTTAATTAGAAATCTGTAGAATTGGAACAATGTTGTCATTAAATCGGCAATACCTGCACTCTGTAATATTGATAAAAATCTGCGATCAGGCTAGGAAATTCCTACCCTCCTAAAATAATATCCGTAGAAGAGTTCAAATATTGGATCATCTCAAGCAATTTTGGAGTTATCCGGGGAAATTTTTGAAAGGTGTTGTTACATGTCATTTAGTATTTTCATGTTCATATGTTTATATGTTTATGAGTAGGTAGTTATAGGCGTAATAAAGAGATTCTTGAAGAGACAACATATCGGGTACATAATTTCTTTTGTGAAGGAGATATTTTCCCGTCCGATATTCCTCATTACAATATATTGAATGATGTCATTCAAATCAAACAATATAAACATCGATAGCAAAAATGATGGTATCAATTGCATATTTAGGTAAGCATCTAAAGACGAAAAAGCAGTGTGTAGCTTTCGAGCGTCCAGCAATTTTATTCGCTCATCTATTCATCCATTCCTTCTTTTCACATAAACTACGATACGATACGATATGATACGATAGGATGAGATGGGATAAACAAACGCATAGACACGGAAATAACGGACTACAAACACGGGAGAGGGGAGGGAAGAGGCGTAGGTACGTACCTCGTCTCTCTATATATATGATGGTACGAAGGTACGGAGGTACGGAGGTACATGGTGGGTGCACGGGACGGGGAAGGTGGTGCGAGGTGGGATGGGGGCTGCGGAGTGTGAGATGGGTGTGATTTGGATGTGATATGTGGGTAGCCGGGAAGTTTGATGCGGTGCTTGGTGGTGCGGGGTGTGGTTGGTGGAGGGGGTTGGGGTTGGGGTGCTGATGGGGTGGGTGTGGGTGTGGGTGTGTGGATTTGGAGGGTTTGCGAGTTGTGGGTTGTGGTTTGTGAGAGGAGGGGGTGTGATCATTGATGGGTGGTGTCTTTTTTGTGGAAGGGATGGATGGATGGATGGATGGATGGATGGATGGATGGATAGGGAGTGTAGAGTCGTGGCTGGGGTTAATTATAAGATGGATGGAGACTGGAAGCCAGGAAATCGGTGTCGGTGTTCGGGTGCGGACTCCGAGACCGGTGGGAAAGAGTGATCAGTAGTGAGTATTGAAATAAGGAATGCGGGTTTCGGGGAATGGAAAGAATAGGCTATGCTAGCTGGATGGAATGATGGATCGATTGGTATGTGTGCGGATGGACGAACTCCCCGTTTCGAACCCTCACGTGTGGTATTACTTATATGCGTGCGTGCATGTATGCATGCAAGAGTTCTGGAAATACGAGAAGATAGGATTGGGAGAGGGAGAGAGAGGGATGTGGGTATGTGGGTGTGAAGGGCTTGCTATGCTATGCTATGCTATGCTATGTAATCTATCGTAGGATATGACATGTAGTGACTGCACTGCGTGGATAATTTCATACTCGTGCAGTCTTGGAGATGCGAATTAAAGTGGAAGTATGACATGCAATGCGATGCGATGCGATGCGATGTGATGCACATCATGTATCGTATATGCTATTGTGTATTTACACTTCGGGCAATATGTGGGTGAACTTGTGAAGTGGGCGTTAGCCTTTCAGGGAAGTATAGAAAAACGGAAAATAGACTTTTGATTCTGGATTCTGGAGATATGTATGTATGCATATATGTTGTGCTGCGCGAGTGTAATCAGGGTAGGGGTAGGGAAGAGTAAGTTTAGAATATACGTAGGTACGTATCAGACATACATATCTATTACATACGATGTGCCGTTTAGAAGTGACCATGAGGAATAGAATGATCACTAGTTGCTGGGTTGTGCAGCGGCGGTATTCGGTGAGATATCTGGAGGAGCTACGGGGGATGGGACACGGAGTTGGTTGTTGCGTGGGAATAGAACTAGAAGAATGTGTGTGGATTGTAACGAGAATGTGTATTTGTTTGATTTTGACACAGTGTGTATTTACCTATGAGTAGTATCTTTCTGTCCAAAAATAAAATAAAATGATAGGAGACGAACGATTCCGGTTTTCAGGAGATAAAAATTGCAAAAAGAGTAAACGACAAGTATAAGATTACATTTCCATCTCCCAGAAATCGATTACACCAATTCCCACAACTCGGTGAGTCTTAGCGTACTTTTCAAGTTTTAATATCTACATTGCATACCTGTAGACTTACATACATATATCACGCATCACAAGCGAAGGAGGATTTCTCAAAACTGTCTAACCCCTCCGTCGCCCATGCAGGAAAGAAATTATATTCTTCTACAGTGCATGGCAACACGAAACTGCGACAGGGAAGTTCGGCATGTTCCTGATGTTGGTGTAGCTATTGAGGATGAGGATCGGACGGCAGCGGGGTGGTTGCAGAGATTTCGGGTGTGTGCAGTTGTGCTTGAGGCTGAGAGCATGGTGAGAAATGGGCAGAGGGAGACTGGTGATGGTGGGAAAGATTGAGATTTGGTGATAGGTACATAGCTGCATTACTTTGAGATGTTGCATAGCCAATGAATTTGAAAGTGTGAATCTGGTGATATATATAAATCTTTACATGAAGCAGAAAACTCAAGGATATCACTCGTGGAATGAACATTCGTTGAACATAGTACTAGATGAGGATCTGCCTGATGCCTATCCCTTGATTTCTCTATTGAGAAGTTCTAGGAGAGTATGAAGTATGTGGCGCAATCTCATCAGATTATCTTCCACGAACCGGCGTTCACTAGGCAGAGGAAGGACGCGCCGAATGTGGAATTTGAGAAAAACAACCTCCAATACTATCTCTTATTTCGTCTCACCACGTGCGTAGGAAAAGAAAAGCATTTCCACGTTATCCCAAGTCTAGAGTGATACAAAAAGCTGTACACTCATTCACATCAGGCCAGAATTCCCAAATAGGAAGTGAACTCGCCCGAATAGGAAGTGTAAGATGATCACATATCTCTCCTTGGAGATTCCTTGATCTCAAAAACTCACGATTGGACGTGAAGATACGCAATCAAAAGGGTAGCAATGCGCCCGTAGCAAAATATAGCCCAAAAGAAGATAGTCAGCATGTCTCGGAATGGCAGAGCGACTGAGACACATCGGAAAGATGAGAGAAACTGAGACAAAAAAAACGCACAATCGGGTGGAACAGTGGAACCTGAGCGCACGAGGATTGCTAGAAACAAATTGGATCGTCACCGGAGGTAATAAATCGGAAGGAGAATATGCGTGTCTTACTTTTTGACAAGACGAAGGGGGTAGAACAACGTGATGGGCTAGCGTCGCGTGGATTGTAGTCAAGAATGGCTCAGCCTGGAAAGCAAGCTCAGTCATCGCAAGGAAGAGCTCTCGAGTTTCTTGATCTGAGTTCTCGTAAAGATAGATAGTGACGATCGAATGTAAAAGTCAATGCGTGAAATAGGGCTAGATGGATCCCTTTGCTCAATCTCAGCTCTTCTATGGACACTCAATGCGACGGACTTCCGACAGTGGATGCCGAGACACTAGGAACTTTCCTCTACAACTTTGGACAGATAGATGTGGGTTGAGTCAGGTCGGCCAGTGGTCTCAGCTAGATCCTCTCAAAGCATTGAAGATCTACTTCAGCTATTGCTATGCTCAGAAATGAATTTTCCTTGCAAGTCGATGAACGTAGTCCGATCGGGTGCTCAATAAAACGCGCACTGAGCGGATACTGTGGGTTAGCGGGCTTTGTTTCCGAGAGCGTGAGATCGAAAATGCTTTGGTAGGATTACAACGGGTGGCTCATTAGTGGTACGCTGGACTGTTTAATGCGTGGATCTAGTACTGGATGTGCGAGACATGCACTCTACTTGGGACATATATACTATATAGCGTCTGGTTGTAACTATAGGAGGCATCACTTGCGACCGTCAACGTCATGTCTCCTCCGATCTCACAAGTCTTGACTCAGACGATGGCTTGATTCCAGATGAAGAGTCGGCATGTTCCATGAATAACAGAGAATTCAATTGGACGGATGCAATAACCGAGTGCTTGGTGGGCGTTCATAGTTTTGTAAGTGACATGAGCTAGGATATAGATTCCCTCTTGAAGATGATCTGCCGGGATATTTTAATCAATATTAAGCATTGACAGCGCTAGTAGTGGGGTTTCCCCGTAAAGCTCTTCGGGATTAAGACTGCATAACAAAGCTCCTAACTGGACCCCCAAGGCTAAAGAGGGTGCATGATTCCAGGTGGCGAGCTATCGTTTGCCATATTGAGAGTAAACATATATCAATGAATCCTCCAAATCATGTTGACCTCTTCGACATCTGCTATTTGCAAAAACATGGAATGAAAAAAGAAGATGGTGCACTAACTTCGGCAGTCTCATCTAATGTTCGAAGTTGACAAGCGGCATGGTTGATATATCTTATGGTTCTCCTCTAAGCTCCATCGAAAGTTCTGGGACACCATCAACGTCCGTTCACCTCTAGGCTCTCGCTCACAGCTCAACCTGTCAGCCTATCAGTTGCGACGCAGCGTATGAGCCACCGCTATGATCCCACGCATCCCGCGAACTGTACACCATCACCCATTAAAGCGGAGAATTTCATGGATCAAGCCCGAGAGCCGTTCGAAAGATCTGTACGATCCATGGATTCGTCCGAAAGAACCTGTAGTGTGGCTCAGCAATGACTGCATCTCCGTTTTAGGATCCCGATGTGTCAAGTCGGTAGTGCAAACTATAAAATTGATTGGCATTCGATAGATGCCAATACCTAGGTAATGATAAGATATCATTGATTAGATGGTTTTCGTTTTTTCTTCACGTACCTGTGTATAAGACGGCTGAAATTATCCTTACGTACCGGTCTTATGGACCATCATGCATAGCGACGATAATATGAATCCGTCTGACGAGCAATGAATGGACAAGATGGGTAACCGGTAAAGCGTCATCATGTTCATGGCTAAATTCAGAGATAAAGCGGTAAAAACTCGTGAGATGTGTCGTTGATATGCAGCTGAAGAACCATTATAGTCAGCCTCACCCCCACTCCCCACTCGTTCACACTCATGTGCTCATCGCATTATGCAAGCCTTTATATGATCAGGCTAATGAATCCCTCCAAAGAGAATTTAGCCAACTTAGCCAACTTCGGCAGCCTTCAACCCTAAATACCCGTATATCTTGTCTACGACTTAGACTGGTCTTAGACCTTTAAACTTTCGGCAATCCCGATTCATTTTCTTATCTTCAAAACCCGAATAAGGCCTCGTGGCTGTAAGATGGCGTGCAATAGTCCAGCCTCCAGATGTATTGACTTGTCTTGACATGATAATCAGTGAATCCTCTTCTTCACCCCTCGTGTCAAACGTTGAAGACAACGATAAATTCCTACATGAAGTGTGAACGTTGGCTACATTCTCTCGACATCTATGGGACGCACAGGTAGACGTTCGCAGGCGTGCCAAGTGACTTAGCTGAGCATCATCTTCCCGTCATGTTTAGACTTCTCCTCCACATGCAGACTCTAGTTGTAGTTAGTGGATGAAAAATCGAATACTAAAACCTACGTACAGTCATTAAACCCGCGATCTATAATTAGCCAACCACGACACACGTACAGATTGACAAAACTGTGATTGATCCAGTCAAGAGCGGACATAGAGTCCGCATTGATCTCCTCGCCAATCGGGGGAGTAAAACATGTACCGGTACTGCAACATCATGCTTTTCATGATCGTCAGCTATAGACACTTTTCGCTACGTACCGTGACTGACTCTCATTGTTCCATGCAGATCATAGCAAAGCAGTCAAATTTCATCAAAGCCTGGACCAGACTGTCGGATGGAAGTGGTAGCTGGAGAAATCTCCTTTGCTTATGGATTATTGGGACCGTATGGTCACTATAACCTTACGTACCGCTCAAGTAGCTTGACTATGTGTTTGTTCCTGCACTCTTATTCTCGTGGTCTTGATACGTGCCTTGCTACCCTTGTTCCGAGACGCAATCAATTGGACCAGACAAGATAGATATTCACCAATGTATCATTGCTGCGTGCCGTACTTAATAGATCTTCTTTTGGAAATTTACAGTGAAAGAAGTAATATGATTGAAGTTGACCAGGGAGAGGCTCGAGTGCGAACGGGTTCCTAGGTAATTCTCCGTTGAAGCGCTTGAAATGAGATCTATTCTGTTTTCATGTGTGCCGCAATTTCCATGCTCCCCGCATTTCCAAGCACTCCAGCCAATCATTCGTGGATTTCTCAGGCTAGATCCTTCTTTCTCGGGTAGCGATCCCAATAGAGCTCGTTGAAGATCATTTTATCCATATCAATGTACCCTTTGGGGGTTTCGTATTACGGATTACCAAGGGATGGGTGAGCTTACTGTCCACGTCAGGCAATGGTGCTTGACAATGTTTGGGAGAGATTCTCTGCAATATACCTCTCATTTCGATACAGTAATCAACCATCACACCAGTAAGCTTCATCCGGAATCCGTGCAACGCTGCTAAGATCTAGCAAAACCTCCGAGGCTATCGTTGACCGAAAGGGCCAAGCGAAGACGCTACTGCACGAAGTTAGATAGCAATACCAACATTGGAAGGGATTGAGATCGGAAAAGAAAATAGCAAGAAGGGATTCCCATCCCCATTTCTGTGTTGCGCCTATCAGACAGATGTAGTACAAGTACATGTCAGTCCTGTGCTTCGCTGTATTCTATGTAGCAGCTTTAACTCTCGAGCGAATATCAATCTATGGAACGAAGATAATAGACTGCTGATTGGATGGTGCGAGGGGGAGGCGAGGGGAAAGGGAGGGGGAATAAAACATGCCAGACTTTCCGCAACGAGGCTAGAGATTAGATGAGATCTTGCCGGTACAACACCAGCACCATACAAACCACCTCATCACCATAGGTATCTTATTGAAAACCTGGAAAATGGAACGCTGTAATGATACCATCACAGTTCACTAGTAAAGGTCGCGGTGCGGTCGATCTGATCCAGTAATCCCTCCCATTGCAAGGTTCGGAAGGGTTGAGATAAGAGGGGCAGTAGTTATATTACGATGCTCATATAGGCAGGCCCAGTGGTTAATCAAGTTAGTGCCATGCGAGGAATTCCAAAAACTCACCGAACATTCTGCTTAGTATCTTAATACTCTTCGTATTATAGTTATACCGGTAGTCAAAACATCGATACAGCATCAATATCGATGACACAACTAACTAATTGCTTACTACAAAGTTTTTCGAAGAGACGGATTAACTTTCGCTACTGATCAGTATCAATGACAAATTGTGAAGGTGTCTAGGATATGTAATTTGTCTGCACCCATTATTATGATTAGCCTTTGAGATATGTGCAACTCACCTTGCAGGAAACTTTCATCTAAAGCAGTCAACGTTCATGGGAAGAATATATTAATTGCCAGGTCGGGAGATTATTAGAAACGTGCTCGAGCTTCGTCTGGCCAGCCTTGAACGTTGAAAAATACGACATTCTGGGCTTTGCCGAAACCTAATTGATTACTGTACGGTAGCTACATAGGTATTGGCTATGAGTTTGGAGGTTGGCGACAAAGTACCTGTAGCGACAGTACGAAGTACTGATTATGTTGGTTAAATTTCGCTTGTGCGGACAAATAGTCTGTGGGTTGAGTGGCCCCCCTGGCTCGAGTTTGAAGAATGGATTGCTCTCGTTCATCGCTCTCATATCTCGTACTGCGTGTGCTTCCATTATCTGTGTATAAAAAGTCTGTATGAAAGGTAGTCAGAAGGAAAGCCTGCCCTGTCTTGGTATTGTAATCATCTCAAATTACTGCCAATACTTCCATCTAGATTTTGGGACTTGTTATACTGTCTGTAGGTACTAGGATGAAGAATCGTCTATAGCTCCCCGAAATCTCAATGTTGAGTATGAATACCTACCTAGGTCTTGAATGAAAGGTCAATAACGAACCATTTTTCCACCCAAAAATCCCTTCTTGATATCCAGGTTAATTGCAGAACGGTAGATACATGGAGTTCTCCATCGGCACGTTCGCCATAATTTACACTTTTCTCAACTCCTTGGAGTGACATTTTTTGGAGCCCCAGATGAGAGGGAAAAAAACTGTCATTGTCCAAGCTTCATCAAGATTCCCCTGTCCCCGGAACACGCCCGTTCGTTGTGGTCTACAAGGAAGGGGAATCATTGCATGCATGATGATGCCAAAGTGGCTCGTACCTGGCTTATATTACTGTAATAAACAAGTGAACAATGCTTGAAATAACGTGGTGTCCTGGGTACTCTTGAGGCTTAGCGCTTCCCCGAATCTATACCCCCTTGTTCAGCGATTAATATCAGAACAGTTATATCAAGTATCATGAACCTACCAATCTATCTACCTTGCATTTTCTGTGGAAGTCGAGTGACCATCATTCTGCTTTCCTGACACTGAAAAAAAAAGATACATTATGACGCCCATGACTAGATGTTGACTGATCATACCTGTAAAGAGGAACTGGACTATTGACAGGGCTACTGCATCGAGCCGTTTTCTGTGCTTCTTTCTGATTTTCGAGAGACGATCATGCTCCCTGCCCGCCCCAGAGCTGTCACAATTTTCCGTAAGTGTTATAGATGAACGATTTTCAAATTGATAAACAATGAGCCTCGAGACACTTTACATTGAATCCACAGTGCAATCCAGAATTCCAACGCACTATTTTCATCAAGTGACATTCTCCCATTCGAGCGTCCACTCTCCCAAACGGGAATAAGAAGAATGAATAGATGAAAATCTGTCATCGCTAGGCAATCCGTAGATGTGACCCAGAGGCATGGGCCGAAGCAGAAGCGATGGTCGGTCGTGTACTAAAAGTTGTGGCGAGCGGCAAGCAAGCAAGGTAGCAAGGTAGTAAGGTGGAAGAGATTTGGAGGAAAGAATGAGCGGGGCAAAATGACATTTGTACCCTTTTGTAATCTCATCATAACCACATTTGTCAAACAATTATCCTGAGTTATGTGTTCTCTTGTCGTTTTAGTACAGAATTGAAAATATCCAAACCGAACTAAGCAATGTTCACGAGGCTTTCCTCAACCGAGAATTGATTCAATTAATTAAATCAGCCATTTTTAGTAGTAATATGCCTTTATTTAGTTGCCGTCCGTACCAGACTTAGGCGTGATTTGCTAGGTAGGCTCGTAGGTTCCGTGGACCTAGATCCTAAGGAAGCAGGTCCTTTGTACTTTTAATATATTCGTTGCTGGGAGAATGGGATACTGGGACATTGGGAGATTGAATTGGCCCTCCATCGACACCTGGGCTCACTGGCCTCGACTGGGTGCGGATGAAGGTAATTATCATGGTGTGATTTTGGGAGAAATATAGATGGAATTAATTTATTCTTAATTAAATCACATTCTCAACATCTCGAGTTGACCGTGCTAAAGAGCTACTAAACCTTGAAGGTCGTGCTAGTCTGTTGCCCTGTCACGTAAGATTTAGTTAGGGATATCCAGTTAACGACATGGGGCCCTGTCAAACTGCAGCCATCGGCGTGAACCCCAAATAAACCTCACGCTGTGGTTTGGTGGCTAACTAGTAGCGAGCAAGAAGGTACTTGTGTATTCGTGTGCCTGTTTACTTACTGATAGCGATTTTCGAATAAGAAAGCCCTGGGAATGTTCAATCAATGTACTGTATGGAGATATATACTAGCTAGGGAGTAGGCTCGTAGGTTCGGAGCTGACTTCGGACAATATAGAGAGAATCCCTAGTAGTTTCTCCTAACGCGTCAAAGCTAATTCTCCACTGATAATCGATCTTAATCATGGATACGCACATCATAGTCAACGGTTTATTTGCCCTTTTCCAATCATTTCACTCGGAAGAAAAGACGGAAAGGAAAGGAAAAAAACCGATCTCTTGATGAATCACAATACGGAAACTGAGTGGTAGCGAGGTGGATAAAGTTTAGATATCAGACGAATCATGCCGGTATGGACCGTAAAGTAGTCGTCACTGGCTCATGAACGCGCCAGCTAGAACTACCGGTAATCAACCTCAATAATAACTAGGTCAGTCCGTTGGACTGTAGCTACTACCTAGGTAGGCGAGGTAAGTTAGCTAATCACAAGAATCACGATTCATTTGGTCACAAGCTATCGATGGAAGTTCTTGAATATATTAGAGACGCCACGGCGTGCGTAGATTGTGTCGTGAAGCAAAGGAGAAGAAGAAGAAGAAGAAGAAGAAGAAAACAGGTAGTGAATGAGAGACACAACAATTAGTATTAGGCGAAGGTAGTCGAGGCGGTGGATGGAATGTGGAATGGATGGGATAGTACGTACCGTAAATTTGATGTGAGAATGAAGATAAACCAAACGACAGACTAAAATGATGATGGGAACCATTGCAATCAATTGTTATAAGAATCAACAAGCTTTTAATTAATGAACCAATCATGGTGACGCCGAGGAGCCGTAGCTACCGAATGATGGGGATTAACTAGAAGTTCACTAGAAGAACGCATGCGGCATGGCATGGCATGTCCAACCACCGAGGTCAGATCGTTAGAAAAAAGAAAAGACTTGGCGTGTACCATTCAAGGTAGGAGGTGGCAGATTGGTAGACTGGTGGACTGGTGGACTGGTAGTCTATTGGTAGTCTACTTCCAAAAGAATATCTAATCTCGTAAATCAACGAGATCTATGCTACCTCTTTTGATAACCAAAGATGTAACAAGAACAAGTACCTCTGTCGGTATTCCATATCTTCCAATATTTCTGTATCACAGGAGGATGATTTCAAATGGTCTACATCAAGTATCATTGGTGGAATCTTGTGGAATGTCAAGATAGCTTGGTCTGTTTGGGGGATAGGAGTTCACAGAACCATGCATCTCTCCTGCACGCAGCCGCCGTAGGGCAGATGAGGATCGTCGCCCCAAAAAGGATTTACGTATGTCGGGAATGACGATGTCGGTAGGCAAAAGGTGACATGAAGATATACCTACTTACGGGTTATCGAAATGTCGAAAGAGGAGATCGATAGGGAGATCAAATCAATTGGGAATAAATAAGAAATCAATCATCTTAACTGGGTAATGAACGTGCTCTGCTCTTCATTAATCTCTTAATGCATAATGTTCATCTGAAAATCTTTTTTCCATGTTGGCACTGGCAGATAGACATGATTCTTGGCGCTGGTGCTAAGTCCAAGTGTTGTTGCAGACAGGAAGCTAATAAGGTTATGAGGAGTCTAAGCGTTGTTTTGAGATTGCAACGAAGGACTAGGTCGGTAGATGGACGATGGGATTGAAGATACAAGATACAGGATACAGGATCTTGATGACATGGACCGTCGACGATGTAGATGGGATTGATGATAGCAGTAGATGTGAGATATTGAGGTTACTCCTGTCTATTAGTAGAAGATATTACCACGAGTACCGGTAGACATGGACAAAAGAATGGCTCGCTAAGTAATAAGTAATGGATAGATGAATCATGATAGATACCTACTTATTGTTAGGTATCAATGGTCGATTGTATCATCGTCACATCCAACTCACTCAAATCATCAAATCTTAGAGCAATCGATTTTCAAAGTCACTCTTGGCTACTGTATCACGGTAAGATCCGAGGAAAATAGGGAAAACAGGAAATTATTACAAGTTGCCGGTATGATTATTGAATTTTCTTTCCGAATGGTCTGATATCCACATCGATACACTAATAATGTATATCTCCGTAGCTTCATTTTCTACCCTCGCAGCAGGGCCTCGCAGCAGGGGATTGACTTACAGGCTCGACTCAACTGGGCAACAGAGAATGGACGGGGATGATGGATGATGGATGGATGATTGAGTGGATGAGTGAGTGGGTGAGTGGATGAGTGGATGAGTGTTCCGCTCAGAGGTAAACAATTCCCGATAAGATTTGCGACATGTGATGGTAAAAAGCAAATGCAAAAGTCATTCCTCATTGAGATCAGATCAGATCAGATCAGATCAGATCAGAGAAGATCAGATCAGAGAAGAGAGAGTAATGTTAATCCAACTTCCTATATGCTTTGATGTGTTGGCTGAAAATGTTAACACGAATACGGCATTGATGAACCAAGAAAGTAATATCCTAACAACACTGGCATCAATGCCATCCCCCAGCTCTAGGTGACCTCTCTCCCTACTTTCCTTCACTCCAAGGTCGCCCATCTACATCTACATCTCCGAGATGTCAGTTATCCCTCGGCATATCGTGCCTAATCAGTTAACCATAGTGCACGAGTCCACCATGAGAAAGCACCCATGTTCCCGGATGGGCAAATCTCTGGATATGAACAAGGATTGCGAAGCGCAACAGGTAATGAATAAAGATGTAGGATAAGGCGGATCAAATGGTAAGACGGTAGTCAAAACATCTCAAGTTAGGTATACTTGGCGATAGAGCACGAGAAGCGGGATGAGATGGAGCAGATGGAGTAGATGGAGTAGATGAAGTAGATGGAGTAGATGGAGTAGATGGAGTAGAACTTATAATTGAGCAATGAAGAATGATCGATGACGGCGAACCGGGTGAATGAATGAACTGGCATGGCAGTATTGCTCCTACGAGAACAACCTCGAGTTCTACGATTCCCTATTAGTTGTTCTATCAGCATCGGGTTATTTTCCTATGTCCTCCTCCTTGTTCTTACTCATCAAAATACGGATTAGACGTTCAATGCTACCCCTTGCCTTGCCTTGCCTTGCCTTGCCTTGCCCTGCCCTGCCTTCGCTGAGGACACGACTAATAACATCCAAGACCAAGATCGAGACCTTCAACGGGAAATTCAAATCAGAATGAGAGAGAGAAACCATGAGGGATGGAGTTTTAATCGACCATCCCTTTATTGTCAATCATCAATCCCTCGGTAGCAATCACAATCAAACATTACAATTTACAGTAGTCAAAATGGCTACATAGATATTAAAATGATTTGTAATTATCCATTTTTCGAATGCCAAAACCATCAGCAATTCATCCATTTTCTACCAGTTTTCCTTCCTGTCACTCACTCACTCACTCACTTCCGCCCCACCATCATTTCCTTAACTTTCTTCCCACCACCCAAATCCCGAATCCCAAACCCCAAATCCCAAATCCCAAATCGTATGGATATCTGTCTACTTTTCAATATACATCTTCCTCCTTTGTAACCCCAGTCTTCACCTTGATCCGTTTCTTTTCATCCATCGCCACATGGCATCAGACCTTTCTCGCCACCAGATATAATTTTTCCGTCATGTTATAACAATCCAATGAACCTTGGAAAAATGTTGTGGTGGGCAAAGGGTCAACAGCTACCTACCTAGTAATATCTAGTATCTACGACGTACATGCGGATGTGCCGCTTCCCCCAAATTCTCGTTAGCCGGTCTAGTCAATTTACTGTACTGCGAACGGGGACTACTCGAATTACACAACTATTGATTGTATTTATTGTATTTACTGTCCATTGTCTATTGTCCATTGTCAATTGCCAACTGATATCCTATCTATCCATTGCCACTATTCCCAATCGTCCAGTTACTCTACTGATTACTACTCGGTAGAAAGCGTTACTCTACTCTTGTACAATAATCATTTTATATTGAATTGCTCTAAACTATGAAAGGAATCAAGCTAACCTTTCTTTTTTCTTTTTTTCTTTTTCTTCTCAATTTACAAGGATTTTTCTCAAGTCAGGACCGGAATAAGATCACCTCCGCCAACCTACCTAGGTTATTCCCCTAGTCTATTCTAAAAACCGACACGACCCAAGCGAACACCTCCTCTATGTACTGCACGTCTCTTTTTTCCCTTTCCCTTCCCTTCCTTTCCTGAATCCTTGCTCCCTGTTCATACTCCCTGTTCGTTCACGTTGCGTTGCAGCCGAATGCATTCCACGAGGGAAAAAAGAAAAAAGAAAAAAGAGAGAGAAAGAGTAAAGAGAAACAGGCGCGCTAAGTACAATCGGTATAATCTCCAGTAAAGCTCTAAAGAGAATACCTCCTCCATACATATCCATACCTATATCCCATCCAAAATATACTTAGATACATACATACATACATACACACATTCATACATACACATCATACCCATACATATCAACATACAACCGAAGTTGTCCTACCTCCTACTCCCACGTCTAACTATCGTACAGTCATTACATTACACTACACTACTACACTACACACTACACATTATACACTATACACTATACACACTTATATACATACACATACCATACATACACTTACATATACTACACCAAAATCGGTCGTCGACTAATACATGTCTATCTGTGTAAATTCAACTACCTCTTCCTTCCTAACTCATTTATATCACTCACTCACTTGAACTTCTGGTTCATCTACTTACTCACTGGGACTTGATCTTTTTGATATTCCTTCCCCTCTATCCATTATTGACTTGAGCTTTTTAATTTGGGAGAGAGAGTGTGAGAGAGTGTGAGAAAGCTATTCCCAAAGTGTTACAACCACTCCCCGCCCCTCCTACCTCATACATCAATTCATCCGATTGTTCCAAAGTCCAAAATTCAAACACACCTTCAATACCCGCAATAATATACATCTTGACAAGCATCCAAGCTACCTGAAGTCAAATTAAACAAATCCGATCCACTTCATACAATCATTCAAGGTACACCAAACGAACCCTTCCTTGACCCTTGCCTGACTCCTCCGAACGCATAACTTGCATCTACCTGGAAAAATACTTATTATTCCCAAGATACGCCAACACTTCATCTTGATTTATATCTCCGTTGTCAATTTCACGGCCTTTACGAACCTAGTTCTTTGCCCTCAAGATTTCACCCCCACCACGATTTATCACAAGCTCATACTTTTCCCCGAATATCATCCCCAGATTCAAGAATTTTACCTTTGTACCTTCCCTCGGAATCCTCCCCAAGCTTTTTCAACATTTTCCCACGGAAGTTGCACATCACCACAGATTGTTCGGTGCATGCTGCAGCTCACCGTCCACGTCAGATAGTCACGAACATTTCGCATCTGCAGTATTACCTCAGTATATGTCTCGTCCTTCTTGTCTCAGTCTGCTTCGGAAGTAGCGCAAACCAAACCATCTTACCAATTTTCAAGAACAGCGGCTCTCGTTATTCTTCCGACAACGCTCTTCGTGCATAATTCGGGACTGGAAGCTCTAGAGTCCCATTTAAACTTCTTGAATTCAGGTCTTGTTTGAAGTTCTGACATCGTTTTCGGCCAGGTTAGTTCCAGCCAATGTTGAGTATCCAGGAAGCAATATACTAAATGAAGCTATAGCATTGTCAAACAGATAGGAAATCGAACTTGTATATCCCCTTGATTTTGAAAAGGGCATCCCGCTTGGGAAATAACCCGGCGCATCTTATATATACCTTTAAGAAGGCATTGTGCTGTCATCAAAACAGCGTTGACCTTCTTGAGGATTTTGCAACCCCACTAGGACACGATCATTTCCATGCAATCTCCAACGAACCAAGTCGATCATTCAATTGTCCCGCTAGGTGAACGGCGAGGAAAATCGGACCTGGCTCGCTTTTCTCTTGACTTGAGTTGGGCCAGAGTGGTACCCGACGGAGCTCAGTCTTGGGCATATCCCTCTCCGCCCATGTCAGGGTCTCCTCCACTTCCCGGTAGGCACAACCTGGATTCCAGCGATCGCGGTCATGGAAGCTATGGGTCAACGGGAAATGTCTTCCGAGATGGACGCGTTTCTCAACAAGAACACTTCAATCAGATGAGAGGTGGTGTACCTTTGAGGAATTACCAGCCGGAACCTCAGCTCTCATATCCGCAATATCAAATGGAAGACATGTCGGCACAATACCAATATCAGCAACCTCGGCCGCAGATGGCACCCCATCAACACCCTCATGCGCTATATGCCGCTCAGCAGGTTGCGCCATATCCGGCATTGGAACGACAATCAATTGGGGAAGCCCCTGGCTACACTTCCCCAAAGTCACAGAGAAAAACTAAAGGGCATGTGGCATCTGCTTGTGTACCTTGCAAAAGGGCCCATCTTAGGTAAGTGGTCTTGGACCCTTTTTGTGCCTTGTGCTAACTTGATCTAGATGTGACGGTACGTTTCTAAAAAATTTCTAGTTTGGGCGCATGTTATTTTTCCCTTCAAGATATTCAACTACACATTAAACCTCATTGTACCTTCATTCACTACCCCAAGGCACTCTTAATAAGATTCAATGGCAAAAGATTGTCCTCGGTGTGATTGACGGGAACAACTTCATTACATTCTCAAGCGAGAATACCAATAATTATGAAAACATAATTTGTCAGGCAAATGATTTCATCTTGAGCCTAGGATACTTAAATCTTCGTCAAGGCAATGTATTTGTCTAGTAACATGGTCCAGTAGCTTAATACTACTATTAGTGGCAGCTCCAACGGTTCGATCGGTGGTTTAAATTGCCGTGTTCGGCACTAAGGGGGCGGGCTAACAAGTGCAGAACTGAAAGTTGGATCAAGTGACGACCATCTCTTCGGCTTTCGAATCAAACACGCATAAGAGTCCAATAATTGGGCGTGACGCGCTGAGTGTTGAGGAATCCTTCATGTTTACCATGGAATGTTCCCGATCCTAACCTATCCATGTATGTTGCAGCATGTACTAGGCAGGGTGTCGTACAACACGAGGTGCTCTTGTACTAGGCTTGGCTAAACACTCAACCAAAGCTCTGGGACAATGATGACCCATGAATATGAATCTTCCAAATACGTACCAAGCGGTCCAATTCCGCATAGAAATTCCTTCAAACTTCACGAACAATCCTAAGCTTCACAACATGATCCTTGTTATTGCGCAACCTGTTGGGGTTCAACTCAGGATACTCGAATACTAATCTCATTCTACTTTTAGCTCAACGGCCATGTTCGAGATGTCTAAGCAATGGGAAGGAGGATACGTGTGTGGATGTTCAACACAAAAAAAGGGGGCGTCCAAGGCTGAGAGATGAGCGCGAGCCTCGATACGAAGGAGCAGGATCGAATTATCCACCGCCGGCAGATACTATGAGAAGACCAATGCCCATGTTCTCTACTGGCGACGTTTCGATTTCGACTCCATATTCTGATGCTCAGCGGAACAGTGGATATAGAGTTCTCAAATCGCAAGGAGGAAATCCAATGAACCACTCGATGGTTCCCACACCAATAAATACCAACGTTTACGGGGAAGGGATGCCGACAAATCAGCGTATAGTACCTTATGAACCCGCATGTGCATTTCTCACCATGGAAATGCAAATCGCCAAAACAACGCAGGCTTTTTCGGGGGTAGTCGGTGCACACTCAGTCGTAGGGAGAAAGTTACATGACATTGTGAGTGTTAGCGATCGAGATAAGATTTTCCGATTACAGAGCGGATTCGAAGATGAGCGACGAAGTCGAGATCCAAGTTATCTCCCTCCCATATTTTCGAAAGAGGAGGAAGATAGGGTGATTCAGTCCTTGACATTTGCACCCAACGAGATGCAGCAATTGAGAACCGATCGACCGGAAGTCTTTACGTTCCAGACACCAGACGGTCAGCAGAGGGGCTTTCACGTGCAACTGGGCCTCGCAAAAAAGGATTCGATTTACTTTGTGCTTCTGGTGGTCCATATCCCAACCACGCCGCAATCATTCCAACAAGCATCTTCGCCGTATTCGAGAGATTCCTTATCTCGTGACTCCACTTATGCATACCAAACCCCGAGCCAATTATCCTATGCTTCTCAAACCCCAGGAACCTCGCCGTTCATGTCGAATCCTCCTTTTGGGAGCGACATGTTAGCATATCGAAATCCGGGGCCTCCAGCGCAAACGGTCGCCATGCCAAATAATAATTCTTCATATGGACAACCCCCAACCAGAGCGCCGGAATATTCCCGCGCGCAAATGAATTACCCGCAAGCGCCCATGGGTGATATGTTATCAGGCCAAGTGCAACCTCAAGCACAACCACCACAACAAGCACAAGCACAGGCGCCCTCACAGCCCCAAACTCAGACTCAAACTCAACGAGCCTCAGATCTGCAACTCCCGCCCATACGTGGCCAGGCACCTCCAATGGATGTCAGGGGACAGGGGGATCGTAGTAGTCGGGTGGATATCGGTGGACTCCTGCAAAATCCGGATCCCTCTCGAAGGAGGAAATAAATTCCATACAGGCGGGCGGGCTGCCAGGCGCCATTTAATTATTAATTCTTGAACACCATGTGCACATCTCTCTATCTCTATCTCGCTCCCTCTCTCGCTTTCCAATCTTGTTGTGATTTTCAAGGAACGAAAATTTAATATCTCATTCTTGGCGGATTGGATTGGATTCGGATCGGGTTTGGATTGGATTAAATGCGATCGGATGGATGGGTGCATGGATAGGTTCAAATGTAGGGTTTGGAACGAACGGTCGGGAATTTACCGCTTGGATTCTACCTCTCAAATAGGCAGGCAGGCGGACATGCATTTAAAAACTTACAAGATGGGAGTTGACAGGGGGACCAGGGAATTCTTTTTGAGGTGTTTCATCCTTCGTGTCGTTATTATTCATCTTTTGATTCTTGTATTATATCTTTTAATGTATGCATGTATGCCGAGCCAAGTCAAATCGAGCCAATTTTATGTTATGTTATGTTGTTGCGTTGTGTTGTGTTATTCTCATCCTCCTCTTTCGTTGTATCCTCTGTCTGGTCTGGTCTTGTGGTGGGAAAATTACAAGCGCATATTTATATATGCTTGTGTACATGCATACATATTTATCTGTTTGCTTGTTTGTTTGTTGTACATTGTATATTGTCATTATTATCATTATCCATTATCCATTTATCTTGAGCGGGGTTTTTTCGATGTTTCTGTGCGATGTTTTTGGAGGGCCTTTGGGGGGGTGAAAGCGAATCGATTCGCAAGGACTATCATAGAGGATGACTTGTCCATTGTATACCTAGGTAGCGGACTGTGGGTGACTCTTCTTTTCGATCTTTCGATCTCCGTCTTTGCGAGGATCATGATACAACCCCGGCGTTTGTCTGGTTGGGTTTGGCTAGATTGTTACGTGTATGTGTATGTGGATCTTTTATGGTGTGCGGATAGGGAGGTTCTTGCGGAAGAATAGATAGTAAGAGAGAAGCTTGTGTGATATTTCTTTATTTTCTCGTTTGCATGTTGAGTGATTGGGTTTTTGCAATTCGAGATTTGATTTTAGATGGATGAGAGAATGGGAGAAGGCGGGATTTGGGTATGGGCTTGGAATTTGGCAGGATTGGAATTGGGTATGGAAATGGGTATTGGGCACTGGGTATAATAAGTATTGGGAATGGGAATGGGATTTGAGTTGAATTGTGGTGGATGAATGGATGGAGGGGTAGGGAAGGAGGAGGTGATTAAGAATAAGCATTAGATTGAGATTGAGATAGATGATGATGAGAATGATAATTGATAGTGAAGATGCTGCAGATAATAGGGAAATTTGAAGATTTTTATATGTTCTAAGATTCCGAGTTTCTAAACTTCTGGGGAGATGAGATGAGAGAGGAGATATGCTTTGATGAGGATTTATATGGTTGGTGTTGTGGTTTTGCATGGTGTGATCTGATATGATATGACATGGTATGATGTGATATTCACGCAATCCTATACTTTAAGCGAAGAGGGAATATGAAATTGAGATGAGAGGTTGGGTTTTAGGTTAAAAATTTCTATGGTTATGGCTGTAATTTTCCTGATGATTGTGCTTGTCCTTAGATGGTGGATGAGGATTAGAGAGAAAAGGGGGTTGAGGTGATGGGTGGGTATGATAAGTACATAGTGAGATTGGATGTATGAGTATTGGGGAAGATATAAGGGGACTATGCATCATTCTTGCTGAATGCATGAAGGGTGGTTAAGGAAGATTCGACAAGGGTGTGGCGGTTGGTTGAGTGTGCTTTACTTGATGAAGGGTTGGGTTTTTGTTGGGATGGTGGTCTGATCTATTGGTCGAAGTCTTCAACTACTCATGTAGTGTCCCTAGAGTGACAAGAGTATCTACAGGTCGGATATTGAGAAGTGCTTCGGGTAGATGCTAAGATATCATAGACGACGTGCTAATCTGTCGTAGTAGAGGTTCAGTCAGCACGTCAATGAATGCTGCCATTTTCCGTGCGAATAGATAACTCCAAGGATTTCCTGTAAAGATCACGAGGGGTTTTGTCACTAGAAATGGTTCTTATCATTTTCTGTTGTTGTCCATCGCTAGGTGCAATTTTAAGACTAAACCTTCGATCTTATCTCATCCTCAGACCACACAGTGATTATATAATTTTTTTTGGTCTTGATTTCGAGGCAGGGGTCTTATAAAGGATTATCACTGTAGAGTCTAAAACAATTTGATTCCGGTTTTAGTATAAATAGTAACATTTTAGTTTTTTCTGATTTTTTCAATATTATTATTAAATCATATAATTATTGTATTATTTTATTGCAGATTTATTATATAGATCTGATTTTTCTTACTATTTTGATATAATTTTTATTATTATAATTTTATTCTATTATATATAAATATAATATTGAAATTTAAAAATACTATTTTGAAATAATAATATTTCAATAAATTAAGTACTCATTCTTTTCGAAATCCATTACTATTATTATTCTAATTAAATATATATATATTCTAGAGATCTTATTATTCATTTCATTCTTTTTATATAAACAGAATCTTAAATAATAAAGGTTGTTATTGATTTTCAAAAGATTAAGTATTTCTAAGCCTGAAAATCCACCTATTTTAAAACTATATGCCTTAAACTTAAAGCATTTTGGAGTTCAAATTGAAAAGTAATTCAATTACTATTGACGATATAATTTCAATGTTATTGATATTATTAAGAAAGTTATTAGTATATTTAATTCAATAAAGCAATTCAATTGATATTATTTTTATTATTAATAAAGATATTTTGAAATAGTTAAAAATAATTTAGTTGATTTGAAAAAAAAAATTTTCAATTGAATTATACAATAATTACAATTTCAATCAATTCGATGCAGATTTAGATAATAATATCAATTGAGCTTTTTCAAATGCTCTAATTAGTTTTTCAATAAATAGTAATTGAAAAAGTGAAGTATATTATTGAAATGCTTTTATCAAATAGATTTGATTCTTTATTAAAAATACAATCAAATATTCTTAGATTTTTGAAGAGATAAATGTCCCTTTCGATCTCTAATTGATTCTAATTAATCGAAAAAAACTTGTGTCAAGGTATGGGTAAAGACTTATATTATATCATAAGGATTCTAAGTGCTATGAAAGGTTGAGGCCCTATTATAGGAAGTAGGGTACATTAAGGGTATATTAAGAATTTATATCTAAGGTATAAAGGCAATGTAGTTGGCGTTGTAATAATACCCTTCTCTTAGAGTTTATTTATTCCAAGCAAGTTAAGGTATAGATAATTTTGTTAAAAAATGATAAAGTTATAGGGAATCGATTCAATATTGATTAAATAAAAATCCAAAACCCTTTGAAATAATACTAAAATAATCTAATTTTTATTATAAAATTAAAGCGAATTGTTTTTAAGATAATAATCAATTGATAAATTTTCTTTGGTTTATTTAGTTCTTATTTAAAAATTATTTTTAGTATAATAATATTTGAGGTAGCAGGCTTTTTGAATTCAATTTATATAAGCGGGTCTGGTTTGTTTAAATGTATTAAATGAAATATAATAATTATTTTCTTTTAATCTCAAAAGTTTTCAATTGATTGTTATAATAATGGGTGATGCTTTTATTTGATATAATAATAGAAACTATATTTGTTATAATAATCAAAAATCTCCTTAAATTTCTATTGTTCGATCTTTTTGTATATTTTGTTATCTTTTTTAAAAATTTGATTTTGATTTTTATATGATTTAATAATATTGATAATATCTTAGCTTAATAATCCTGGCAAATAATAGAACAATCGAAATAGTAAGTTATAGAATATTAGAAAAATCTTGAAATTAGCTGGAAATTATAATAAATAAATCTATTTATAAATTTTAAAAACTTTGTAAGAATTATTCTATTTATTATTATCTTTTTTTATTAAATAATTGATTTTTATATTTTTTATATTAATTTATATTTTATTATTTTTTTTGTAAAAAGAAATATTAATTTGGATTTTGTTAATATAGTTTTTATATTTTTGAATTGATTGGATTGTAAATGCTTTAAGCTTAATTAAAATAAGATTAAATCTATTTGTAATCTTATTGGTTTTAAAAAACTCTTGTTTTTTTTAGTATAATAGATTTAATAAAATTAATATAAATAATTCAATTTCAAGGTATAGGTAATAATTATAATTAGTGAAGAATGGGGATACACTAGTGGTTTCTGATATAGTATTGTTCAATATAAATTTTGTAAATAAAAGTTAATTGGGCTAATTATTTTAATAAAAGTTTATAAAGGTGTAAAGATATTATTTTATTATAATATTAATTCTTTTTGTTTAATTATTAGATTTAGGATGAAATAAGGAAGATTATTTCAAAGTGATTGATAAATATTTGGATAGATATTTTTAGAATTTAGAAATAAATTAGAAGTTTTTATTGAATATAATATTATTGGGAATATTATATAGATAATATATCTTTTCGATAAATCGATTTATGAGCTTTTTTATAAATAGTTTTATTATTAGTATAAAGTGTTGTATTTTGGTTAGATGATAAATAATTGTAATAATATATTAATATTTCTTTTTATAATGTTTATTAATTAATAATGATGTGATATAGTTGATAAAGATATTTGATTAAGAATAGAATGGTATTGGTAAGAGTTCAAGGAATTTAGGTGTAATGAGGTGAAAAGTTTTAATGTAAAAATAGAATTGGTAAGTTTATATAAATATTTCGATTTTTTTAGATATATTAAATTATTAATATATATAAAAGATAAGATTGATAGTTTTAATATAATTTGAATATTTGGTTAATTTAATTGAATATATGTGGTATATGATTTATATATGAAGTTTGATAGAGGGAAAAATAAAAAGGTGATTATAATAGAAGATTTTATTATTAATTAATTTATAATCTTATAAGGTTATCTAAAAATTCTTTTGAATATTTAGTAATTAATAGTAAACAAAAGGGTTTTGAAGTGTTGTATATATAATTGTAATTAATTTGAATAATTTATATATTTTATTAATAAAATTGTTAATTGGTTTATTAATATTAAGAATAATTATATTTATTGGGGTTATAATTAGGTTTAAATTATTGTTTATTTATTAAATAATATTCTTAAATATAATAGTATTAAATATTTATTTTAAAAGAATTGTTTGTAAGTGGTTTTTGATTTAGTTATTATTAAAATTGGTATATATTAAGTAATTTTTAGTTTTGTAATTTAAAATGTTAGAATAAATAATTTTATAATTAAATTGATATATAATATGGAAATTGAATTTTGATAAGAATTTAGTTTATTTAATTTATTATTAATTCAATATTTTTGTTGATATAAAGTATTCAAAGTTTTTATAATCAATAATGATTTCGAATGGTTTTTGAATATTATATAATTCTGATTTTTATTTTTTTAATGATTTTATAATTGTTAAAAGTTTTTTATTATAGATTTTATAATTGTATTTAGTAATATTATATTTTAATGAGAAGTATATTATAGGGTATAGATTTTTATTATTATTATATTACAAAAGGATATTATTTGTGATTTAATTGGAAGTATTAGTTTTGATTATTATATAATAATAATAATTAAATATAATAAGAATTGAAATAAAAAAGAAAATATTTTTTAGTATTGTAAAAGCATTTTTTTATTTAAAATCTTAATTTTATATTTTCTTTTTTTTTTAAAAAGTGATTGAGGGATTTTATAATTTTGGAAAAATTGTAAATAAAATGTTAATAAAAATTAACAAATTTAAGGAAATACTAGAGGTTTTTGAGTTTAATTAATAATTTCTAATTGAATATAATATCGATTTTCTCTAAATTTATTTTTATATTTTCTAAAATAATAATTAAATTAAAATATTTGATTCTTTTTATTTCAAACTTGTATTTATTAATATCAATTTGTAATCTAATATCGATTAATTATTAAATAATCTTGTAAATATATCCTTTATAATTTGTAATATTTTTGGAATAAATCAAAATATTATTTAAATATATTGTATAAGTTTTATTTAGAAGATTGAAGAGAATATAATTGATATAATTTTAAAACAAGGTTGATATATTGTAGAATTTGAAAAGTATTATTAATAATTCGAATAAATTAAAACAAATAATAAAAATAGTTTTCTATTTATAATTTTCTATAATTTATAATTTATTGAAAATAATAATAATATTAAATTTAATATAGATTTTAGTATAATATAAAATATCGAGGGTTTCTTTAATTAATAGTAAAGAGTATCAATTTTTGATAATAATATTATTTAGATTCTGATAATTTTGATAAATTCAAATGCTTTTTTTTTGATTTAATAATTAAAAGAAATAGAGTAATCGATTAGAAACAAGATTTCTAAATAAATCTTTTATTTAGATTGTTATTAAGTTATTTGCAAACAATTTGAAATTTAGTTAAGAATATTGAATGGCTTTTGTTATATAATGATTTTTTGTTTAATATAATCTTAATTTTGTAATTCTATAAATGTTGTAATAAAAGTTTATTAATAAAAAAGAATAGGAATTTTGAATATAGATTATAAAGCTAGAGAAATAGTTTATTTTAAATCTTTAATATAGAAGGAATAGATTAATTTATTTTTTCTATAAATTTATTGATATTATTATTTATTAAATTTTGATATAATTGAATAAAATTCTTGATTATTATATAGTGTAAATTGTAAACCTTATTTAATTTATTTTAGAATATTTTTATAATATAAATATTATTGTTTTTACAAAATTATATAAAATTATTAATTATAAAAAACTTTATATTTTATATTTCGAAATAAATATTTTATATAGTATTAAGTAATTTGCTTAAGAGATTTAATAATGATAATAATAATAAAGATAAAATGTTTTGATTTTATAATAGTTTTTTATATTTTCTGAAATTAATAATAAATCGAATTAAAGCTAATTTCAAAAATAAATAATTAAGGATTATTTTAGTTTGAATATTTGCTTTATTATTGATATAATAAATATAATAGAGGTTTTTGTTTTCATTGTTTTTAAGATTGATAATATTAAGATTTTTTTAGATATCCAAAGCCTTGATAGATTTGAGAATTGCTAATTAATTTCGGGGTAATAAAGATTTAATTTCAAAGCTTTTATTAATAATATCTTTTATAAAAGCTAATCTCAGAATAAGCTTTTATAGGGATAATTTAGGATTAATTATAATTTTATTATTTTTTAATAAAATTATTTTATAATTATCAAATATATCGAAAACAATAATTGCTATAATATTAATAGAATAATAATATCTTAAATAATATATAAATATAAATTTAAGTGTTATTACTAATTAATCGATAATAGGGTTATAATATTGAAGTCAGAAAAGACTGAGGATTAATAGATCTATAATTGATAGGATAATAATATAAAACAAATCAATCTCCTAGTGATTATTAATTCATATATCCAGAAATATATATCAAAAAAGAATATTGAAAGGCTTCTTATTAATTAGAAATAAATAATAAATATAAAGAAAAAGGTATATAAATATTTAAAGTTTGAAAATAATTTCTTTATTAATAAAGTCATAGCCTACAACTCTATTATCTATAAAACTAATAAATAGAATGATTATATTAAATATAAAGAAAATTTTTATTGAAATTTTAAGAAATTTGTTATTTATTATTCTAAGATATAAAGAATCCCTAAACATAATTAATCTTTTAATTTATAAAAATAAATTTTCTATAGAGAATTTTGATTTGCAATTATAAACCAAAATTAATTTTTTAATATATCGAACTAGAAAATAAAGCTTTTATTTTTTTTTAAATAAACAAATCCTTCAATATACTCTTTCAAATTAAACTTTTAAATAAAACTAAAAGAAATTGATGAAATATAATATAATAATATAATTAGAAAACAATTAATGGATGAAAAACAATTAATAAATAAGAACAGGTTTTGATATAAAGAATTAATAATATTATAATAAAATCTAGAGCTCTAATATTGATTAACTGTAGAGGAATAATTAATATAAAGATTATATCCTATATTAGTATTGATATTATACTTTATATTATTGATTTGTTTTTTATTATAATTGTTTTTAATATAATCTAATTTTTTACAATAAAAACAAAGATTAAAATTAAAATATTACTCTCGAGTATAACAGAGTAGGGAGTATTGATCTTATCGAATAATATTTAGTTATATAAAATCACTAAATAATTTTGATATAAAAAAAACTATAATTAAAATTAACTTTCTATTGTAATATTTCAATTGATTATAATTGAAATTAATACCCTAACTTTTTTATTAATTATCAAAATAAGTTTTTTTTTTTAAATTATTATAAACATTTTATTATTAAATTATTTATATATTAATATCAATAATAAAGAATTTATTAAAGCAATTAATTAAAATATCAATCAATTTTTATAAAACCTTGAGTTTGAAGTTAACGATTTATTATTCAATAGTTTTTCTATATTTGATAACAAATTATTTAAATTTAATAATGAAATTACTAAATGAAATCTTCTTTATCTTATATTTATTGTAATTTATAAAAACCTTTTATAAAAAATCAAAGATTTGATATTATTTATTCAATTTATCTCAAATACTTATTATAATATATTATTTAAAAAACCAAAAATCAAAGTTATATAAATTATTTATAATCATATCGAAATATATTTGATTGTTTGTATAAACCAAATCAAAAAATAAATTGGCAAGGAATATAATCTATTGAAATTCTAACTTGTTTTTGTAATCTATAATTAAATAATAATTGATTATATTACAAAACATTATATACTAATTCTAATGTTTTACAATATTTTATTTATTATTATTAAACTTTTTAGAAAAAGTAAAATATCTTTAACAAAATAAAACTCCTAAGTTATTACAAACAGCAATTTTTAATATCTCAATTATATCTTGCAATTCGATAATCCATAATTAAACTTTATTAATTTGAATATATATTACAACAATTTATTCTTATAATAAAGTTATAATCGTTTCGATTGAAATAAATATAATTTAAATAATTGCGAAATATATAATATTCGAATTATAAAATAAATCTGTAAATAAAGAAATATTAGCTTTAATAAAATTAATAATGTAATTCAAAAAAAGGAATTGTAGAAGTAAACTAGATACAGCTATTTAATTAACCATTTCTAAAATACTTTTATAATTATAAAATATCCTTGTAGAATTCTTAATAGTAGATTAATATAAATATATTTTAATATAATCGAATAACTTTACTAAAAAATAACAAAATTATTTACAATAAATCAATAATAGATTTAATCAATATAATCGAATTATAACTTCAATAAAATTAGAATAATTAAAGTAATTGGAATACAATTTAAATAAATATTTTTAAAATGAAATTATAATAACTTCTAAATAAATAATATAAATTGTTAAAATATAAGTAAAAACTTATATTATATTATAAGGATTCTAAATGCTATAAAAGGTTGAGGCCCTATTATAGGAAGTAGGGCATGCTAAGGGCATGCTAAGGGTTCGTGCCTAAGGCACGAAGGCAATGTAGTTGGCGCCGTGACAACTTGATCATTAATAAGCCACAACATTACCAAAAAGATCAAGATATTATTTAGAATTCAATGAAATATATTTTATTGATGAAGAGAATTTAAAAGTGAGATAACTTCGATTATATAATAATTATATGTTCAAAAGTCAAATGATTCCCAATCATGTGATCTAATCGAGGATAGCACCAGCGAGGGGGACAGAGGCTATTCGCAGGAGGAAAAACGGACGGAATTCGACCATTTCTACGACATGTTTTACAATTCAATTGTTTCCGTTCAAAATTATACAAAATTAAATCTCGGAATACTATCTAAATGATAAGAAGCTTCTATTTCTTTTCACTTTTTTGAATTTATATAAATCATTTGTGAATGATTTTCTATCTAATTGAATTAAAAGATTCGATAGAGATTCAAATTATCAATTTCCGCCTGTTTTTTTCGCCTGCGAATTGAGAGGGATACACAAAGCGCGCCCAACCGCCCCCGAGCCCTCCGAGTTTCAGGCTCTGTGTGCACTGCACACGTCATGTATTTGCTATATGGGATAGTCTCTTATTCCGATTGCTAGCATATCATGGAATATAGCCTAAATACCATATTTCGTTATCACACACACGCAACCTGGTCAGCTGCGAGGAAATTTCACGTGCTGCTGACGACGCCGCGCTTACGAGTAAGCAACTCTACCTTTAAGATCACTCTACCAGCCTCTCGCCCCATGACCATCCATGAGAACAGTCTTATGTTGATATTTGCTCTTCAATATCATCTGCTATGTCTTCCTACCCATATTCATTGCTGCCTGCAGACGGTGAGAACATTCGCCTGCTTCGGTTATTACCAAGTGAAGATGAGGCTGCACCTTTACGTTGCGAGCTTCAAAACTATTCTCTACGAAGATCAACTTCACGAACCCACTTGTATGAGGCGCTATCTTATGTATGGGGTGATCTAAACAACTCTCTGCTTATTTCTGTAGACAAGAAGCAGTTTCAAGTTACCGTGAACCTATATGCCGCGCTACTACATCTTCGAGATCACTCTTTCGAACGAATCATATGGATCGATGCTATCTGTATTGATCAAAATAACAATGGGGAACGGACACAACAAGTTCAGCTTATGGCAAAGATCTATAGTAGCGCAAATCGTGTAATAGTTTGGCTTGGAGAGGAAATAGAAGAGGTGAAGGGTGCGCTCGAGGGCATACAGCTTGCTGTTGATGAGGAGTATACAGAGAATTCGGAGATTCGGAGAGAAATGTTAAAGCCGAAAAAGTTAATAAAACTGCTTCATAATCCATGGTTTCAACGTATCTGGGTAAGAAACATATCTTCGCCATAATTGCTAGAAGATATTGATATAATCACTTCAGGTGCTTCAGGAGGTTGCCGCAGCTCGACATATCATAATCATGTGTGGATCTAAAACTATTGACGGATATGCATTCTGTATGGGAGTGAAATTCCTAGAGCTCCCCTATAAGCATTTTCCGGGGCTGCAGACTCTTCCTTCAGTTGTTGACATAATAGAGCGGGCTGGTCTCCGAGCCAAACTCAGAGCAAATCTGCCGGAAAGGTTCTCGTTAGAGATTCGATCTTTAGCTGAATTGATAGATATGTTCCATACTCGCCAAGCCACTGATCGTCGCGACAAGGTTTATGCTTTACTTGGTATGTGCTCTGACGACCCTGAAAAGGCTGGCTTGCAGCCCAATTACGAGATTTCCTGGGAAGATATATTCCAGCAAGTTGTCCAATTCATACTCGGTAAATATGTATCCGTGAAGACTTCTAGCGAGAGAGTGGTGATACAATGCAAAGGCGTCATCTTGGGCCGGGTATCCTCGGTAAAAAGGGACGATAGACAGCATGTGACTATCGACGTTGGACGTATGGTTCGGGGCTTTGGCGATACGTTAGAATGGACCGTTCAGGCGTCGGCAAATCCCATCCGAACGCGGGATATCATCTGCCTTCTATATGGAGCTTCAAAGCCATCGATAATCAGGCTATGTAAGGATCACTTTGCCGTTGTCGTGATCGCAGCAACTCCTTTAAATAAGGTAAATCCACCTGCTTTTTACGGGACAAGTCCTGTTGATTGGCCCCAAGTTTCCCAATCAAAGATAAGATTAGTGCGGAATTTGTTGCTTGTGTGGGACTGGGGGAATTCCTACAGAAATTCCCAAGATAAAAGAGAACATAAGACCTTAACAAAGACGTTTAGTCAAGCGTCAATGTTTTCAAAAGCAGAGAGGGTAGGATATTTAGAGAAAGCGACTAGATTGTGGAACGATATAGCGATATTGGATGATTTGAAGGAATACAAAGAAGCAGATGAGAGGCTCATAGCAGCACAAGATGAGTACTATTTGGCAGTAGTTGGTAAAACGCCGTCTTCTCACGAGCCGGAGAATGAATACTGTCGGACAATACTGGCATTCGCTGCTGCGAAAGGTCACGAAGATATAGTCAAGCTGCTGCTTGACACAATTTATCCAGATATAGAAGATGGACGGCGTGGTTATACCCCGCTATTGCTTGCTCTTCAGAATAGACATGAAGCTATTGTGAAATTGTTAGTCGCTACTGGCCAGCCTGACACTGAACTGGTGGATGATTTGCACAGGTCGCTACTATCGCGGGCGTCTGCGGACGGGAACGAGGCTACTGTGGAGCTACTACTCGCGACTGAGCAGGTTGAAATTAATTCGAAAGACAGCTCGCATCGAACGCCATTGTCTCGGGCTGCTATGAATGGGCACGAGGCTGTTGTGACATTATTACTAGCTACTGGCCAGGCTGAAGTTGATTGTAAGGATGATTTTGGTTCGACGCCACTAGCATCTGCCGCTGAGCATGGGCATGAGGCTATTGTGAAGCTATTACTTGCTACTGACCAGGTTCAAGCTGACTCGAAAGACAATTACCGTGAAACGCCATTGTATCGGGCTGCCAAGAATGGCCACGAAGCTGTTGTGAAGCTATTACTCGCCACTGGCAAGGTTGAAGTTGATTGTAGGAACCTAAACGATCAGTCACCAATATGGTGGGCTGCTAAGAAGGGACACAAAGCTGTTGTGAAGCTATTACTCGCCACTGGCCAGGTCAAAGCTAGCTCGAATACCAGGTACGATTGGAGATAAGTATCACGGGCTACTATAAACTGGCGCGAGGCCGTCCCTAGGCTTGGAAGACGAGGAAGAATAGTCTAGCTTTCGTCGACCCTCCGATGCTGACATAAGAAATACCTCCGTCGGAGGATTTGATCAGGCATTTCTTAAATATACTACATTATACTACATTTTCATTTTAATGTTGAATTTTGTTTGAATATCAATCTATCAATAACAACAAAAATAACTTAGCAAACATCATATGAAATTAAACCTATTAGCTCGAGTAGAATATAAGTAATATAGAATCTAAATGTAGAATCTAGTCGTCGATATATATTCAGTCTAATAAGCTAGCGAAGTACGAAGAGAATAGCTCTTATATAAGGACTATTAAAAGATCTAGTCTTTGCTTTCGCTTAAAATGAACTATTGAGGCCTTTAACTTAAGTCTACATTTATATAAAACTCCTATTAATTCTCTCTTGGAATCATAAAGAACTATTACTTTAATTTAATTCTTATAAAAAATTATAAATCAATTAATAAATTAATTTTAATATTATAACAGTGAATGAAGTATTAGTTTTTAATTTCCTTTTAGTATATTATTTTTAATGATAAAAACCTTATACAGTATGATTTCATGTATTCATATCTCAAATATCTCAAATATAACTAATATAGTCTTAAATAGTATTTTTTATATTCGAGTCTTATTTTTATTAAATATATTAATACTTTAGTCTCGATTTGAAATTTTAATATTCTAGTCTTGATTTTTTGTTTTCATATTAGAAAATCTATTTTTTTTGAACTTCTTTTTTTTATAGAAAAAGTTGAAAAAGTTAAAAAAAATTAAAAGATTAAAAGATTAAAAGAACTTCATTCGAGAAACTCGAATCCATTTCTAATTTTCAGAACTAAGATATCATTACTTTAAAAAGAAATTAATCTGAACTAGTACGTACTAGACCTCAAATAGAACTTTTAATATTTAGAGTATCAATATAGAGAATAGAGCTATATGAGGTTATTATCGTATTTTTAATAATCTCCAATGATATTTTATGAAATTTAAACCTTATATTATATATAAAAGAGTAGAAAATAGTAGTCTCAAAGAGTATCTAGTTCTTTATACATATTATTCTCGGGACAGATGTCATTCAACCACACTAGCGCAAGCGCTAGTGAGTATAGATATATCGTAGCTTCAGCTTTTAGAACCTCAAGTAATATTATAATAGTATAAACCATAGTACTATATTATCTTTATCATCCTCATGATGATATTAATAATTATATAAGAGTTATTATAAATATAGTATCTATTTGAAGATATAGAAGTCAGAAGTCATATGATCTAGTTAGTTATCTCTTTTAAGAAGAAGAATACATAAGTTATAGTTAGGGGATGTATATTTTATATACTTTTCGAAATGACGTGACGCTTTTTGAATCGAAGAATTAGTTACCCGAGTTAGATAGCTAAAGATCTTATCAAGGGTCCAGGCGTTTAGAACCTCTATTTTACATCTTGTACCCTTTGATCTCGTTGTAATGTTTCCAGCGAGTGTAAAAATCTATGTACTAACAGTGGAATGATTGTTACCATGGCTATCTAGATATGTCAGCCAGTAAATCGTGTTGTTCGGAAAAACAAATTCATCGTGGGACGACGCTACTAAAGTCTTGTCGTCATCATTCCAATCAACAACAACAACAACAACACAATGTAATGTAACTAACTCAGTATTCAGACCTTCTCCCATAAATGCAATTGTCCATGTTGACATCTTAACATTCCAATGATTTGATTCTTCGCATCAATCATATCAAAATGCCTCTCGACGCTCGTTCTCCTGTGATTCTCCACTGCCTTCAGAATCTCTTCCTTATTACGCTTTGCGCAGCCTTCACTCCTCTTTTAACATCGATAGCTATACTCTCTACCCTCATATCACCCCTCATCACCCCTAAACAAATCCAACAACCCCTCAAATGGCGCAAAAACTCTAAATCCCCTCCCCGCACAATCCTAGTAACAGGCGTAGGAATGAGCAAAGGCCTCAGCATCGCGCGCTCCTTCTACCGCGCAGGCCACCGCGTAATCGGCGCAGATTTCGAACCCTACTATATCCCCGTCTCTGGACATTTCTCCAAATCACTCCGAAACTTCTACCGTCTGCGGAAGCCGGGTGGGAGATCGGGCGCGGAGGAATATACCAGGGATATTGTGAATATTATTGAGAAAGAAAAGGTGGACTTATGGGTATCCTGTTCGGGCGTTGCGTCGGCGATTGAAGATGGAGAAGCAGCGGAAATGGTGCAGCGGAATACGAAATGTGCAGCGGTGCAGTTTGGGGTGGGATTGACGGAGACGCTGCATGAGAAATTCTCATTTATTAAATATACGATGGAGCTGGGCTTAAACGTGCCGCCTACGTATAAGATTCATTCTTGTGAAGAGGCTTTGGAGATTTTGCACCCGGAGAATGGATCATCGGTGGATAAACGATTTATTATGAAACCGGAAATGGTCGATGATAGTGTGAGAGCCAATATGACCCTCCTCCCCTCCCCGTCACACACGCAGACAGAGAAACATATCCAAAAACTCAACCCCTCACTAAAAAGGCCATTTGTTCTTCAACAATACATCAAAGGGAGAGAATACTGCACACACAGTATTGTTCTCAAAGGCAAAATCCACGCATTCGTCTCATGTCGCTCTTCAGATATGTTAATGCACTACCAAGCTCTTCCGCCTTCATCAGCTCTCGCAAAAGCCATGTTTCACTACACTACTCTGTATATCCACCGCGCCGCGGAAAGAACCCCCAATTCTCCAATAACCGGACATTTCTCTCTAGATTTTCTCATCGATGAGGAAATAGCTCAGAACGCAGAGGGTTCTCTTCATCCTTCAGCTAAGGAAGTCGAGAAATTGCAAAAAGAACTCTTTCCTATTGAATGTAATCCCCGCGCCCACACAGCGGTGGTTCTCCTGAATGACTCCGCGGAAGAAATGGCAGAGGCTTACTTATCACTATTAACCGGTGACAGCCCAAACGGAAATGGAGATGCATCTTTAACCGCACCCCACAAGAACGAAGATCCAATAACTCCCCTTCCCCAAGCCGTCAATGGGGGTTATTATTGGATCGGTCATGATTTCGTCACGAAAATACTTCTCCCGATATTCTACTTAATCAGTTTCCAAAAAGGAATCACGAATCTGATAAAAGAATGGTGGGAATTCGGTAAACATGTATTGCTGTGGAAAGATGGCACGTATGAGATTTGGGATCCTTGGCCAGCGTGGTGTTTGTATGTGGTGTTTTTGCCAGGATGTTTCTGGGCGAGTTTGTGGGAGAGAAAATGGTGGAGTAGGTGTAATGTTAGTACGGGGAAGTTTTTTGGGGTCTGAGGGGTGGTGATGTTGTGAGGTGCGAGGGTGAGAGGGGCTGAAGAGCATATGATGGTGTGAGACTTGGTGATTCTGAAGAGAGGTCTCAGATACCATATATAGACTGCTGTTCCTTCATCAGAAGCTCTCGATTCCTAGATCTGATCAGAAGATTCGATGGATTTCAACTATGTAATAGCTTCTTTTTCACCCATCAAACCGCTCAGTGAAGATTAAGAATTCATATCCACTCCCACAATCAGAAGTACTAGACAATCTCATCCTCATCCAACCTGCAGGCATGAATAATTATGCAGATGTGAAAATAGGAAATCATAATGTCTAGATAGCAGATATAGATAGATAAGCGAATCCGTAGATGTTTTGACTGATGTGGAAGTTGTAGTATAGAGAGTAGTATTTTATAGTATAACGATAGCTAATATTACCACTGGCGTGCGTATATGCATATCCAGGGAGCTAGTATCAACGTACGGACGTATGTATTCTCCAAGTCAATAGTACTGAAACGAAGTGGAAATACAATTTGAATGTATCGATATTGCCATTTCACTCATACCCATACTTTAACCAATATATTGGGTTCTTGTCTTCATTATGGGACCGCTCAATTGAGGTTGAGCACTAGCTTTGTATAAATCGACCACCCTATTTTCGGACTACCCCTATTTCGAGCCACCCTTTTATACCAAAAATTACTTTTTGGTCTATTAATATCTCTATTAATATTAAATGTAATTCAAATTTATATATATATAATTTAAATTATTTTGGATTTATATTAAAGTTTTTAGATTTTTAGGATTTTTCTAAATTAAGATTTAGAATTTCAAAATATCGATTTTCGAATTTATATCCCCTATACCGCTGAGAATGGGCTCCGAAAGTGGTCCGTGCGATATACCTTGAATAATAAAGCCTTATTGGATAGAATAGCTATTTTAATGGATTTTCAGTTGTATTTTTTATATTATTAAATCTTGATTTCAAATATTGATTTTTTATAATTTCAAAAAAATAAAAGATTGAGAATTAATATATATTATTATATTAGAAGTTTTGATATAGAAAAAATATTAATTGAAATATCAAAAAATAAATGTAAATATTGGATTAAATTCAAGAAATCTTGATAATCTAATTGGTCAATAAGACCCTGTTAAGCGAGGGAGCTCATTCTTAGTGGTATAGGGGATAGAAATCATATACAAATCTGAGACTTTTATATAATCTTTAATAACTTTTTAATAATAATTATTAAACGAAAATTTCTAATCTTTTTGAAAATTCGAATCTAAATTAATATAAAGATTCAATTCTATTGATTCGAGAAGGATACGGAAGACGTAGCACTCACGTAATATAGCTTCTATATATCTAATTGTATTCTATCTAAAAAGCTAGCTAAATGGGAAAATAGTAGGCCTTATATAGATACTATTAAAAGAGCTAATCTCTTTTATATTCGCTTAATCCTTTCAATACAGTTGCCTTTGTATTGGAGTCATTTCTTTGAAGTGAATTCACTTTGTTCATATATTTTTATTAAATTATATTTAATATTAATAGAGATATTAATAGACTAGAAAGGAATTTTCGGTATAAAAAGGTGGTTCAAAAGAGAGGTGGTCTGAAAGTAGGATATTCGACTTATATATCACTTCTACTTTATAGTTAGATATTATCTTTAGTAAGAGTTTAGACCTCGGCTTATCGCACACCATCTTATTTCGTAATAAAATCCCTACAAAAATGTCGTTTTCCTATATAAATTAATTATTTTTATAATCCTTTAACAAATTAAAGATATAATCCGAAAATGGATTATATAAACAATAGCTATAATTAGTTTCTTAAAAAACAAATAAAATATTTTTAATAATATTTTTAAATAAAGTTATAAATTTTTAAAATTATAAATTTTAATTTTTTTTAATATAAAACACTTTTCTCATACAAAAAATCGATTTTTTTGAAAATTTCAGGAACTCTAACTTTCAATACCTGTAATCTTATCCAAAAAAATAATTAAAAATAATTCACTCATTTTTTTAAACAATTTCATTAATTATTTATCATCAAAACAAATTTTATAAATTCAATTCGAAAATTGATTAAAATAATATATAGTTTAAAAGTTGAAGAAATAAGGCTTTTTGATATGTTTTCACTTAGTATATAATAAGCCGAGGCCTAAACTCTTATAATATAATCTACTATAAGCAAAACTTTATACTGATTATATAGTCTATTCTTATAGTTAGTATTTATAGCTCATTCTCTTATAGTTTAGAAATATTAGTCAGTTTCCATTTATTCAATTTTTAATATGTTTTATAAAGCGTTATATAAAGCCTTCTCTTTCTTTCCTCTATTCAAAGTAATATACTATAATGACTTCCCTATGATATATGTAAAGGACCACTCTATGACCCTATCACCTTCTACTCTTTTATATTATATGGCCTATTCTTATAGCTAGTATTTATAGTGCTTTTTCTTATAACCTAAAAACATTAGTTAGTTCCTACCCATTCAACTTCCAATACATTTTGTAAAGCATTATATGGAGCTTCCCCCTCCTCTTTTCCGTTTGAGGCGATATATCGTAGTGACTTTCCTGTAGTATATACAAAGGATTACTCTATGACCCTACCACCTTTCACTCTTTTACACTACATAGTCAATATTATATACATTCTACTGGCCTGTTTCTTCATTGTTAATAACATTAACTATATGTGGTGACAATGAAGTCTTCATAATAGGCTTAATTCATTGTAATATTGTATTGTGTATATGTATTCTACTTTCGGAGCTAGAAGGGCTGATGCAACACTAGCAACTCAGAAAAGTGCTATGTCTAGGTATGTACTCCTCTCGTAAATAATCCTTAAATGATCACTTACTTTTGAAGAAAAAGTAATAAACTCGATTTTTTTTTAGAATATACCGGCATGTTGAAATCAATTCTAAAACAACATTAGAAATTTGACACCTTTTTTTTCTTTGAAAAACTTACATGCAGCGATTTGAATTCCCCTCAACAAAACACGTGCCAACAGGAGCAAGGCAAGACCTGCTGATAAAATGTATATGCTTTGAATATGTCTCTTGAGCTTTTGGATTTGATTATCTCGAGCCTGGATTTGACATCCATGACCCTCCTCTTTGAGCAACAACAGGCTCGCATTATGTTTATTTAGCTGATTCTTTAGTTCCTTGTTGCGGGCAACTTTACGAATGAGCTTTTCTTCGAGTGTAGCAACTTTTGCGTGAGTTGTAGCGAGTACTTGATGAGCTTGAGATAAATCTTGTCGAGCTTCAGCGAGTACTTGATGAGCTTGAGATAATTCTTGTCGAGCTTCAGCGAGTTCTTGACGATGCTCTGCAGTGAGTTCCTGACGCACTTGAACTATTTCTTGACGAGCTTGAGCGAGTTCTTGACGATGCTCTACAGTGAGTTCCCTGACGTTGACCATATCGTCGCTATCAGATTGATATTCCGAATTCGGATTATAGATCTCTAGAATTCGATTCGAATTCGATGACTTGGAAGTGTTAGTAAGCATGATATCGTATTAAGTCAATGAAATACTGGGTAATAAAGTTGTTTTGATAGAATGAGTTTGAGATTTGGTTGTTTGAATTTGTTCAACCATGATTATCATTGTTAGTTATATAAGACATATCTAATAGTAGTAAGAATAATGAAAACTTAGCGTCGATGAAGTATGGCATTCAAAAAAGTTGTCTGGAGGTCACCTGATGGGTACAACTTTCTTTCTGAATTTATAGAATTAATTTTCTGCTACTTTAAACTATCCAGGCTTGTAAGTGAATTGTTTTTACAAGATCAGCTGTATTAGTTTACACCAATTTCAAACTTAGATCAAGAAAGCACACAACTTCTATCAAAATCAACCACTCACAACTGAATTCTTTCAAGGAACCGTACAATATTGTATTGCAAGTCAAAACAACCTTGAGCAAAAATCGAAAAGGTCCAGTACGGCTCAGATAACTACTGTAGATATGGAGGGACTGTCTACATAGAACCTAGTAAATCTACATCACTATAGGGAATCCGCTATACATATCGAAAGTGTATGAATATAGGTGAGTGACTTCAATTCAACAACCACTGTACTAAATAAAGCCTTATATAAGCGAATGCGAAAGAGAATAGCTCTTTCAGTAGCCCTTATTCAAGGCCTACTATCTACCTACAATGATAACTAGCGCTTTAGACAAAATACAATATTGACATTTAGGACCCTGCAGATCGTAGTATAACGGATATGGGATATCGTTAAGCCGTGGTCAAGAGAAGAATTGAGATAATTAGTGAAAATGATAGTTTTCGCGAAACACAAAACGCAAAGATAATTGTGCACTACTCAAGATGAATGGGGTGTATAGGTAATCTTCGAAAATCAGGTTATCAATTGAATTAATAAAGAGGTTTTACTATATATCTAAATTTACGTTTTAAATTCAAGAAATTTTGAATAATCCCTGTATTTATCTTATATATTCAATTATCTTGTATTTCTAATTATTTATTAATCTTAATTATGTTAATTGATTTTAGAATATTGAAAACTATAGTTTCTATTTGAATCTAATTAGAAATGGATTTAAAATTCTAAATGGATGTATAGCAGATGCACTAATTAAAGTGGTTATAGATCGGTCCTGAAAACCCCCTATTTCCTATACGGTAGGTAGTTCTGCTGATTAGATTAGACGGGTCAGCTGCTGCGTATTGACTCTTATCACCTAGCTAATTGGCGTGAATCGAAGTGAGTAAAGAAAAATGTGTGTATATAATATAAACAGTATGGACAAAAGCTCTTATCATAGCTTATCGTATATTCATACAAAACAAACACGAAAAAAATATCCAAAATCTCTCATCTACAATTCTAAACATCATTCAGAGGCCTATTCCCTCCTTCCCTCTCAACATCCAATCCAATCTACTCCTTCTCTCTCCCCAGCGCGGCTAAATTCCTCCTCAACTTTTCCCTCTCTGTCCTCTCTAATTGCTGCTTCACATGATCCACCAATTTTGCCAACTTCTTTGTCCCCTTCTCCTCCAAACCCTTCTCCAACTTCGCCAACTTCTTCCGCATCTTCCGTTCATCCGCTTCCCGTTGCCCCTTTTCCTTTCGCTGAATCTCTTTCCACACCTCAAACTGCTCTTTGGCATGTTCCTCACACTCCTTCTTATCATACCGATGGAAAACATCCGTGGTCCAGAAATCCGCCCTCCAATCCCAAATCCGAGCGCCTGACCCATACTCCCTCAGGAATGCCCTGAGCCAATCATCCATCTTGGCCATTCTTAACTTGTGGCCCCTGATCTCGGGCAGTTCGTTAGGCCTCCTATCCATGTGTCGTAGTTTATTTGCTTCGCTTTCTCGTGACAAGATGATTGAACCATACGTAGTGCCCATTTTCGATTGCCTGACATATCCTTTTATGGCTGTACATTTTCCCGTGAAAGCTTCGATTAATTCTTCATTTGTTGTGCCGAGGGGAATTCCTATGATCCGAAGACTGTTCTCGACATTCTTCTTGATCACCTTGGGATCTAAATATGTTGGTAATCCATAAATACTTTGCGATCGTTCGTGTAGTCTCGCTTGTCGATTTTCTATCCTCATCTTCTTCTCTTCTTCTTGAGCTGGATCGATCTTATATGGAAGCCCAACATGATTTGAGAATTCTGCCAACCTTTCATTATATTTACTATCTGGATCTATCCAATTGGCCCAACCTTCAAGACGCTGAGTACCACAATTCACACACTGGCGATCATAGATAATGTTCTGACAACCACATCCTTCAGATTTGCATGTCCAAACATCAGAGCGATGAACAAGAGCACCATCAGATGGTTGTGAAAACCCTCTATCACGTTGAGGGTATTCAGTCGGTTGATGGTCAGATCCTCCATTTCGTGTAATTGAACGACTTTGAGGTTGAGGAAAGGGAGTATTATCGGGTTTCTGTGCAAATTCTGTACCATTCTGAGTGTCTTCAATCGGTTGGTAGCCATTCACGTGGATGCCCCTGTAATTAAATCCTCTGGCTTGTGAATCAGGAGAGTTACGGTTGAAGGATTGGTTCTGAAGATCGACATTTATGGAATTGATAGCACTTGTAGCACTTAAATGATACCTGATTGCTGGATCATTAGGTGCGGGTAAAGAGGCTTCTGACGGATCATGAATTGGAATTTTTGAATTATCCAAATTACTATCCATCGCGGAGTCGTTCATAGAAGGTGAAGACGCCTCAGGTTGAACAAGGTCCGAGACTTCGGAATCGTTCAGATCTTCCTTTACTTCAGGAGCCGAGACCTTTGATCGACCTCCTGGAGTAGAATTCAAAATTTCTGATAACCTTCCAGTAATTGGACTCGTCAACTTTACTGGTATCTTCTGGAGTGGGGTCGAAAGTCTTTCTGAAGGGTTTTCTAAGGAAGAATCTTTAAAGCTTGAATCGTGTATTCGTTTGTCCTTCTCTGAAGATCTGTATGACACTGACGGCAGCTCCAATCGTTTAATCGTTATTTCATCGAGAAGGCGGGCTAACATAGGTTCTATCTGTTGAAGATCCGGCGTAGGTGGAGGAGCAACATCCTCACAAGACATACACACAGCAGTAGCATAATCTCCATCATGACTTATGCTCATCGGTACTATCTGGTCATCCTGTCCTGCTGCTGATTTAATGAGTGTGACCGGTGCTCTAGACCTGAGGTTATCCAGCGATGGGCTGTCAATTGTAATGTCGTGGAAACTCAGTTTCCTCTTGCTGAATGCTTTCTTCGCTGCTTCTTTCGCCGCAAAGCTGGACAATGTGGAGTTAGCCATAGCCTAATGGGTGAACCTTGACTTCAATAAACTCACCGGCCAGCCACAAATCTCGCAACTCCTTGCACATTTTCTTTCAATTGAAGTAAAATTGATTCCTCTTCCTCTTTTGTCAATTTTTTCGGATCTTCTTGGGCGCCGTAGGTAGGCCATATCAAAGAACCGACAGGCTTATCATTCGCAGCAGTACTGTTCAGCAGAGGCGTCTCTTTCGGCGTAACGAGTCCTATCAACGCCTCCAAGCTTTTCGCCTTCCATCTTTCTTGCTTTTCTATTTTCCCTTGAATGAACTCCCTTCGTTCCATAAAATATAGGTATTCAATCAATGGCAATAATCTCGGTCGATACCATACTTGCTCCTGTGGAGTGAATATCCTTCTGATAAATCGATGTGCATATTTGGATTGATGCTTCGTCAGGATATCCTGAATGCGACTGATCCTGCAGATGTCGGTGCCAATGTTGACAGGAAATGGGAATGCTCGTGGCATATTGAGTAAAAATTGGTCATATAGGTGCTGTATGGTGGATTTGTCTCATAGTGGCGCTACAAATGTCAATCTTCATTTGCAACGACATGAGGGGAATTGTATCTATCGAATTGTGTTATCGAAGAATTTTTCTCCACAAAGTTTCTAATCCGATATGAAAGCTCGGCCCCACTACGCGAAAACACCTGATGAGACGGATTTCCACGTCTATTAATAACTTTCATCGCCTTCCAACGACTTATTGCTACTTTGCTGGGGTTTACAACGTCTCGATCGATTCATTGAGAATATCAGTCATTATCATCATTATCTGTGCACTAGAGGTATCAACAGTTGAAAGACCTTAATCACTATAGAGCTTCAACTTCTAACCTGCAAGATGGTCCTGGTGGTCACTTGATTATGTCAGATGGCATGAGGTCATCAAGATAAATCCAGTTGCAAAGATCCAAATCAAGGAGAATGAATTAGTTTTGATGCCTACACAGATTCAATTTGTCTGATAGCCCTGAACCTAGAAGTAAGATAGATTTCGCATTATCTGTCAAACAACCAAAAAAAGAAACAATAATGGAAGAACACCCCCTAAATCCATACCTAACACCTATTAACCCATAGGGTTCCCATGGCATGATACCACAAACTTCCCTCACTAATTTGAAGCCCTCCTACGTCAAGTATGGTTTTGAGATTTTGACCAACCCTCGCGATATTATGAACAAGTTATACCTAGGTAATGATTGAAACCACAAGCGCCCAGCTATTTCCATCAATTTAGTGATCGTCCAAAAGAGGGGCTCTCTCTTGATCCTCAGAAGCGAGTGGAGTTTCTCTCCTGAATGAAATCTCCTTGCCGAGAATTACAGGAACGGCAACTATCAACGTAGCAAGGAAGAGAGTACCCATTATGGTAAAAGCAAAGATCCACTGAAGGGCGAATACTTTTGTGAAGAATTGGCCAACTCCGATGGCTGCCGTGATGATACTAAGGGCAAATCCCATGGTGTAATCCTAATACTTAGTCAGTATTGCTAGAAACTTCCTGGTTCATACTTGGAGTTTTCAATCATTCAAACGTACCTTGTAAGCAGCAAGAAAGAAGATTCCATATACTAAGATACCCCAAATTGCAACATTTGCTATGATACGTGCAGGAAGGTTGTGAGCTCCAACGGCAATAGCTCCGTTCCAATATAAAGCTACAAATGTCCAGGCAAGTGGACCAGAGGTGGCAGGCATGTGAATGAATCTTGGGGTGGTGTTATGACGGAAGTAGAGCGAGGAAAGGTTGAAGAAATTAATGATCAATATAATCTCAGCCCATACGAAGTGAGATCGAACGAACAGCATGACGAATGCAAATTGCAAGAGATTGTTAAGAATGAAGTGACTTCCGACTGATGCCGCGGAGTTGACACGTTCAACCTCGTCGCTGAAGAGGTGAAGGACGTATCCAACTTGAAGAATGAAGAGGAATAACCTAAGATTGTGTTAATGTAAGTTCTCGGACTCTGTAGGATAAAATCGTACCAATAAAATGAAGCAATTAAAGCATTCATAGCAAATGGTGTGTGGTGTATTTTATTCTGCTCCCAAATGGTATGACGCCAGCTGTGCTTGTCATCTTGAGGTGCGTGGAAGTTGTAGTAGAAGGTGACTACTACCACCAACAACCAGGATATAATTGTACATATCTTGTATGTCCAGATTGCTTGAAGTGGATGGGTATCTCGTCGCGCGAATGGATTCGCTGTGTGCCGTACCGTTAGTCTACAGATATGATTGAATGGATCTTGGAAGAGAAAGTACCTTGCGCAATTGAAGGACTCATTGTGAAACTGTGTAGGCTGGGTCTGTCTGCGAGAATCGAGAGAATCACGTAGGATGTATGGATATGAGTTCGTTGAGGTTCGTCGAGGTTCGTTGACTTTGTCAAGAAAGTAGGTGATCTTGATTTAGAAGGAGGCTAGTTGATGGAAAATCTCTTTAGTAATTGCAGTTGAAAAGAAGGGAAGGGACAAACAAGATCCGACGTACCAAGTATGAGTGATGGGCAAAACAAAGCAAGATGGGGCATCTGGGTAGCTTCGGTCTCTGGAGTATCACGCGTTGGTATTACGAAGAAGGGTAAGAGTAGTCTCGTCAATTGAGCTTTAGCATCGTTCACAAGTTCAGCAGAAGAATAAAATGAAGTTTGACTGTAATTTTGTGAAGGGAAGGGAAGGGAAGGAAGGGAAGGAAGGGAAAGGGAACTAGAGAAGTAGCTTGCCTACCTAGCCACCTACCTAGCCACCTACCTATATAAACTTGAGGAGCGGGAAATGAAATCAAGCTTCTACTCGAGTAGCATAGCAAGCATGACGTATGTACGGGGAAGACGGGGACCCTTGAAACTACTATCTACCTAGGTATCTACTTGCTACGAATAGTACCAACACTAATAAAAATGCATACGATCTATGATTTATTACCCCGCACTTATAATACGCACTTACGCACTTACGCACTTACGCACTCACAACCACCATACAAACCCAAGCGATTGTGGAATTCCCATTGCATAATACCATTGAAAACTTGTCCATTCACGGGTCAGCCTTTGGAGCTGTACTCTTGACTAACCGACTAATCGACTATGTACTGTAATAATAACTACTGTAACTAACTGACTAACCGACCAACTGACTAACCGACCAACTGACTGACGTGTGGGTATGAAATATGAATCTTTTCGAATGATTTATTTATTATATGGATGTATTAGCGATGGCCAACCTGACAAACTTCGGAGCCAATCTCGGATACAAGTATATAGATGTTGGCAAAGGGGAAGAGAGATCAGCGATTGACTTGTTATACCGGAGCAAACCTTCCAACATATAATTATATAGATACCTACCTAGGTAGTAGGCCTTTTAATATAATTTTGGGAATTTTAATACCCAAGTATAACTATCTAGATATTCATACTAACTATTTTCTATATGTAATCTTATAATAGAACTTGACTATCTATAACCGATATCCCTACATCTTGCACATCCCTGTATCTTACACATTTTAACTTATTAAATCAAAAATCAATTTTAAATTCAAATATCATTATAATAATTTTAAAATTAAGTTAATAAAACTTTATATTTATTCAAAAAAAAAAATTAAAAATTTAAAAGATTTGAAATATTGAATTAAATATTAATTGATTTTCAATAATATTATTCTAAGATATTAATAATATAATAAAAATCATATATTAAAATAAATTATATAATTAAAAAATAGTTTTTTATATTCTTTTTTATTATTATTATTAATTGAAAATTTAAAATTCCAAAAAATATAAATAATCAAGTTTTATATGAAACTTTAAATTTTATATAACTTTAAGAAAAAAAAATGATTTAAAAATAATTGTTTTTAAAATATTATAATATATTTATTTATAATTTTTTTTTTAAAAAATGAGATATTTAAATTTAATTTATAAAGCTATATTTTTATATATTAGAAAATATATAATATAATAATAATAAATAATATCAAAATAAAATATTACTTAGAAATTTTAATAATTATATTTTAAAAAATATATAAAAGAAAATAATAATAATTAAAATAAATCATTTTAATATTTTAATTAAGAAATTTATTATATATTTTTTTTAATTAAAAATATTATATTTTCTTTTTTAAAAGAATTTTATTTATCAAAAAGTCTTCAAATTATATAATATTTCTAAGGATTTTGAAATTTAAATTCAATTTAAATTTAATTTTATAATATTAATTATTATTTATTGATTCCAAAATTTAAATTATATTCAAAATTTCTTTTCAAAATATATTTCAATAAAAATTCTTTATTATTAATTATATAATTCTAATATTTAAATATTGATATTTTTTTAATAATTAATTATATATATAAATATATAATAAAATATAGTTTTTTACTATTTCAATATTAATATTAATATAGAAATAATATATTATAGTTAATTTCTTTTTAAAATATTATAAATATTTAATTTATTAAAGATTTTTATTAAAAACAAAACTAATTATTAGAAATCTTAATATATATTAATATAATTTCGAGTTTTTAATATTAAATATAACTTTTTTGGATTTTTTATATTAAAATATTTTCAAATTTATATAAAAACATTCTAAAAACAAACTTTTATTATTTTTATTATTAAATAAATTAATATATAATATTTTTATTTCAATAAACTCAATATCAGAATTTCTATTTTATTAATAATTATAATTATAATTTTATTTTTTTATATAAAAGAAATAATATTACGATATTTGTATTATAATTTTCAATAGAATATAATGATTGGTTGATTATATATTATTTTTGAAATGTTATTTTTAGAAGAAATAAAAGTGTGCAAGATACAGGGTTGTATAAGATGTAGGGATATCGGTTATCAGACTGAAATTTTCAATCAATCAAATTCAATATAAAAAAGATTCTGATATAAAAAATTATAATTCAAACTTTCTAATCAAAATTTATATTCAATTCCAATTCCAAATCTTAATATTTTTTTAAAAAATTATATAATTAAAATGAATTAAACTTATTAATTGTGAAAAAAAGTTTATTTAATTAAATTCATTATCGAAATTTATATTGGATTTATAAAAAAAATATCTAGTATTTCAATTTTATTCAAAAATCCAATATCATTATATAAAAAGTATTCAAATAAAGAAATTATTCTAATATATCCAAGATTCCGGTATATTCTAATCCAGTATAGTCAAGTTCTACTATATTTGTCTTACCTACTTAATATAATTGATTTCGTATATTCAATAACATTGAACGTCGAAATGCACTTTCCAAAATCGATCTTCAATACACTCCAGATCACCACATTGGAAATCGATTGAGGTCTAGACAATACTCATAAAAAGTAGAAAGTTTAAAGCAATTCCAAGGTTAGTTATGAAGTTCAGAAATGTAATCAGCTCAAAAGCGTGACACCAGCCACATTGTTTTATTCGGAATCTAATAATTAATTAAGGAAGCTAATCCTTTATTAATTCTTGGTTTGTCTAAGGTTATCGTATCACCAGCTCCATCCATTCAGGTACCAAAGCTCTTATCACCATATCATATCTCATATCTCGTACACCAAATCACAACATAACATCAAACATTCCGAACATCCATCATGAAGCTCACAAATTTTTCACTCCTAGCTCTATCGGCATCTCTTGCATCTGCAAGATTCGTTGAACAACACGAAAAGGATCAAGTTATCCTAAACTCTTATGCCGTGAATAATGAGCGTTATCTGATCGAGATCGCCCCTGGCAAACAACAATGGGTTACCGAAGAAGAGAAATGGGAATTAAGAAGAGTATGTATACTGTGCACCCCAGAGAAGTTTTAGCTAATATCGCGAAGAATGGACAGAACTTTATGGACATTACGGAAACTCCAGAACTTGGTACCTTCAAGGCTTCATCGGCCAAGGCGAAGTTTCCATCGAAGCCAGCCCTTCAGAAAGACCTCAAACCGCTACTTAAAGACTTGAACAAGTCTAATATGCACGAGAACCTCAAGACCTTCACTAGTTTTCACACCAGATATTACAAGTCCGACTATGGTCGTCAATCCTCAGAATGGCTCCTCGAGCAAGTTCAAGGGCTAATCAAGGATGCTGGAGCCGATAAATACGGAGCTAACGCTCGTCACTTCAAACATTCATGGGGACAAAATAGCATCATTGCTACAATTCCTGGACAGAAGAACTCGACTGTCGTCGTAGGCGCACATCAGGACTCTATCAACCTCTTCTTACCTTCTATTCTATCTGCCCCTGGAGCTGATGATGATGGAAGTGGAACTGTGACTATTCTCGAAACTCTTCGTGTATTGCTTACATCCAAGGATGTCATTGAAGGAAAGGGAGAGAACACGGTTGAATTTCACTGGTAGCTGACCCTCTTCTTGTTATAACACCCCAATTGATCAGTTGCCTTGAATTCACATGCACAATTCTAACATTTAATCAGGTACTCGGCTGAAGAAGGTGGTTTGCTCGGCAGTCAAGCCATTTTCTCCGAATATGAGAAGACTGGTCGAGATATCAAGGCAATGCTTCAACAGGACATGACAGGATACACCCAAAAGACTTTGGATGCTGGAGAGCCAGAGAGTGTTGGTGTGATCACGGATTTTGTCGACCCTGATCTGACAGAATTTATCAAAAAGATCGTTACCGAGGTAAGTTGCTTACAATAAAATACCTAAGCATTGGCAGTCATAGTTTCTTGTTTCTCTGCTCATACGATTTTAGTATTGTGATATTCCATATGTCGAAACAAAGTGTGGCTATGCATGCTCTGACCACGCTAGCGCTTCAAAGGCTGGGTACGCCTCTGCTTTCGTCATTGAGAGCGACTTCAAGTATTCTGATAACCATATCCATACTTCGGATGACACCATCAAGTACTTGAACTTCGACCACATGCTTCAGCATGCTCGTTTGACTCTTGGTTTGGTTTATGAGCTTGCATTTGCAAAGCTATGAGGGGCTTTGTATAGTGTAATGGGTTGTTTCACACGTCATGAGAGATGATAATGTTGGATTATTTGTATTTACAAGAGAATTTGAAAGCACTACAGAGTATATAGGGTGAAAGCATGTATCAGGAATCTGGAATGAATTATTCTGTGGCTGTAAGCTTAACATGTGTTATCTATGCATTGAGATTATGCAAGAAATGTATCAGGGTCAGCGCTGCAGATGGATTCAAGAAACCAAAGCGATCAATCAATTCGACGATTAAAGTTCTTGACACACGTGACACGGTACCTACTCCTATTATCAAGTCGACCAATTCCTAATCTTTTATCCACCGCGTTCGATGATGGCACGATTCAATTGATTCATGCATGATTGGTTCGAACTTCGAAGTGGATTACCCTGTGCGGCCGTGCCTTATCGGACGTCAGCCAGGTATCCATATGACTCCTATCCGATCAATCAACCAGTAAGTATATCTCTCTTGCTGCGTGTATACGACTTAGCAGGTAGATAGACAGGTAGATAGACAGTTCCTCTTCTTATTAACAGCTCGTTCATCCGGATACCTATCATCTTCAGAACTCCATCTTTTACAACATCCTCTCCAAATTTCATTCAGACAGATTTAAATATCACTTTGCTCAACTCCTTATCTTGAATCAAAATGGCAATCTATTCATCAGTCCCGCCACCCGCACAACAGGCTTCCGCTTTAACAGGTCCAGACATCGAAGCCTGGACGGTGTCTGCTTTAGAATCACTCAATGTTTCTCCCACTGCTCGCGGCACCGGAGTTACACTCTCCATTCCTCTTGAACAGGATGAGCTTCCCAAAGACGCGACACCCTCGAGGCCCATTGCCTACAAACCTCGCAAAGAACTTTTGAAACGCGATAGCCAAAAACACAGAGAGACATTGCTGAGGGGAAAGGAGGGCAGTCGTAGACGCCAAAGATGGGAGAACGGTGAGTGCTATTGATGAATGGTGATGTGAAATTGAGGTTGCCACTCATTTGACATTTCGGTCTCAACCATCACAGCATGCCTTGTCACAACACGCGATACTCGGGAAATTGGGAAGACCGAGTGCGAATGACATTGATTACTGATTTGAATTGCATTCGCAGATCATCTTCTCCATGTTCCAAATGCCCAACCACCACTTCCAAGTGACTGGGAAGTTCGCCCGACGTACCCCGTTCATCACGTACCGTATTACTTGGCTCCTTTGTGGGATGCGGGTGTTCGTCATCGAGCTGAGGAAATTGCTGCCGAGAAGAAATTGGATAAAGCAAGGAAATCTGGCAGCTGTGAGGAGAGAGGTCGTGTCCCGCAAGATTTGAGGCAGAAGCTCAAGAAGAGCAAGGGAGCTAAGAGTCTGTTGCAAGACTTGGAGGAGGAGGTGAGAAAATTCGTGCAAGAATATGAAGGGAAGCAGAAAATCCTAGGACAGATGAAGGAAGATGAAATGGATAGCGAGGATGAAGAGATTGTGTTTATTGGAAGAAATGGCACAATGAGCGACGAACAACGGAATCTAGTAGAAGAAGAGTTACAAAGAGAAAAACTGGTCTTTGATTCTTTAGCTGACGATACAGGGGCAAGCTTTGGGTATGTTATATTTCTGATCGTTTGAGAGTTCATGCTAACATTCTTATAGACGCTGGCTTGTCCATTCTATTGCATCTTACTATGGTCTCAGTTCTCGATCTATCACAGTTGGCGATCCCGCTCGTCGCGAGGCCTATGTCGGTATAAAGGAAATGGGTACAGGTGAACAGATTTCTCGTCTTCAATCAGAGCTTCCCCGTCCATTGTGGGGAATGATCTGATTGCGGAAGTTTGATATTCTACCTTGGCAGACCTATGCCAATACTCCTTCCTGCTCCAGTTATCAGTGCCACATTGTGAGCACATTTTTCGTCTTTCTACATTGCTCAGTTCTGCACAGCTATTAGATCAGTAGATGATAGATCTAATCATCATATTTAATTCGTTGAAGCTATTTGATATTCCGATTTGCTCCATAGATTTATCACGTTCAAACAGTGTTTATTATCATTGACGTTAACAATAAATTTTCCACTCTGAGTGAGTTCCGACAAGTGTATTATGTTAATAGGGCCAATAGTAATGCCAGTATAGCAGTACTGTTTGTAGTGATAACAATAACTCCAAGCCTAGTCAGGGCGTGCGCTGTCTCAACTCTCGAGCGTGTGAGCGTGTGAGCGTGTGAGCGTGTGAGGAGCGTGTGAGGAGCGTGTGAGCGTATCTACGGATTTCTCTATTCTCGAGTCAAGTTTACGAGTTTCAGCCTCTGGTCACATATCCGAGGTATCCCTTCCGATGGAACCCCCCACTATAAATTATTCAGATCCCGCACTAATTCCGCGAACATATATCTGGAGAGGATTTAAGAGCACAATCCAGAATTTACAAATCTACCAGAAACCCAGAGACATATTTTCTTTTGCCCTTCCTTTTACTATAGTATGCGCATATATATATATATACATTTTTTGTAAGCGGCGCATCTTGCATTTCACAGTCATTATGAAACCACGAACTACATCGGCGCGATCCTTCCGACTCTTATCCGCGAATTCCAGACGTACATGTGAAGGTTCAAGGCATTGGATATGTATAAATCGCGGTGAATTCAGCAGAGAAAATGGAAGAAGACATATCTCTGCAATCGCATTGGGACCAAGGAAATCAGCATTAAACTTAGATGCTGCTTCATTAACACCAAGACGTTTACTGGCCTTTCCCGCATCTTTCATCGCAGGGCAGCGAAGGTCTTTGGCAACTGTTCAAAATGGTACACAGTCGTTCTCGCCAACAGAAAACGTTTGCTAAGATCGCTGCAGAAAATCTGGACGACCTAGGACCTATGAAGGAATATAATGCGCGCGTTGCATCGGGACAATTGAGGGACGATGAACACCAGAGAGGTCAGCAACATATATGCACATTCACACCCCCTAATAAAGTCTGACGAATCATGCTTCTAGGCATTATACAGAATCTTCAACATCTCCACGACGAGTTGCGATATTACAATGCGCCCGCGATCATTCACCCAACCCTCGAATCTCTTCAACCTCCGCCAACTTCCATGTTTGGACGTATATTTGGAAACAAGCCCAAGGAATCGGCCTTGAAGGAAATACCAGAGAATCTTCCTCGAGGACTCTATTTATATGGAGATGTAGGAAGTGGAAAGACTATGTTGATGGACATGTTTTATGAGACACTGCCAAGTAGTGTAGCATCGAAAACGAGGATCCATTTCCATAATTTCATGCAGGATGTTCATAAGAGGTTACACAAAATGAAAATGCGGTACGGAAATGATATTGATGCTGTACCTTTTGTAGCAGCGGATATTGCGGAAAAGGGAAATGTGCTGTGTTTTGATGAGTTTCAATGCACAGACGTGGCGGATGCCATGATCTTGAGAAGGTATTGTCCCCCTTTTTCTTCGACCTGACTTTTGTTCTTATGCTCATCTTTCCATAGACTTCTGGAATCTTTGATGTCCCATGGAGTCGTTCTTGTCACAACTTCCAATCGGCATCCGGATGACCTCTACCGTAACGGCATTCAAAGAGAATCTTTCATTCCTTGTATCAATCTTCTCAAGTCCCGTCTCCACGTAATCAACCTCGACAGTCCCACAGATTACCGAAAGATTCCTCGTCCTCCTTCCGGCGTCTATCATTGTCCTCTAGACGCTCACGCGCCCACTCACGCGGAAAAATGGTTCCGTTTCCTGGGTGACCCTGAACAATCTACTCCTCATTCAGAAACCCAACATGTCTGGGGTCGCGCAATTCATGTTCCGAAAGTTAGTGGTAAAGCTGCTATGTTCACATTCGATGAGTTGATCGGAAAACCTACCAGCGCAGCTGATTACATTGAGCTTATGAGAAGCTACGATGCATTCATCGTTACGGATGTTCCCGGGATGACACATCAACAACGTGATCTCGCTCGTCGTTTTATCACGTTCATCGACGCCGTCTATGAATCTCGTGCCAAGCTGGTCTTGACGACTGCAGTGCCATTGACACAATTATTTTTGTCGAAAGAAGAAATCCAAGAGAGCATGAAGAAAGAAGTGGAGGATAAGAAAGGACAGAAAGAAGGCAATGAAGGAGAAGAACTGGATGATGCAATGAGAATGATGATGGATGATTTGGGTATGAATATGAATATGTTGAAGAATACTAGCATATTTAGTGGAGATGAAGAAAGATTCGCTTTTGCGAGAGCGCTGAGTCGATTGAGTGAGATGGGGAGTCAGCAATGGGTAGAGAGAGGTATGGGGTTAGAGAAAGATGGGGGGAAGAAGGAGAAGGAGGGTTGGCAGAAGGTTAGGAGTAAGAGGTTGGAGGATAGCATGTAGGGAGAGTGAGTGTTTGGAGTGGCTTAGAAGCTGAAGTCGATGTTGATATTTTTGTTGTTGTTGTTGTTGTTGTTGTTGTTGTTGCGCGAGATACCAATGATTTGCTACTTAGATGATGAGAGGAGGGATGGGAGGTAGATATGATCTTTAGTTGGATAGTGGGATAGTTGGAGAAAGAGAGAGAGAGATTTGTCATCTTTTTTTTGGAATGCCACGATTCATAGTATATACACGCATAACAGATCGATCGATATATACCCAAATGCTAAAATCAGTCCAAGCGTTTATGAGAATACCTAGTCATCTGGCGATATGAATAAGCGAGTTCATTACAGAAAAACTTGGCTATACCGGACTGGGATATACCGGAATCTTGGATATACCGGAAAAATTTCCTGATTTGATCACTTTTTATATAGTAATACCGGATTTTTAAGCAAAACCGGAATACCGGATTAATTTTTCAAGAATCTAATATAAATTTTGGTGGTGAATTTAGCTTAATAAGCTTTTTTTGATATTAATAAGCTTGATTATATAATAAACTTTCGAAAATATCGAGGTTTGGAATTGAAATCGGATATAAATTTTGATTAGAAAGTTTGAACTATTATTTTTTATACTGGAATCTTGGATATACTGGATTTGATTGGTCGAAAATCTCAGTCCGGTATAACCAAGTTCTTCTGTAAGTGGGAAAGATATTATTTTTGGATTCCTCCCCCCCCCCTTTTTTGGTTTTTGTTGAGTCTTTTCTTTTTATATCTATCCCTTTGGAAAATTCAAAAGCACCATGATGAATTTCTGGCCTGAGTGGCCAAATTGAAGTATATCAACGATGATGTGATTAACTTTCCATCTCCCTATTCATTCCCCCTTTCTTCAAGCCGAACCATGCACTCTTCCCTCTCTCAAATAAACCCCCCAACACTCCCAACACCCCCATCCCCATCCCCACCCCTCACACCCTCCACGCCCCCAACAAATAATTCTGCACATCCCTCAAAACCACCTCCTCAAGCGCAAACCCCGTCATCCCATTAAACACACCACAAAAAGTTCCCGGCGTAATCTCCACCCTCGTCCTCACCGCCTCCTTCTTCAACACTCTCCTAATCCTTGCCGTATGCCTCTCATCATGCGCTCTCATCCTCCCCGCCACCACCGGCACGATATATTTTACAAACCTGCGCAAACTGAGTTTCACACCTAGCTGCGCATTAAACATCTCCAGCGCATGATTCCATCCGCACGCCCCGAAATATATATGCGGGAGTACCGTACCGAATATTTCCGTCAGCTGCGTGGAAACTCCCCCATGGCATTCTTCAAGAATCTCCATCTGCCTCTCTGCAATTTCACAAAAAGATTCCGTCAGAAGCAGAATGTTCATCTCAGTCCCCTTCCCTAGTTTAAACCCCTCAGCTTGTCGCATCAAGAGTGAGAAATTCCCAAAACTCATCACGAAACCCACATTCTGGAATTTCATCCACACATCTCTCAGCGTTGCGCCCGCGTGCCAGATTTGTGCTAGAAGCGCATAGAGAAATATGAATGACGGAGCGCCGTTTGTGGCGGTTCTCCCTTGCTCCAGTGCGATGATATCGATTGCTCTTTGGAGAGTTTCGAAATCGTATTGCGGGAATGATTTTTCAAGCGCGTTGAAGAATGTTTGGAAGCTGTCGGATTCGGATTGAGATGCTTTGTTGTTGGTGTGGAGGAATGGGAGGGGTTCATCAGGATGCAGATGGGGATAGTGTTCGTGACGATTGAGAAATGTAATGATGGTTTCGAGCTCGGGGGTTTGGTGGGCTTTGGCGAGACCGTTCCAGTCGATTGTGCTTTTGAAGAATAGTTTTCCTGTGCTTGCGTAGCTAGTGTAGATAGTAAGATGAGGGGGGATTTTTTCCAACGAGTCTTCTGAATCGTTGTTGTTGTATGTCTCTAAAGTTCTGGAGGGATGATTCGTCGAGGATTCTTGAGCATTGTTCGGGAGACACTGGGAGGTTTGATCGAGGGTGCTGGGGATGATGTGGTTGATAGATGTGTCAAGGAAAGTTACGTGTTTGGATATGCGATCGGGTTTCGCAGGAGAATGAGCGATTTCGGAAGGGTTTGTTCTTGAGAAGTTCTTCACTCCATGTTTGGAATTGGAGAGTTCTGCCATAGAATTCGAAGATTCTGGAACGCTATCCCTTGAACTTGCTCCAAATGGGCTCGTATCGTCTTGATACATATCTTAATGTAGTGTAGAATTTTTCTGGAGCCTTTTCTCTCAATCTTGAGTTTTTTTTAAAAGAAAAAAGAGAAACAAGAAGAGAGCCAAAAGAAACTCGGCAGACCCTTTTAAGAACATCAAACCCCGGTATCCAGTCATTTCCAGCCCCCAATTCTCAATCCAAGCAGCCAGTATCCGAGTACCCAAAATATTTCTCATCTTTTCGAGTCATCTTGGACAAGAAAAGCTTCAAGAAAATGTCCACAGTCATAACACTATCTGACTATGACATGTTCTTACTCTCAAATGGAAATCCTGAAAGTGAGCCGCAATACTTATTCTTCTGCACATACTCGGAGACTTTAGATAGGCCATTACTGAGAATCTTGAAGGATCTGGGAAATTTGAGTTTGTGCTGAATGACTCGTGGTTTTGTAGGATAGATTATATTTTGTATTGTGTTGTATGTGATACAAAAATGACGTTGGGAGAATAAATGGATGGGTCAACGGTGGATATATTGGCTGAGCTTGAAGTCTATATCATTGACGAAGAGAATGGGTACTTGGGAGACATTTTGAGATTCGGTCAGCTATTCTGAACGTCGGTTAGTTTTATGAGCTTTTCGAGGCCTTGTCAGACTCGACTTTAATGCGAAACATTGAATTTCTGTGATAAATAAGATATAAAAAGGAAATTGTACAAGTATATGTAACTTTGCGTATGAAGTTCCTTACTTGCGGGAGCAAATAGAGGATGGTTAACGCAGAAGAGAAATTTGAGTTATACCTTCATACTACACTTGTTGTAAAAGGAACATGGATATAAAGGAAATAAAAATGATAAGAAGTCAGAAGCGAGAAGATAGTGAGATCTTACTTTTTGCAGTATCCTACCATTCTTTTTTCACCGCCGTTGCAGGGTTGAAGAGTTGAGAGTTCGAGAGAGCGGATCATCACAGCATGTAGAAATTGAATGATTCAATTTCGAGTCTTGATTAAAACTGACTATTAAGTGCGTTAAAGAGACACGTGTATCATGGAGACACTCCCTCGTTCGAAACATGAAGACGCGGAAATTTGTCCGTTTCTCAATAATTGACACTGAGATTCCATAAAAAAGAAAATTCGTTACTTCGTGCATCACCCCTTGCATATGAAATTCCCAAATCCATAGTGATCATTATCCTAACACTCGTTTGAGAGCGGCATCTTATATCATAAACTTCTCAAGAAGCAAGACCATCTCTATTTCACCCGTTTTGAAATTACAGAAACCACCACAAGTGAATCAGACCACAGGGCTCAAATTTGCTCTTAGATTTCCACGAGAGGCGAGCATCTATGGCACGAGTATGTTGCGTGTGGGTATGTGTTGGCTTCTGTAAGGATTTTTCGGGCGAGTTCTTGTGCAGCATTGATTCTTTCGATCTCAGGCTTTTCATAGATTTGAACGAGTGGTTGAGCTGGAGACGAGGGTTCTTCATGAAATTGAACCAAAGGTACGGCTGAAGAGGGAGGGACTCTAATGGCTGGTAGGAATCCTTTTCGATGCATGACGGGCGAGAACTCTGTTCGCGAGGTCTGGAAACTTTCACCAGAATCGGACGTCTCGGGAAGATTACCGCATGTGATAAAATGTCTTTCCTGGGTAGCAGAATTGATGAAGAATGTTCCAGGACAAGCTTCGCAGACGAATGCATGCTCAGTTGCGTAATGTGCGGCAGCTGCATCGGACGTTGGAAAGGTTTGAGTACATTGGAAACAGCCGAAACATGGTCTTGGGGTATGCACCTTGGCTTTATGTGCTTGAAGTTGCGGGTCCTGTTGTTGGTCAAAAAATCCATCACACGCATCACACCTAACCATGTTGCAGGTATGATAATGGTGGCGAAACGCATTAAGAGTGTTAGAATGGTGACGACAGCCTGATTTGAAGCACTTGAGCTGATATTTACAATCCAAATTCTCATTTAGTCCAATAACTTTAGGGGTAGCCGCTGATTCTTCGGAAGTAGGGGGATGAGTGATGGCGTGGTTAAAGAAATCGCGAGAGTTCTTGAATAATTTGGAACACTCAGGACAGTCGATTCGATGTGTATCTCTGTCGTGCGACTCATAGGCTGCCTCATCATTAAACTTCATCTGGCAAGACGGACAGGAGACTTGATGACGGAGTCTATGGATATTCAAGAGAACCAAACTGTCGAATCTTAAGCCACATTGGGAGCACAAATGAGTATGCACTTGTTCGGAATGGCTGATTCGCTCAACCTGGAGTTTGAAATGCTTGGGACATACCGAACATTTGAAGTTGTGCGATGAGGATTCATGTTCTTTTAGAAGGGTAAATGTTGCAAATGGCTGAACTGGGCAGTATTCACACTGAAAAGAATGCTGCTCCGACTTATGTTTATATAGCTCTGCAGTGTGATTGAACTTGGCGTAGCAAATGGAACATTTGATCATTAAGTGTTCGTAGGTATGATGTAGGACAAGCTGGTTCCGACCATCAAATGTAAGTTGACATTGATTGCATTTCCATAGATGCTCTGTGGTAGTGTGCTGTTGAAGGCTAGCATAGGATGGAAACGATTTGCTGCATTTTGGACAGGTCTGTGAATGAGCCGGAGAGTTTATGTGCTGTTCTAGCGCAATCTCCGACTTGAAATCTTTGCCGCAAGAATTGCAACTAAAAGAGCGGTGGAACTCTGTATCGTGCTTATCAAGAGAGCCCTGGGATTGAAAATCTTTGTTGCACTTATTACACCTGAACTTGTGTTTGTTTTCTTTATGATTGTTTAGAAGCTGCTCTGTACTGAAAACCGAATCGCAGTCGTCGAATCCACAAGGAAAATAATGTTTGATGAAATTGTGTTGTTTTAGACCGTCTGCGGAATTGAAGGCATCTTTGCAGTGAGAACATTGGAACTGGTGCTTGGCCTCGGTGTGCTTTTTTCTTGCGTCCTCGGTACGGAATGACTCGGTACAATAAGAACACGGGAATGGGCGCTTCCCCTGTGGGTGCTTGGCCTGAACATGCTGTCTTCTCGCCTCTTCATCCTGAAAGGGTTTATCGCAATGGCCACAGACCCAACCTTGAACGTGTCCAGTTACTTGGCAGTGCGATATCATATGCGAATTGACTTGAAAGGTAATTTTGCATGTGTAACAAGTAGGAGCCATTCTGAGTCTGCATGCGACAACACCAGGTTAAATCGGTCGGGTAGATGCGCTGAAAAGACTAGTATCATTGTTAGTTTCTTCCAGGTCTCTTCCAGGTGGAGCTGCAAGCAAACCTTGTTTATCGCAAGAAGCGGCAATATTTTGCAGTGCTCAGTCGGAATATTAGACGCGCTTCTTCGTATAAGCCGAATTAGAAATGCGACATGTGGATGGAAGAAGCCATAGAGCAAGACTTGATGGATTTCGGGCTTTTGAGCAGTATTGACTTGGAGATGGATCTCAATGATGACAGAAGTGTCGCAAGACCTTCGAAAGGAAATCAAACCACTGGAGGGGAGGGTAGATTTCTAAACGGAAAAAGTGAAAACAATGGAAGGGAAGAAAGAAGCCACACTCGAATAAATAAATAGAGGTGTGAAATAATTCATACGAAGCAAAACTCAATCAATGAGGTTTTTGATGAACAGAATGCACGAAGAAAGCAGAATGTATCAATGTGAAGCAGCCTGACTGGTCAACAATCAGGAGAATTGAAAGAGAATGTTGTATTACAGAATCAAGATAGAAAAGGTTGATACAATGAAGAGAAATGAGCCTTTCAGGTGTTGTAAGATTCACCGAAATTATTGTGGTTGAGGATCGAAGGTGTTGGAATGATTGCAAGAAGCTGGTGAAGGGGAAAACTTGGAGGGGATGATTTCCATTAGCGTGGTTGGGTTCTACCCCCTTCACCCCCCTCAAAGGTACACACACTTTCACTCCTGACAGGGAGAACTAGAGAGAGGATAGAAATAAATGAGAGACTAATAACATCGGAAGCCTCAGTCTCTTCCCCGAACGGATAATGCAATGAGTACTAGGTACCGTCTCAAATGGATTAACACCATACCCGTGTTAGAGATGTACCTCGGTATACCCCAAACAAACCTCAATTTGACATATACGACGAGAGGGTGAGAGGGTAAGAGGGTGAGAGGGTGAGATCCGATTGGAGCGACTCTAGCAGCTTGCTTGAATAACTTTGAATCTGAAGCATATCGATGATAAGTCTTTTACGTTCTCTCGAGAATCATCTCACTCAGACTTCACTTGCAGTTTTACCTAGCCACTTTTTACAAGTTCTAGATTCGATATAGATTCGATATAGATGTATAGTCGAAGCATCGGTGAGTCCTTGTTGATCTTTGCAATTGATTATTTCTACCCCGGCAACGGCAAGTACATGACCATGCGTGGAGACGCCGGCATTACAAACGGCTTCAGGGTGTATGTATATGTGATGCGCGTGTGTATCGGCGTATCGTCATCAGAGGAGGCGGAGTGCAATGCTTCGAGCCCAAGCCATGATTACCAATCGAGAGCGCGGTAAACCCTCATGCAAATGCCAACCCATTGGCAAGTGGAGGAGAATGAATCTTCTTCGACCAAACCAGTGTGAGAACAGTCTTTGCGTCCCACATCGCCGGGCTTGCTATTTCTTCGGGCAGATCCAAATCAGTCACATGTGCAAGCTGTGCACTTGTCCATACATCGAGTCAAGACTCAGGATCCATTGACCAGATCAAGAAGTGGAAAGAACGAAAAGTCTCTTTATTAGTAGGTGGAAAAGAAGATCTCGCATAACGGTCGATCATTCTCTCTTCTCTTCAGGCGAGCAGACATGAATGATATGATGTTGAATGGAGAATCAGCAGTGGACCAGAGTCACAAAGTACGGTAACCGAGATATGTTCCCAGTCCGCCTATCAGGGGCTATTATGTAATTGATGCCAAGTCGATAGGTTACCTTACCCAAGGATTGATCTTGAAAAAAGCAACCCAAGAATACTCTTCATGTCTAATAATATTATGCCGACTACCTTAGCTTTCTTTATATTCCATTCAAAGATAAAACAAATGGGCTCGTGTACAATCATTGAGCACCAGTTCTTTCACAATGTATTCTAAACTTTGACAGGCAAAAAATAGATTTGATTCAGACCTGCAGATTGCTTATCTCAGCCATGCTCGAGCAATTCTATCCTCCTTGCACCTCTGCCGGTCGTGCAGGATGAGGGCATCTGCCGGCGAGGCATCCCCCCAAATTGGCCGATCATTGGGCATCTGCCAATCCTTGGATCATGGCAGGCATAATGCCACGCCATGTAAACAGGGTGAGCTTGAATCAGAGTGAACTCTAATAGAGCACCAGCAGATTCGGATCGGCTTCCACTGGGTAATTCCGAAGCATCCCTATATCGCAAAAAATCGTTTTCCAAGCCTTCAATTCTTCAGAAAATGCTTGGGGCTCAACGCAACTTTCTTGCACAGCCCACAACGTCACCGCGGCTTTTCAAGGAAGGGTTACACCAAGCACGATAGACGATGGCCTGATGGCTTGCGGGGAAATATGACACATCTCAGACGACGAACAATACATTCAAGGGTGGTGTGTGGGAAGGAAAACCGCATTAGGAATCTCTCCGTGCGGCACGCTCTAAATACATGCCGCGACTGATGACGGTCTGGCGGGATCAAGGCTGAAGGGTGGTTACGCTGAGATGTGATCAAAAGAGATAGAACATACTAGTGCAAGGTGACATAGGGTTGCAAGCCGAAAAGTGGATATTTAGACATGGTAATCTATTTAAGGTTGGAGGTAGCCACTTTGTGGTAATTTTACCGGTCACTTACTGTTGCGAGGAGCGGTAGGAGCAAGCCTCGCAAGCAATGCATTCTTTAGGACAAAAGCCACTTAAAATTTCTCGCAATCACTGAAGATAAATTGGACGGTTTGAACGGAGTTTTGCTCAAGGGTTTATGATTCTAATTTAAGGATTGCGGAGGTTCCGGGTCATACAGGTTAGTCTCTCCCGGGCAAGGGACTTTACAGGTAGGAGGGTTTTAAGGTCGGTGTTATCACTGATCGACTGCTACCCCTTGTTGGGTAGGAGGGGCAAGCGAAGAAACAGAATTTCTTAGGGTTTAGATCACTTTCTGCTCGCATGGATAACTTGCTTTCATATATGGTAGCGAATCTGTAATTGGGGAAAGCTCTCAACTTTCTCATGCAACGGTTGTCTCATACAGTTGAAAATCGTTTATTGGACGTGCGCTTGAACTTTAAACGTTCACAGGCGTGATAGGTAGGCTTTCACTTGTCATCTTGGTCAATGCGGCCACGCTTTCTAAGCTGCTGAGCAGGGTCTAGGCCTCTTCTTGCTGTATTTCGTCGATATATACTATTTTGTTCAAATATACACTGGGTCGCCGCCGTTGGTTGAACATTCTTCCGTCTACTCAAGTATGTCTGATAATGTCCACCCTTGAACACGCGGTGTCCACTCAAGTTTTCAGTCAGATTCCACTTCCGACTCAGCAAATATGGATGCTGAAGCTTCAATCCTTCGGAAAAGTAGCCTGACCATGCCAGCTTCCTCTTTTGGTTGTAGTCAGTGTCCTAAATCCTTCAATAGGCGCGAGAATTTGAGCCGTCACATGAAAACCCGTAAGTGAGCATAGATTAGAATGAACCTGGGACACTAAAAAGCTTATTCACCGCTAACAAAATAACCTCATAGACGATGTTCCTCGGACTCATATTTGTCAAATATGTGAAAAGACTTTCACTAGGAGTGATTTACTAAAAAGGCATGAAGCCGGTCATGAAAGATGGGACAAAAAAGAACCAAAGTCTGAAGGCCGAAGAGGATCGGTGAAACGAAAGAAGACCTCTGAAGATCCTGAGAGCCACGATAACCTTGAAAACTTCAAGTGGACGCCTACAAGTCGATCAGAATCAGCTCATCTATCTCCAATGCAAAGTGGTCCTTCACTTCCGACGGAAACAGCAACGGCAAATTACTCAACTTCCTTTCAAGAGCCTACTGGGCTAAATGTACCGTTCCTCGAAGCGGCGCCTCGATCATTTGGGGCAAGCCAGCCACTAAATATCAGCAACAATGTACCCCAATCAATGCCAGTACTTGGTTTCTTACCCCAGGAGACGCATTCTTTCACGCAGCAATACCGAGATTCATACCAAGACACAACATTAGACCACCAGTTTCCTATAAATCCTCTTGGTATAATGGGATATTCTTATCAGATACCCTTCAGTCATACTTCCTATTTGCAACCGGAGAACAACCCACTGGGAAATGCGTGGGTTTCTAACGACTTATATGCTACCATGGTTGAGACTGGGAACGAATGGGAACATACTGGAAAGCTGTCCAATCAAAATGTTCCTGTTTCAGATTCTATACAGCAACATTTTAGCAACATTAAATTGGACAATTCGGGTCCAACTTCTACAATACCAGCTAGCGAGCCTCATTTTGAATACCATCAACCTAAAAATGATATATTGGAATCTGGACCAACACAATCTGCAAGTGTTGCAAGCTTTGCTTCACCCCCAAATTTACCTTGGGGTGAAGACAAATGGCCTTCTTCATGGAATCCTAGCTTGGATCCAACCGCAATGTTGGAAGCTGATCCAATTGATCTGCCATTTGATCATCCTTTATGTCAAACCCATAACCCAAGATACGATATTTCAGAGTCGACTTATTACAAAATGCGAGATTTCTTGATAGCTCCCGTTCATGAAGTTCCTAATAGAAACCCACTTTTTACAATGCCACCATTATATGTGGTCAATATCTTCATTGGGCTTTACTTTAAGCATTTCTCACATCAAGCACCCGTACTGCATCACCCTACCGTGGATACCAATCATCTTTCTCCGCCATTGTTATCTGCAATGATGATTATCGGATCTACTTATAGTCAGGTTAAGAATGGAAGACGGCTAGCAATTGTTTTGATTGAAGTTATCGGCTGGCACTTGCTTGCCGCTATTCGTCTAGATATGAGCTTAATTCGAAATCCTATGACTATTTTTACCGAAGCCTTGCTCATCCACATGGGACTATGGTGTGGAAATAAGCGTGCATTCAGCGTATCCGAGTCTTTCAAAGGGCATGCTGTTTCCCACATGCGTCGTTTATACGAGAGTGAAAAGTCGAATTTGCCAAATAGATATTCGCCTGTGGATCAAACATTAAGAGATCCCGAAGTTCGATGGAAACGATGGATCGACGAAGAATCTCTCAATAGGCTTTATTGGGTTGTCTATGCGACCGATCGTCAATTCTCCGCGCTTTGGAATCAATCGTCAGCAATGACAATTGGTGAATTGGTAGATGTTAGTTGTCCTTGCGATGAAGTCTTTTGGTGTGCCTCTTCTGCCAGCGATTGGAATTTCGCGCTTGGTTCTGCGAAGGTACCACAGTCTTTATCGTTTGCAGCTGCTATAGGGCCTTTTCTTTTTTCTCCCACTCCATCCTCGTCTATACCCCCCTCGGGTCATTTCTTGGCAGGAGAGGAGCCTATATTTCAACCCCACCACCTCCCATTGCCGAATCTAAATTCATATACCGCATTTCTTGTTCTGCTCGAAATTCAACGTCAGATATTCGATGCCTCACAAGAATCTTTAGTTGCTAGCAAATTCATCAACAGCCAAGTCTCACCAGAAATCTACGAAAGTCCACCCGGTCATCATCCTGCTTCATCTCTTTCACAGGCCCTCAGATCCCGCGTTTCTGCGAGGAGACAAGAACTAGCCTGTACGTTGGTGTATTATATATCCCATTTCCCCATACCTACAACCAAACTAATCGAAATCCAGACACGCTTAACCGCTTTTCCAAAACTTATTTACGACCTCATTTGACTATCCCACATCCCACATCTCATATTTTCCACCACATTTGTATTGTTCAACACCACATCACAAGTCTTTTCCTCCATATTCCTTTTACCGATCTATTAAATGCGATTGGAAAATCGAGTCAGACGGGTATTGTGCATGCTCTAGAAAGATTGAGATTATGGGCACAAGAGGATCCAGAATTAGCTATTGATGTCGCCGTTCGAGCCGCTACTGCAATCATGGAATCAAATAGAGATCTTAATGTGGATCTGACAGGCCGAGAAAAAGTAAGCGAGGCACCCAAGGGAACAAAAAGTGATATGGTGGAAACAGGGGTTTATGGAGCCTCATTATTAATGATGACCCATGTTATTCTTTGGGCTTTCGCACAAGTTGCAGATAAGAAGCAAAAAGATGGTCTGATGAAGAGACTGAGAGGACACAAAAATACGGCAGATGGCGCATTCCTGGAGATATTGGGGAGCGAATTGATGAACGAAGAAGATAGCGAGGGATTAACTGGCAAGGGAAAGAACGTAGATCCGGGAAGACCAAAAGTGAAAGTGGTTTCAAGATCACTATTTAAAAGTGCGGCAGATACGCTAATGCAATTTGGAACTTGGGGAGTTGCGCTCGACATGGCGATGTTGCTACGGTTCAGAGCGGAAGCTTAGGGTGGGGAGAGAAAGAGGATGATGATGAATTCAACCGAAATTTTCTGGTATGGATGGTAACTGTATTCTATACAATTTTTAGACCAGATGTGGGTCGAGTGAAGCTATATGACTTCGCTAACATCTCGAGGGTTCTTGGAAGATATTATTCTACCTGCCTTTGGACATGTATTTTTATGTAGAGAAATTTACCAAATACATCATTTACTGAATACTTATATGTAGCTGGGAACAGAGACACATCTCTACTCATGACAAAAGCATGGCACTCATCCTCTTGAATTCATCTCCTCACCTTCTACTCTCACACTCACACTCACCCTCTTTACCATCCCCAAAATCCTAACTCCCACCTCCCACCAACTCCCCATCCCCTCATCCACCACAAACCCATTCCGTTCCCACGTCCTCACCGCTACATCCCTCGCATACAAACACACTAATCCCTTCCACTCCGGGACCGTCCCTTTCTCCTCCTCACTCAACGCCTCTTCCGAAACCCTCGGATTCTGCCCCGCCCATTTCAACGCAGCCTGGATCAACAGATCCGCATACCCTTTCCCGCGATACTCCTTCATAACCGCCAATCGACCCAGTCGTACATAAGGCTCGATCCCATCGTGCAGAGTAGACGCAGGATTAACTCTATAGGTCGGAGAGGGCTGGAAAAAGAGTATTGAAGAGGGAGGAATTTCTTCGGTCGGCAATCCGGCAATAATGCGGGTGTGGGGAGCGGACGGAGAGTATCTGGATAGGGGAGTAGCCGGAGTGTTCCTACTGGGATGTAGGAAACTGGGAATTCTTCTGCGGGGAAACAAGGCGCGTAGATGACGAAATGCACGGAGCGCGCGTCGTCGTTGTCGAGGTGGTGGGTGAGGGGGACGGCGCGTTGTTCGTGCACGAAGACTTGTTCGCGCACGAAGCAGGAGTTTTGGAAGATGGGGATGGGGGTGGTGGAGGGGTGTGCTTGCGAGGTGGTGGGGAGATGCCGATCCAAGGTGTGCAGGTGGTTGCGGGGGGAAAGTTGGATGGAGAGTTTGGGGGAGGAGGGGGGTGGGACATTGTGGTTTGGGGGTGGAGGTTGGAGGTTGGAGGTTGGAGGGAGGGCGAGGAAGTCAGTGGGATTTGGAGGGTGATAAATAATGGATTATGGATAATGTTAGAATTGAAAATATGGAAAGAGTACGTGGGAAATAGGTACAGAAAAGAGGGAGGTGGAACAATTTATGCTGAATTACTTCTGAGAATCATAATGAGTCGTCCGGCCACTATCCGCGATTTGAAGGATGTGATAGTGATAAGACGCGCAGCTTACTCTGTTGTAGCATGCACTAGCATGTTGTGACTATTCAAAACGTTCATCTAATCTAGGACGTTCAGAGTATTGAAGGAAAGTAATCGTTTGTAATTACAAAATGGTCTGCTGTAATCTATAATGTTCTAATGAACGCCAATATGCAAAGCTTCAGAATACCCCAACTCCTATCCTATGCATCCTATGCAATTCCTGTAAGTTATATCATGGTATCATCCAAATGGCTCGCATAAATCCCGTTCTCCGAATTTAGAAACCCCCATATGTAAAAGAAGATCATGCCTGAATAAGATCAGGCACAGCAGGTCCAACTCCCCTGAGCAATACTATACGATTGCCGCTGACCAAAGCATCTCCAACCTTCTCGTTGAATTCTAAAAGTCTTCCAGCTTCTACATGAAAGATTCTAAGCTTGTCCTTCTCATCCATTCCCTGATTATTAACGTTTTCTACTTGAAGTGCCTTTGCCGCTGCGTCCAAAACTCGACCCATTACCCAATCTTTTGAGTAAAAGAAAGCACCAGTAGGAAATTTCGAGGTCGTTGTCGCGGCTTCCGCGTCAACATTTATATACACTCTCTTTTCCGGAGGTACCTTTGCATCTCCTTTTGCCGTCTTTTTGAGCTGGTTGACGGCTACTAGTCTCGCAGCTGCGGATGAAGGTTTCGGCTCAGGGAGGACTCGAGTTGATGCGACCTTTGCTTTTTGTGCTGCTCCCCAAGCCCTTAATTTTCCAAAGGCCAATTTCGCACTTGTTTGCTGTTCATTAAATCTGCCAACTCTTGCCCCTATGGGTACGAGGTGTTTACAATCGTGGTCTTCCCCCAATCGATGTTTGAGACAATAGTCCCGATTACATATAGAACAATGTACACCTGTCGATAAACTCGTTCCAATCGTCGTCTTACAAGTCGGCGATGCGCATGGCTTTTCAACATCTGCCATCATTTTCCCTTCGCCCAAAGAACGTTTGGATTGATTGGCTAGCCGACGTCTGGCTGCCCATTCTCCAGGTTTTGAACAATGATGGCTTGTTTCTGTACGATGATCGAGACAAAATGTTCCGCGACATGATTCGCAACGAAATGGGAGGAAATCTAATTGATTGCAGTATTCGTATTGGCAATGTACACCAATTAATGTTGGGTCTTTTTCGTCCATGGTACTGAAGGATTTATCTTCTGGAGTTTCTGATCTTGATGAGGAGGCCATGATGACGGATGAGGATATATAAATACCTCGAATAGGCTTCCAATGTGTCGTACTATGGACGGGGTTAAGATGTGTAGGTGTTAAGATGGGAATTGGATTAGTGACGATGGCGAGGCTGATTATGAATGCAAGTCTAGAGGCTTCTGGAATATAGCCTGGCGAGCCTGGCGAGGCTGGGTAAAACGAAGCTAACGTTGCGTCAAGGCTTAGCGTCGGCGTCTAAACTTTCCGTGTATCAGAAAGGGATTTGAAATAAACTATCGCTCTAGAGAATTGCTTGAGAGGACAATATTAATAAGTGTTTGAATTTCCTTATGGAAACTATTCAAACGATCATTCGATTGTTGTACCAATGATTAATTCTTGACCTTGAAAAGGGGAGGCTTGTTAGGGTTTCTCCAATAGCAATGGAATGTCGGCAGGATGGGTCCAAGAATGGACCATATGAGGATGACCTGCAGGAGAGAAGGGGGCTCAGCACTATCATGTGTTGAGTGCTGAAAACTTGCAAACGTTGATTTGTATTACAAAAGTGGAAAATACTACAAACAAACTTTTGCACCAACAAGAATTGATTGCCAAGTCTTGTATTTCATGTAATTGGGAAGCTTCCGAGGGTTAGATAGCCTGACGGGCTCATCATCATGGCTCTTGAAGTAATCGGTGGAATAGCGAGCATTCTTCAGCTGGCCGGAACTGTCTACACAATCTCAAAGACCCTTTACGAAGTCGGGGAAGCTCTATCTAATGCCCCTTCTGATATCAAGGATTTAGCAAGGGATCTTGAAACCTTTTCAGATGAGCTTCATCTGCTATCTACATTACTTCACGGTAAAGATGGTCGCTATGCAGATCAGGTGTATAGGCTTACAGCTAAAATCATTGGGGATTGTGCGACGATATGCACGAAAATCGATCGAATTATTCGAAAATTGAGAAGTGGTAGTGTTCTGGCCAAAATTAAATGGTTGTATAAAGAGAAGGAAATTATGAAGTTGTTGGCGAGACTTCGTGACTTAAAGTTGAGTCTGATGGGTACATTGAGCGTGTTGAGTGCACTGAGAGCTGATAATATGATGGACTCTTTGGGTTTGAATAACCCCAGTATGATTGGTGGCCCGAACAGACATGGTCTGTCAACAGAGACACGCATGCAAGTGGAGGATACGAGACTAAAATTGGCTGGCATGTCGATGAAGGATACCACTGGACCCTCTTTGTGGTCAAAATCTCTGCTACCATCGAGCGCATCTTTAGTCTCGGGGGGCTCAAGCTCTATCTTAGGTACATCGGCTACATCGCCAACCTATGTTAGTCCCCCAGCAACTAGAATACCCAGTACAACCAGCTTTTCTACATCCTCATTCATTTCAATGCCAGTGGTGCCAAAGAGCATGCCGCCAATCCCAAACACTCATGCAAACCAGTCTGTAGATTCCTTCCACAGCGCCTTATCATATCAAAATCGAGACTCGTTAGATGGCCGAATGAGTAAGTCTTTGAGGTTTAAGACCTGAGATCTGCAATATGTGATGCGGAGAGTGTTTTTAAAACTGGGCTAACATGTCGAAATATCAGAACAAGTGGAGAGCTTCGTCAAGCCAGAAGATCTTAACGATATACCTGTGATACCACAGTCTGTAGTGGTATCCGATAGACATGACAAACCTTCATTTTCAGCAGAAGAGAGCCATCAACTAAATACATCCGAATCAGAATCTCTCAAGAGTTGGAGAAATGAAATGATTCTTTCAGCGATGAAACATTTCAACATGAATATCTTGGATGCTGAGGAATGGGCCAAGCATCTGCCAGTTCCTAGCAATATCTCGGCAACAACTGGGCCTACCGATCAAGCAGAAACCTCGCCTCACCCAAAAGTCGGTAACAAGTCTCAGGAAATAGAGCATGGCAAAGTGTGTCATGGATACCAGGGAGAATCTACAAGTCAATACGAATATTATGAGGCATTAGAGCGCGAATCGTCCTGTGAAATACCTGATTTACTTAACTTCATGCCTGAAATGGGCTACATTCCTTCTGCCATTCACTCTCCTGCGTCCCCGGAACACTTTCTTGTAGAGAGCGATGGTGCGAAGAGTCAAAATCATCGAATTGATGCAGTGTCGGGTTCTTCAATGGGAAGAGAGACAAGTTTTGGCGGATTTGACGATGATGGGCCTCGAATGGAGGAATTCGATGACTACTCTGCATCTCCCGCTTATTCCCCAGCGAGCCCAGTCTACAGTTTCATAGAAGCTGATAGCTCTTCAATCCAGGCTGATACAGCTTTATTGTCTTCCGCAGGAGGTAAAAAATGTCCGAATAACTCCATTGCAGTCCAAACATGGCCTTCGCATGGAACTCCACAACAACATCAAAAGCTGCAGTCATCTATTCAACAAACTCAACGAATTCAAATGCAACAACGACAACAGCAACAGCAACAAATGGTTCGGTTGTCTCCCCACCGACGTCTCAGAGTCACCGAAAAAGTTACTGGGGTAGATTCCGGACGATGGCATAATTTTGATGCCTGCCTAAGCATGGAAATCTCGGCTAACATGCCACGGGGACTCCATGGACTTGGAACTGAAAATCAGCTGCCCAAAACACAGCCTCAAGAGGTTCAAATGCTAAATCGAGCATCACAAGCAACCTATAAAAGAGATGGAAAGCCTTCTTATCCGTCTATATCGCCTTATGGCAAGAGTGAACCTCGCGGACGTATTGAATTGCCCCCAGATTATACTAATGATATCTCGGGACAAGTTTTTAAGTCACCAAAATTTGATAAATCGGATAACGACTCTACTCTCCATTTTCAGAATGAAGTTTCTAACAAAGGCCCGGGTGGATTTTGGGTCCGAGGTTTCATAACTGTAAAGTCATTTGATGCTGTCATATGGAGTAATCTAGAACAATACTTGAAATGGCAGCGCGTTTACACCACTTCAGAAGCAGGATCTATTCCGCTTGTTACCAATTTAGATTGGTCTGCAACTCTCTACAAAGAGAGGATTGCTCTACGCCGTCAGATGTTTCCGCGTGCTGCTAGCTCTATCCAGAAAATACTTGATGTTCTAGCCGTGATGGAAGAGACGATCGGCCTTAAAATTGGAGCTATTGCATGGGCATGTCTTCTGGGTGCCGTCGAGGTGTGTTGATTTATATCAATCAAACAATAGTAAGCTAACTGATTTTTGCAGAACTTGCTTTCGTATGGTGCAAACTGGACAGTTGATTCTCAAACCAGGATTATCACAGAAATGAGCGAAATTGCTAGCACAATCGCTCGATATACCGTCATGGAAAATATATATGCTCAGTGGAAAGGAATGACTCTTGATAAGGACTACGAACAGTCTCTTATCAACCTATCCAGTCGTGTTTTGGTCTACCTCGGAGCTTTCGTTCCGAGTCTCTCAGAGAGTAGCGCGAATGCCGATATGAAGCCCTATTTTGAAAGAATCATCGAAGCCGACAAGGCATGTCGTGGGTTCACGGTCATTGTGAGCTCCAGGAATACTGCCATCGATCGGAAACGCTTATTTAAGGAATTTTCGGATGATTCGGACGACACTGTCGATTCAGACGGAACTATCTTAGGAGTCGATGGTAATGATGAAGTGAATGACACGCCATCATCAGCAAAGCGCACTAAGATATAGAAACACGAATTTGTTTGAAATTGTAAATTGAACATGTAGTATATAACCTTGTTTAGGTATCCTTTCATCATAATTCTTGCCTATATTTGTTGGTAATCTGCGTTCATTGTTGGTATCTTAAAATGGGAGTCCATGAAACTTATCAAGTGGAAGAGGTGGATCTAAAATCACTCGAGAAGAGTAAAGCGAAATCTTTGTTCGCGAGATTCGTTCATAAATTCGGCCAAGAGAAGAACCTCAGATCGAGGTAGTGCGATATTACAGGTCTTCAGAACGATCATCATTTTCTGCATGGTAGAATCTCGTATAAAATTCCCAAGAACATAGTTGGCCATTTCGGATTTCTGATCCAAGCAACTGCAAAAATGAACAAAACATCACCTATTTGATCGATCATTACGCTCACCCTTCATTTCCTCTCCCTACACCACTTTCCAAACTATTATCCTAGCCTGTAAATCCCAATGCCCTCTTCAGTGCCACCAATCTCGATCTCACTTCTCTTCTCCTCACCCTTCGACAACTAACACAAGCATCTTTATCCTCATGATTCCAGGCATAACATCCCAACTATCCAAGTCCATCAATCAGTATTCTCTCCAGGATTCCACATCTCGAAAAATAAGAGTATTAAGCGAAAAAAAAAACATACCATGCCCTCCTCCAAATCCTCATTCGGCACACACTGCCACATCTCCTTCGTTTCCTCCTTGTTTGAACTGAAATAATCAATGGGTCTTCGAAGCGTCTGTAGAACTCCTGAGAAGTCAAGATCAATGGAAATATCAGGGGGCTTTGGAGCTCTGAAACGCTGACTTTCAATATCGTCGATGGTGTAATCTCTTGGATTTAATAGCAGCTCGGCTTGAGAGGATCCTTTTTCTGAATGACTTCTACGCCGCACTCTTCGTGTTGACGCGGAAGTCGGTTCTGGATTTGTATTCTGATATAGATCTTGAGTATTTGAATATGGACTTTGTGATTTATTTGCGCGATTTTCGAAGTAGGAAATAGAGTTTTGATCATGGATATTACTGGTTCTGCGATATCTGTCTCCAAAGCTATTGTCTAAATCGCACTCCAAATGATTTCTCGGGGTTTGAATGCTGGGATACTGACCCCCGAGATCGATTTCATGATCTTCACAGCGTCTTCGAGGAATAAAGTAAGAATCTCGGTTTCCGAACTGGCTTTTAGAGTAATCATCTTTTTGCGTAAAACCACTGGGAATAGGACATTGAAGTTCTGGATTACTGGTGCTGCGAGGTCTTCGCATGCGGCTATCGGTGAGAGTCTTTCTTGGATTTGGCGTAAAGCTTTGGATACTGGGACTTTGCATATCATGGGCTTCGGCTGTATACGATGAGGAGTAGGGGTTTTCGATGCTATCGAGGTGGCTAGAATATTGGTCTCTTGGATGGTCGGTACTGTGGTGCATTTGAGAAGAAGGGATTTGAAAGCTGTGAATGACAGATTGCTGAGTCTGTTGGCTCTCTATGTTGTCATATGACCAACGGATAGGGGAAGACAGAAATCTCTTGAATCTTGAGGGTGCATTCATATCTGTGGTGCCATGCCTAATAGCTCGCTGATTGTCTATGTGTGTTATTGGTTTGGATTACTGTCGTGAAGATGTAGATACAAACCATGCAGCTGTTGCTCTAGGAAATTTTCAAAGATTCAAGACCCAAGGGGCAGTTATTGAATCTCTATCCAAATCTTATACGGTGTGTATACGGTTATCTAGATCAAGATGAGGGGCCGGCTTCATGCCGTACATTGAGGGCATTGATGGATAGTATATGAATCATTAAATACATTAAAGAGATACTCATCTCTGACACAACAATACTTATAAATACTCAAAATCATCTATATCATTCAAATACAAATTCTTTTATCCTCCAATAACATAATAATAACCTGACTAAATACCAAGTAACGCACCTTTGGTGGTACTTGCCAACTGTAATCTCCAAAACTTTTGTTCGGCACACAAGAATACTTCCCCATCCTTTCCAAAGCAGAAGTTTGCTACGCCGCCAGGAACTAAAATGGTGCCGATTAAAGTCCCGGCTGAATTCCAGACCTCCACACCATCGCCGCAGCCAGAGTATACATTACCGTGAACATCACATTTGATGCCATCTGGGAAGCCATCAACTGCATATGCGAAAACTCTTCGGTTTATGAGGAAGGGCGCGCCTGATGTCATGTGAACATCAAAAGCATAGATTGTTGCAGGACTGAATCAAAATCAGCGAAAGATACCTGATTGTCAGATGAAGAGACATACCGCGTTAAATCCTCGTTTCCATCTCCGTGGATTTGATCTGTATCCGTAATATAAACCACTGACTCATCCGGCGAGAAAGCAATTCCATTTGGTCTACCAAAGCCATCTGCCACAACTCTAATATCTCCCGTAATAGGATCGAATCTATATACTTGACAAGGAAGTTTAGGCTTTAATCGGAAATCTTGCTCCCATCCGTAACATGGATCTGTGAACCAAATGCTGCCATCTTTAGCCACCACGACATCATTTACAGAATTGAAATGCCTTCCATGAAAATTTGTCACCATAGGTTTTGGAGGTGAAGATCTGGGCATATGATAAATACCACCTGAGCCTGCGCTTCTATTTCCCTGAGCACAAAATAGAATACCATCTTGATAATTGACACCACCATTTGGCATGTCAATACCTGGTGGTGGACGCATTTTAGCCCACTCGGCAGATTTGATACTCCCGTCGTCATTTCGATGGAGTTTAATTCTAGATATCAGAATAGTTGGAAAGTTTGCGGAACTGGTAGCTTGTAGGAGGTTTGATGTGACATAGAGTTCATCATGGTCGGGTAGCAAAACACAGGCTTCGTGAAAGAAAGGGTTGTTGGTTGATCCAGCAGTAGAAAATAGGAGTGCATGTGACGGGGCTTCGCCAACTAATGATGCAAATGCGGAATCATGTTGAAGAAGAGTAACTTGGTCTGAAAGACCATATGTGGTACTGATGGAAATGTGTCAGTCTCGATGTTTTTGACGGAGTGATAAAGACTAACCTAACATTTCCACTGCTTGCCTTTAGTTTGTCAACAACCTGATAAGAAGTGTTAGTGAGCAGCAAGAATGCATTCACGAAGTTAAAGATTACCTCTATCTTGGTAGGCACACTTGATATAGCAGAATTGGTTACTGCTGCCATTTTTGCGCCTCTGAAGCTTTGAGATTGATATGAAGTTCAAAGCGTTGTAAACACCAGCGTGAAAGATTCCTAGTTTACATAGGTATTGGGGCTTGTTTGGTCCTTTTTGGTGAAATGAGGTCTTGAATCTAGCTAGCAATAGTAATGGAAAAGGTGGGGTGGTGGTGGTGATGTCGGAGAGCTATCGGCCGGTATTTATCCGAGACATCTCGGTGGAATTTGGAACGACAACGACCAGAAAGCTCGCCCGAATGATCTTTGAGTAGGTAGAAAGCATTTGAATATGATCGATCACCTTCCTGGCCGAAAATATTGTGACTCTTAAGGGTTGAGCAACACCAATATTTACACGAGCTTCAAGAAAGACAGGAGTTTGAGACAAAAATGTGCACATCTAGTCTGGAAGAACATTGCATCGAGATATATGTGTATATTCATGATTCTTCCGTTTACACTGGAGGTTCAACGGTCTTGCGCGGTTAGTTGGGGGATTATGGTGTGTAAGAAAACACGACTACGAAGCATCATCACGTATCCCATGATATTTGCGCAAAAGCTTCAGAGAGAGAGAGATGATAGGAGCATTAGGTAATTATCCCGCTGATGATCATTATCGTTTTTGGCATTACATTTGTTGTTGAAAAAATTAAAAAAGAATGCTCGCTTCGCACTATTACATCCTCACCTATTCATTTCTACCGACCCCCCAACCAATGACAGAACAAGAGACGAAAAGGAAAATTGCCTTCTCCTCATTACATGTGTACTCATCCCAACCTTACTACTCCTTTCCTTTACATTGCGCAAATCATCCCCACAGCCACCGCTAATACCAGACCTAGACTCAGACTGCACATCACCGGAGTCGCGTTCGAGGTGGTTACCTCGATTGGTCCTGTCGTCTGCGCCGCCGTGCTATCCTTAGTGTTAGTACTACCCCCAAAGACTGACTCCCCAGCCTTAGAACTTGTACTACTTGGCGATGTTGATTCCCAGTTATTGACTCCGGTACTACTTGCCCATGACGAGTCCCAATTGTCAGTCCCGGTACTGCTAGCCCATGAGGAATCCCATTTTCCAGCACCGGTAGTACTCGTCCAGGACGACCCCCAATCATCAAACTTTGTACTACTCGCCCATGTTGACTCCCAAGTACTAGCCGGTGTTGCCGTCGTACCGCCTACTACCCCCACAGATGTAGTCTTCCAAACAGTAGCAGTGGTTAAGATACTCTCGAGACTGTACACACTATCTAGTATGCTTACAGCATTGTCGACATAGGATTTTGCGTCTGGAGACAGTGACGTATACCAATCCGGCTTGTTGGTACCGGAAAGTTGTTCGTCTAGCTGAGAAACCCCGGTTGGAGAGTATCCAAGGGTTGAGGCCGAGGTGGGAATGTTGGAAAGTTCGGAGGCAAGGGATGAAGGGATATCGAGGGCAGTGGAGAGAGATAAAAGACTGGAGACTATTGCAGAGCTGCATTGAGATATGAGTGTCAGTTGGAGACCATTCGACGGAGGTAAAAGAAGTGGAATTCAGAAGGGGAAAAATTGACGTGGAATCATGGACAACTTACACTTTAGCCGCCTGACTTGCATCCAATGCAACGTCTGGTACACCAGCCTGGTTTGGATCAAATGGATAATCGGTGACAGCATCTTTCTTATCATCCGATGGATAATTTGCAAGCACCACAGTGCAAAGACTAGCCACCGTTACCAAAATATGGATATGCATACTTGCAATTCTGAACGATACGCTACCGCTCCAATACAAGTTACCTTGCTAGAAGTAAGATATTTAGAAAGTGATGTTTTGGATCCGAAAAACTGTCGGAATTTGCAAGTGAAAAATGAAAAGCTTCAGAAATAAATGAAAGAATAACACGAAATTATATGCACATAGAGATTTAGATTCTCTTATATAAACACAGATATTTCGGATGGCTCATCACAAGCTACATCAACCGCGTTTGCTTCCCACGTCACGTACCCCGCCATGCCGGGCAGAGTTCCCTGTTAAATAATTAATCATTGTTTCGGCTTGATCAATATGCATTCTTACTCTGAAAGGCACAGAAAGTTATCCAAGCCTCAAATATTCTTCAAAAGTCGTCGCAATGAGATCCTCTTGGTTTAAGACACGGTTCGGCATCAATCATCATAAATTGATATATTGAGGTTCAAATGCGCATAATTCGATATTAGTAGAGAATTAATTTGCATGCATCGCTAAAGTCATAGAAATCTCACTTTGGCAAAAAGGCCGTCAACGCCGTAACACTAGCATGAACTTTGTTCCCCTTATTTTCTCCTCGCTTCATTTAGTTGACAAAAATACGAGTAGATGCCCCGGTTTCCCAACATTTTCTGTAATCTGTGTATTCAACACCCCAAGACTTACGAGCAAATCTACGCTTGGTGATTTGAACTGGTCAATTAATGCGATTGATTACTTATATCCATACCCCGTTCCCACCCAATCAAGCACATGGGCTACTTACTCTGTAGAACAGTCTTCCAAGACGACGGAGCTCCGCTTGACGCCTCTCTGAAACTCTCGGTACTTGACATGCTCCCCCACACTATACGTAATGCAGTAACACAAACATTACGTGTGTTTGCACCACCACCCCAGATTCACAATACATTCATGGGATCATCATGGTCAGACTAAAGCGAAGATCTGGATCGATTCGACAGCTTGCCACATCTTGGTGATGATTTCTATCCATTCGGCGTTTTGTGTTTCGTGTCTGCTTGCAATTTGATAGCATGGAGTATCATGGGGTAGTCCGTAAGCTGACGCATAAGTCTGCCGAAGTTTCTATTGATATCTTTCACGGTCTTGGGATTTGTTATCCCCATGTATGATTAAAATCTATTGGAAAGACCCTTCGATGAGGCTGTAAAGGTTAGTACAGCACATAGCTCGAGCTTATAAAACGATACCTTTCACTTCTGCATCTACAAAAGCCAATTTACGGTGATTCAGAAACACAGTAATACAGCTAGTACCCCGCGCACCTTTTAAGTATGTTGAATGTTCAACAGAATTGATTTTGATCAATCGCATTCGCAAACATTCAGTTACAACCCTCCAAGTTTTGTAGCATCATCATAATCCGAAAGCTAAACGTTGACTAATTTTGCAACAGAACTGTCAAATCAGAACAGTATCATGCCACAATGATTTCTTTTCCAACAAGAGGTCAAGCAGAAATAGCAAAGAAGGGGTGGTTCCCATTGATAGCTATTATCTCAGTTGATGAAGTACCAATACAACCTCATAAACACTGAACTGGGAAACCTCATGGTGATATAATCGTATCATTTTATTGAATTCCACATCAGATTATGTTTTTTCCATGATGTCCATATCAATAGCGTAACTCTAGGATGAGCTCCCACTGGTAACTTGCTGTGGTTTCTTGATCCATTGCAAACTTTTATTTAATATCAGGTTTCTATTACCATCATGGTGGGCCAACAATCATTTTTTCTTTTCGATTCTTGAAAGGCCGTTCTTCATATGTCCTGAATGCATTTATGATTGCTGTCTGTCAGTTCGATCTTATATCAGCGGACCTTAATGAACACTTGAAGCAGGCGTAAAAACTGGAGGTGCAAAGTCTTCAATGTGGAGGGTAGAAATAGAAGATAAAAAATCTCATAAGGAAAGAGAAGAGTGGTCAAACGAGAGGAAGGAACATCAGTGATCGATATCAAAGTACTCCAAAAAGATATAGAAGTGCTAGCTATGGAAGGTCACGCGATCAGGAGTCCTTTCGCCCTCATCAGAATAATAATGGATTTCCTTGCTCTTCATGCAATTCCTACATTGTCACATTCAATAATACAAGACGATCTCAACGACGATGAGATACTACGATGCCGTCATATGTTGCATGGGCCAAATGGAATAGGACAGGAGCTACACTTACCATTTCCAACACAATACATTTTTACATTAGCGCTCAAGCTCTAATTTATCTTACTCTCCTGAAAAATCCTGCATTTGGGTCTGTAACCCGAGGATCGGTCTGCGTTCCCAATTGTTTTACGTATGGTGGTCAAGATAGGTCGGGTAAAACGGTCGGCTATAGACGACCATCGGTTTACTCGGGCTGGATCGGACAAAATATTCACTCGTGGTTGAAGGGGTTGGGTCTATTGTTTGCCAGAATATTGGGCGGATTGAATCGCTTTGCTATTTTTAGATATTTGATTGTAAATTGATTGGATTGATTTGATCTTACAGGTTCAAAATCCAAATTGAAGACTTCCAAACCTAGATTTTGATCCCCAGTATTCAAGTCAGATTTGCAGCCTCACGTTTCAAGCTCAGGACCCGAAGCTATATCATCTCATTCGAGCAAAAAAAACCAAGTTCCGAATTTCCTGAAAAGGTATCTATAAGATGCCTTATTATAATTCTTGAGAATCGTCTTCCATTGCTTCACGGGCCGGGCCATAGGTCTGGTCTGGTCTTGAAGCGAAAATATGGTAAGAGAACAAAACCCACCCTGAGCGAGGATCATTCTAGCTGCCTTCTAGGTAACCGGATTCCAGCTTTTTCTGATTTCCAACACATCTTTTGGGCTCCATCACAATATAAAACTATAAATATCTACATTGAGCAGCTCGACACCAATACACATACTCATACATTCTCCCATGTTAGCTCAAACCATCTACAACTCATTTATTGTTCTTAAGAAAACTCACATTATAAATTCCAGATAAATTCGACAAACATGCCAGCAAACGGTCAAACAAGTAGTACCAGACAGAGCGGCAGTTCTAACACAGGCTCTACCACAGCCCACCAAAAGACTACCTCTGGCAGCAGTAAACAAGCCACAACAGGAAGCTTTATCGCCGGAGCACCTCGAACCACTTCCCCAAAGCCAATTGATCCAAACGCCAAAGCCCAAGACCCACCGAAAAGAAGAGAACAACGGAGGCATCCAGATCATCCCAAAAAGTAAAGCGAACCCTGTCGCTCAACTCAACTCTTGAGAATTGTCCGAAGAAGAATCTTTCTGCAATCAACAATTGTGGGATTAAGAAGCCAACCTGAGCAGACCTGATTCGATTCTTCGGAACAAAGCAAGCAAGTGTTCTTTCTACTCGATGATCAAATGGTTTGTTTAACACAATTAGAATGAACGGAAGAGAATTTTCACCTCGGATCGAAGTCTTCGGGAGGAGAATTTTTGCATGTAAGAAAAATGCAGTTGGTTCGCTAGCACTCTTTCCTCGTTAGGAAAGCCTTTTAAGTAGATTAGTGAGATAGAGAATTAAAACACTCCAACATCTATGATCTCGGCTATGAGCTTTACTAAGTCGTTTCCATCCCTTGAAATTTTGTTACAATTCATCTTGATTGATGTTACTGGCGTGAGCCGGCAACACACACACACACACACATATATATATCCATGTTCTATTTGACTGCTTTGTTTTCTAATTAGCCATTGTCAGTCACCATATGTTATGTAGACGACAGAGTTGAATTGTGTGTACTCGGAAACAATATAGTATTTCTATCTGCGTAGTCTTCATTTTCCTAAGGTCAGTAAGGACAATCAATATCATTCCTTGCAAAGCACCACAACCACACTTCTTTGAAAGAAATCTTTTGGCTGAGAGGGACGAAACGAGAAAAGTAAGATAGCGGAGGAATAGATTGACAACACACAGTAACACGGAACGAAGCGCTATCATTTGTGGAAGTCCTATATGAGATGAGTTTTGAGCCATATTTCATGCACGACTAGTCATTCCGATGATGATATCTACGATGACTGAAACGATAATTTCAAATGAAGACAAAGAAGCGAAGGGGGAGATAGGATACAGTGGATGTAGAAATTTTCGACGAGACAATTTGCATCGAAAATAATGATAAAGAATGGCATTGACAGGAGGAGGTTTTGACAACAATGGAGTTCAAACAGTTAAGGAGAGGAACGAAGAACCTTCGAGTGCACAAGCTCGGCTAAGGAACAAATCACCAAAGAACAGACCGTGAACTGCGACGTGTCCAAGGTCGTGAGAAGACTCAAAAGAGCGATAATTCTCCACTGCCTGTAAGCAAACCATAATATTTAACATTATGTACACGTTCTAGCAGCCTCCATACTTTCATAGACACAGCATCACCTTGCCTCTATTTGACTCATTCCAAAATTTCGAGATCCCTAAATCAGGAACTGGCATTCGCTTGAGGTGGATCAATCAATAAACCGGTCAATATCTTTTCCCCTTGTATGACGCCCGGTACTCCCTCTTTTTGAACTATCAGAAATGACTAAATTTCGTTTCCAGAGATGGTATGATCGTCTGCAATCAGGAAACCCATTTTTTCAATACTTCATCCTCTCAAGAATCGTTACGCAACTGCAAATGAGACACATAGGTATGAAAGTCAACGATAAATTTAGAACGACAAAATAAATCTTGATAATACGACAACGGCATCGAAATCGAAACAGGGAGGTGGATGACAGCGAAAACTTTGGAAGAGATCAAGGTGAAGACTAGGCCCAAGAACCACTTTGCTTCTGTCAAGGAAGAGCAAAGCAATGTATAATAAGTCTCATAAAGTGGAAATGGGCGTCACAGCCCTAGACATTACTTTCCAGAGCATGATATTCTTTACTTCAAGAAAACAATAGAACTTTCGAGTGTTTTTAACCACCACGTAAAGATCCGCGCGCTTGCGTTAAAGAAGTGAATGACGCACTCATCTCATTTCCTGGATGCGTTATAGTTACGAGGTAAATATGGCAGCCTCTCTGGACCAATCCAATTCAATCATCAGCAATTGCCCATTACTTTCTCCACTTCAACTTTTTTCGTTGGCGAGTGGAGCTCTATGCTACAATACAGTATTGAAATGACAGAAAAACCCGCGAATGCTTTGACTAAATAAGCAAGATAGAAATATAAAAGCCGCCCAATACCCCATAACCTGAGCTCCAATTATCATGAAAAATCCTAGAGATATGGGGAAATTATAATTTCAATGAGGATAGCAAGAAGCGAATGTAGTTAAACTGCCAATTGTTGGGCATGAGGTATAGCTAGATCATTCATTATTGACTGAACTTAATGGTGCGAGGATAAATCCTGGATAAATGACAGCGGTTGGGCGATGGCAGTTTTGAAAGCTATGAGATGCTATGAGGCGACATTAAATGCGAATATAACAGACAAAAACACCGACTAAAACAGCCAAGCTTCACTTTGATCAAGGGACTACTTCCGCAAGGTATAACTAGACCACAGAGTATCATGTGCTATTACTGGTGCTATTTTTACTCTCACTCGGGAAACGGGTGTCAGTCTAGAATCTCAATTGCCTCTTTCTTTACCATAGATTTTTGACTTCCCTATTCTATAGATAATTCTCCATAAATTCACAGAAAAGAGTTCGTGTGAACTAAACCACAAGCCGACAATAAAACAACCAATATAGCCTCCAATCTGTCGTTAATCACCGACGATCGAAACTAGCAGTACTTATATGACAGCGGCATCCTCTTCAGTTTCATCAGAAGAGTTTGAATTTATTTTGCAAAAAATGCTGGGGTTCCACTGTATCTTATTTTCGTATTCAGGATGGGAGATGAATGATGAAGCGACGGACAAGAATCATGTCAAGATATAAGACGGATAGATATGTGAGAGAAGTGATGATATAATGGGAGTGACTTTGGAGTAATTTGGAGAGAAAATCAGAACTATCTGAGGGGAGCAAACTGATACAGGTGAAACATTAATTCAACATTTCTGCAAAGTTTGCGTGTACTTGTCTGATCTTCTCCACGTTGAACATTGCGATTCAGTTTGAGAATTCGATTCAACACTTACAATTAAAACTAAAACTTTCTTGTGAACCAGCAACGATCCGATCTCCACTCAACACCCTCCACTACTTCCTCCACTGCCCACCCACACATCACGCCTGATCGTCGACCCACCAGTGCCACATTCTGGAACCACACTTGTTCTATTCCTCGTCTCATAAATCGGAGCTTGACCGCAATTTTGTTCTCTCACATAAACATAACTGACTGGCTCTCCAGCCGTCAATTGCGCATCCACATACCAAACAGGGTTATCCGTCGTATACATCCCTGCATTCATAGGTAATGCATTATTCAAATTCCATGCTCCCAGATCCGTCGTATTGCCAACAATGTAAATATTTTCACCATAATATGTTGTGGCATTAACATAGAATCGCACTGGATATTGACATGTTGCCGTTACATTTGGGGCACCTGCTGCGATGGCTGGGACGTACACTCCTTGAGAAGATGAGGATGCACAATTTGGAGGTGGAACTGATGCCGCCGCACTTCCCCAACTGGTAGGATATTGACCGGAACGTCTTTGAGCCATGGTTACAAATGCTGCGTAACTCCATGTTAGATCATTGGCAGAAAGAGGGGCTCCTGTGTTGCGATCGAATTGTTCGGCTAAAGATCCATCACTGGGTGTGTATTTTTGAGCAATTGCGACGAAAGAGTCGGCATATGTTGTTACGGCGTTTAGTATTTCACTAAACTCGCTGTCCATGTTTGTGTAACTCTTAAGTTTGATGGATGGATAAAGATCGTGGAAGAAATTGATGGATGTTGAATCTACGGTAAGTTTTTTGTGATTTCTCCATTGCGCAACAGCATCGTAGAGAAATTCCGCAGCAGCAGTGGTAATTAAGTACCTGCGGAAGTTAGCCTTGAAATTTATGAGCCGCAGGGGGTGAAAGGAAGTACCATGGGTTTCCTCCTTGATAGACATCTTCTGCGTATCTTCCAACTGCGATACCTGAGTTGTTTTTAATACCAGAATTTATACCATAAATTCGAAAGCTATTTACAACTGCTCTGAAATTAGACAACGCTCTGCTACTACAAGGTTGTAAATTTGGACTATCACAGGATCCATCAATATCGAAGATAGAAATTGGTCCAAGAATAGAGGCTCCGTCTAGCCCTGTTCTTCCGTCATCGACATTAATATTTGAGATAATATATTCTCCATTCCAAAAACTTTGATTGAGGAAACATAGAGTTTCTAAAGCATTAACATATCCTGGAGATTCAACACCGAGTTTATTGGCCAGATTTCCGGCTTCAACAAATGCACGGTGTTGGTTTTGTAAGGTATAAAAGCTCGATCCCAGAACTTCTTCCCATAAATCATATCCAGTTTCGTTCCAGTATTCGCCAATATATGATAAATCATTTGCGATGATAGGCCATATGACCAGCTTGGCTCTTTGAAGCTGACTATGGTCAATCAACCAATTGCTATAAGCCATCAAAGCGATGGCACGAAGAGCTGGACCATCGCGTTGAGGTCTACCCCATGCTGAGGAACGTCAATGGGTGCCAAGAATTACTTTTGAAGATTACATACCACCATTGAATCGAGTACCATCAGCCTCGTATTTTGCTTCACCAAGTCCTAGACCATTGGGCAGGAGAGTGCCAGAAGGATTCGTTACGGTTTGGAGGATTGCTTGAGCTTTAACGTATTTTTCAATTTGAGGTTGGAGTGCACGATTGCCAAAAATGAATTCATCAACAAGCATTTTCAATGTCAACGCAGAATCTCGAGTCCAGGTATAGAAGTCTGGAATCAATTAGCATGAGTCGCCTGGGAAACCCAACAGTAGTCTGTCTTACAATCAGGATTGACCTTGGAAGGACTCGCAATGACATAATTGCCTGCTCCTGATGCTTTCGACCCATCTGGTCCAATGTTGTTTAGAACACCCTGTAGGGCAATCTCTCTCTCGGCAGCAATGAAGGAATCGAGATTACTGTAACTTGCAGCCGCATCTCTTGGTGAAGTTGTAGTTGCTTGTACACAGAGCAAAGATAAAACCGTAAAAATCGAAGAAAGCAACATCTTGGATATTGCCAACTATTTCCAGGTTAATTGAATCGAGAAAAGAGGAGGAAGATGTGGTTAGAACGAAATAACATGCAGCAATATGAGCACTTATTAACACTTTCTTGTACTTGTCCCTGTACCTTTCCGTCTCATGTCACGAATATCGTGATTGGGCAAACTAACCTCCACATTCATTAACTTTATGTACTCCAGATGAAAAGGGGAAGGAGTAAGATGACGGCCCAATTATCTTGCAGGGTTACAAGCAGGGAAGGTGTAAAGGTACAGAGGTTGATAGTGTAAGTTGTAGAAAATATTAAAGTGTTTTATATATCTTTATAAAGGGGAATTCAAGGATTTTAATAGATTGAATTTTTATTATTATTTAATAAATTCAATTAGAATCAATATTTCTAAGTATCTTTGAAAATTTAATGAAAATCTTTTTAATCTTTATAATATTTCAGTTTGAAATTTATTAAAATTCATATATCAATATGATTAAAATAATTGATTATATATTATTATTATTATTTTCGATATCAATTTTTTATTTCCTAGATTTTTTCGATTTTTTATTGTTAGTATTAGAAATTTTGATTTGATATATGTTTTATATAAAATTGAATAGAAAATTATAAAGATATAAGAGTATTTTCTTCAAAATGATATTAATCTAAGCTATAAGTAAGTAGTTTATATATGTTTTATATATATAATATTTAAAAAGTAATTTGATTAGTTATTAATTTTATTAATTTCTTAGTTTGATTAAATTATTGAATTTATTAGTTTTTTGAGAATATATGTTAAGTCAATCACTCTACTTTCGAGTCATTCCTCTTTTGGGCTATTCTTTTATATCAAAAATCACTTTTGTAATCTATTTATAGTTCTATTAATATTAAATACAATTTAATAAAAATTTGTATATATATAATTCGAATTATTTTAGATTTATATTAGAATTTTTAGATTTAAAGGATTTTTCTGCATCGATTTTTAAAATTTGAAAATATCGATTTTTAATTTATATAGAAATTATATATAAATTTAAAATTTTATAAAATCTATAATAACTTTTAAGAAAAAATAATTAAAAATAAATAAAAATAAATTATAAAAATTTATTATAAATTTTTAAGATATTTAATTTGAAAGATTTCAAAAAAATTCTTTATAAATAAATATTTAAAAAGATTTCTTTAAAATTTTCACAAAGATTATTTATATTATTTTCAACTCATTATATATTATATATCTATATTTATTTATTTGTTTGAATTTTTTTGAATTTTTTTGAATTTCTATATATATTAAGATTTGAATTTCTCAAAAAATTATATAATTTTCTTTTATTAAAAATTATTTAAAAGTTTGAAATTTGTATATAATTTTTATATAAATTTAAAAATTAATATTTTGAAGTTTTAGAAATCGATTTATAAAAATCCTAAAAATCTAAAAATTTCAAAATAGATTTAAAAGAATTCGAATTATATAGATCCAAATTTCTATTAAATTATATTCAATATTAATAGAGATATTAATAGATTAAAAAAGTGATTTTTGATGTAAAAGGGTGGCTCAAAATAGGGGTGGCTCGAAAGTAGGTTGGTCGACTTACGGGCATTAGTCGGTTTAGCGTCGGGCCGACCATTATGCCGAGGTAAAGAGCTTTCATATATATATATATATATAGCTACCTATATTGGCACTAGTCGTCACCTTGCACCTGTTCTAACAATATATAGGTGAATATTATATTGGAGAGTAATTCTTGAATTAGAATGAGTTGAAATAGGTAAATCTATAGTTCGAAATAGATTAAGAAGAATAGATTATGAATATTATATTGTTTTTCGAAAGCCTTTTATTTTAGAAAATAATTGTTTAGTTTATTTCTAATTTATATTGGATTATTTCGATTGAATTAATGAATAATAGGATATTATTTTTTAGTTAAATGAGATGTAAATAATAATAGAATTTCATCATAAAATATATCACATATATTATATGTCAAAAAGATAAAGCTTTTGATTCTATTTATATGTTAGAAAAAGAATATTAGAAAACTAAACGAATATTTTGAAATTGTTTTTCAGGAAAATTAGATAAAAAATTAAACTTATTTTGAGAAAAGGATTAAAGTGTTATTAATATTAAATTATATCAAGTTTATATTATACTTATTATTAATAATTGTCACGATTACATACTAGAGTATATCATAGAGGTCAAATAACTAGAATAAGAAAGCTAAAGAGAGAAGAGATTCCTAAGGGATCTCTTTATCTCTTTCTTAGTTCAAGCTAGCCTTGAACTAAGATGTCCCGTGACATTCGTTACAATAATTAAATGTATATATATTTAGAATATATTTATATAGGATAAAGCTTTTAGATATATTATTAATATTACTTTTGTAAATTTTATTAGAAGAGGTATTGAAAAGATCAAATAGCTGATATTTAGTTTAGATCCTAATCCTATTAAGAATATATAGAATATATAGAATAAGATAAAAGATTGGATATGAGATTATTGTTTATATAATAAGATAAATTATAATAAATTTAGAATTATTATTAATTAGATATAAAAGGTCATATTATATAAATATTTAATTGGTTTATTTAGAAATATAAAAAATAAATATTAGATAGTTATTAATACTAATAATATATATATTAAATATTAATAAAATCAATGTTTTTTTATTCTTAAGAAATTCTTTATAATATCTTTATTATTTGGACTTTATTATATTAATTTTTAAAGAGTAAGTCGAATACCTCACTTTCAGGCCACCCCTCTTTTGAATCACCCTTTAACATCAAAAATCACTTTTTTAATTTATTAATATTTTTATTAATATTAAATATAATTTAATAAAAGCTTATATATATATATATATAATTACTCAAATTATTTTAGATTTATATCAAATTTTTAAGATTTTTAGGATTTTTATAAATCAAATTTTAAGTGTCACGGCGCCAACTACGTTGCCTTCATGCCTTAGGCATGAACCCTTAGCGTACCCTTAGCGTGCCCTACTTCCTATAATAGAATCTCAACCTTTTATAATACTTAGAACCTTTATAATATAATATAAATCTTTACCCATATTTTAATAGTTTATACCATTTATTTAAAAGCTATTATAACTTCATTTTAAATATTTATTCAAATTATATTTCAATTATTTTGATTATTTTAATTTTATTGAAATTACAATTCGATTGTATTAATCGAATTTATTGTTGATTTATTATAAATAACTTTGTTATTTTTCAATAAAATTATTCGATTATATTAAAATATATTTATATTGATCTATTAATGTTTTGTAGTTACAAAAATATTTTAGAAATAATTAATCAAGTGATTGTATTTAATTTGTTTTTATAATTCTTTTTTTTGAATTATATTATCGATTTTATTGAAACTGATATTTTTTTATTTACAAATTTGTTCAATAATCTAAATATTATATATTTTATAATTATTTAAATTATATTTATTTTAATCGAAATAATTATAATTTCATTATAAGAATAAGTTGTTGTAGTATATATCTAAGCTAATAAAATTCAATTATAGATTGTTAAATTGCAAGATATAATTGAAATATTAAAGATTACTATTTATAATAATTTAAAAACTTTATTTTATTAAAAATATTTCATTTTTTCTGAGAAATTTAATAATAATAAATAAAATATTATAAAGCGTTAGGATTAATATATAACATTTAAAGGAAATGATTATTATATTTTATTTAGTGTATCTGAATAAATCAAATTTGTTTATATAGATTGGATTCAAAAAGTTTATTATCTTAAATATTATTATATCAAAAATAACTTTTAAATAGGGATTGAGTAGATTAAAAAAGATTTATTAATTAATTATTATTTTAAAAATAATTTATTTTAATTTTGTAATAGAAATTAAAATATTCTAATATTATTTCAAAGAATTTTGAATTATTATTTGATTAATTTAAATATAATAATAAATTAGCCTATTAAATCGATTTTTTATAACTTTACCAAAAAATAACAAAATTAATTTATATCTTAACTTACTTAAAACAAACAAACTTTAAAAAAAGGGATACTATCATAATATCAACTATATTGTCTTCGTGTTTTAGATATAAACCCTTAGTATACCCTTAGTATATCCTATTTTTTATAATAGGGCCTCAATCTTTTATAGCATTTAGAACCCTTATGGTACAATATAAGTCTTTACCCGTATCTTGACATTAAGGTTTTAAAATATCGATTTTTAATTTATATAAAAATTATATAGAAATTTGAAATTTTTATATAATTCTCAATAATAATTATTAAAAGAAATTCGAATCTCAATATATATAGAAATTCAAAAAAATTCAAAAAAATAAATAAATATAGAGATATAATATATAATGAATTAAAAATAATATAAAGAATCTTTGTAATTTTAAAAATACTTTTTAAATTGAATATCTTATAAATTTATAATAAAATTTTATAATTTATTTTTTAGCTGTTTTTTCTTAAAAATTATTATACATTTAGTAAAATTTTAAAATTTTATATGATTTTTATATAAATTAAAAATCGATACTTTCAAATTTTAAAAATCGATTCAAAAAAATCCTAAAAATCCTAAAAATCTAAAAATCCTAATATAAATCTAAAATAATTCGAATATATATATAAATTTTTATTAAGTTATATTTAATATTAATAGAGATATTGATAGGTTAAAAATAATTTTTAATGTATAGTAACCATATACAGCTATTCGTCGAACACTAAAATCACACTAAAAATAATCATTTTGCTCTCTTTATAATAATAGAAAAGAAACATTAAAAATCATTATATTAGATTAAAAAAATTAGATTATCTTTATTATATATTAAAGAATTTATTTTTGATATTTATTATCATTTAAAAATATAGGAATATTATTATTTATAAGATTGAATTAATATTAAAGAAAAAGTTCTCGATTTTCGCTTATTTTATTAGTAAATTTCAATATTTCGAATTTATATTAATTCTTTATATAGATTTTATAATCAATAAAAATTCTAAAAATAAATAATCTTATTTTTATAAAAATATAATTAAAATTAAAGAGATTAACATGCAATTTATTATATATAAATTATAATCTTATAGAAAAATATATTAATAATTTATATGAGTTTTAGTGCGATTTTTGTATTCGAGGAACAGCTATACTCTAGTACTGTAAAAGAGTGGCCCAAAATAGGGGTGGCCCGAAAATAGAGTGGTTGACTTATAAGGTTTTTATTGACTCAAGCTTTTATATATGAGGAAAAGTTTGGCTGCTTTTTGGTATGTTTTATAATACTTATGTTGTCAACCTCCGTATATAAAAGCCAAGGATTTTTGACATATGACTCTGAGGTTGAATATCAGGGGTTCTGTAATATCGTACCGCTGTCTCTTACCTGACATTGCTGCAGGAGAATAGGCATATCAGCTAGTACGGAGATTAATACATTCGCGAGTTGAATGATACTGATACTGGTACTGGTACTGGTACTGATACTGGTAGAGTTCCAAGAATCTTCATACATTAGCTTTCTTGAAATTTCGGATATACTTTGCCCAGAATGTATGTTTGATGAAAGAGAACAGGGGAATCACCTGCTGCATAAAACGATTCTCGGAAATCCGGAATCAGAAAGACTCACATGATATTCTCGTGATTTTATTTTTTATTTTTTTATAAAGTCTTTCGTTGCACGTCTCAATTCAGGACCGCCGCAGAAAAGGTGAACTTCTTCGCTTATGTAATCTCCCGCTATTATCATCAGACCGTTGAGTGAGGAATTCATTATCCATCACAAGTTTTGTGACTTAGACTAGGTATTCACACGGTGTTTCTTAGCCCTGGGTCTGGATGAGATAAGAATGGATAATTCTATTACACGACAACCATGTGTACTTCGACACAATGGCTGGAGCACATTCATCGAATTAACTTCAGAGAAGAAAAGTGCTATATCCTCACACTCAGCATCTTAGCCTCTGTGGTCCAAAGCGGTGAGCACGGCTATGAATAGTAGTATATGGGGAGAAGCATCATCGTCTCCAGTGAATGGGTCATATCGAAAAGCAAGCACGTGATTAGATCTGGCTTAAGCTGGGGAAGTCTATCTCCATCAGTTGATCTTTGGGGCGAGCGAGATAGTGTAGGCTCTTTCACTACGCAGGCTTGAAGTCTCGATCAGAACTTGTCAGTTTTAGACCTCTGATCCTCGCCTGTTATCTTGATATACACACCTTATACCAAAGTAAGTATCCCCGAGCGTTCCGCCATCGACGGGGGAAGATATGTAGATGCTTACCTGCCAATAGTGATTTGACTATATCTTCTATCTTCTATTTCGACTCCTTGATATCCAATTTGTTGTCAGTTAAAGGTTTTCTGTGTCACTTTTATCAGACTATTGTTAGATTCTGTATGGGCTCTATTGCATCCTACATGGCTCGAACCCTTAATTTCCTCGTGCAAAATTAATTCATTCTTCCTACAGGTACACTTGAAAGAGTCATTATTCTACCTACGTGCCATGCTTACCACCAAGCATTCCCTACATGGTGATGAAATGCTCAAAGAGCTTTTGTATACAGCCACTAAGAAGGTCATATACTTTGGTTCTTATAATCATTTGTAGATGGAATGCTTTCAATACCCTCTAAAAGAGTATAAAAGCTAAATCCAGCAGTGTGGTACCCATCATGTATTGCGATTTTGAATTCGACGTTCACGGTCGATGTTCTTCCGATTGCGCGTGTGCGTTTGGACTGAAGTAGCTAATTGGTCTCAAAAAATATTGCTTGGAGATGACCACCACCTGGGCAAACTTTAACCGTCCTCTCTTATTACTAGAGCTAGACGAATTACGTTTATCATTTGTGGTCAATGATAACATCGAGACGACAACGACAACAAATGCCATAGCATCTGATCTCACGAAACTACAAATATGATTCCAGCTTCTGGCAAAATCAATTACTGCCGCATCCCCTGTGACGAAGTATGATTGAAGCGGACATTTTCTTCAAATTCATATTGTAAACAGGCTGATGCATGTCAAGGAAAAAGGGGTGAATTACTGAGATCACTTGGAAACTAGCATGAATTCTTATTTATGGCCCAAAATTTGAATTGAAATCCTTCATAGTGAACTTGCTTGAGTCACGTTATTACAGTTGAAAAAAGATGAAAAATAGCAATAGCCATGATTATGATTTTGAAGTGGCTAAGGTTGTATAAAGGAAAGAGATTGGTGAATGATCTTGTTGCCCTTCACCATTTCCGAGACAGTTCATCGCTTCCTCTATGTACACCTACTACAATTGAATAGCACAAACTGAAATGGGAATTGAGGTGCATTCTTCTACCTTCAGGAGTATCTAACAGCTTGATTCTGTGACACCATAGTAGAGCATCTCTTCTCATCAAACGGCCATACTTTTTGTCACCGAACTCTCACGCTATCTCACATTACTCGCTGTCATCTTCATGCCATCCGATAGATCGGCAATCTAAGTAGACTTCGGCGGGTAGGTACACAGCCCAACTTTTCCAACCAAGTTGATTTGAAGGTTCGTTATTAAAGTAGCAAAATCCATTCTGTTGATCCGTACTGGTGGAAAAAGGATATCGCAGCGTGCTTTCTACTATTACCTGAACTTAAGCTCCTTATGCCTTAACCGATGAAGCAGTAGGTACTAACATGGGTTTATCGTTTGGGCCTGATATCAGCTTCCAAGCCAACACTTTCTCCTCGAAGTTTATTAATCTCCGCCTGTTTTCTTGATGCGCGACTCTTAAATAAGAACAAGTGTACATATAAAGAGGGGGAAGCTTCCTGTAATTGGGAATCCCCATTCAATATTCACGAAACATATGTATCTCTACTCGC